>CAWUFW010006371.1:600000-1163211 GCA_963921515.1 Calotriton arnoldi | reverse complement strand
AACACAAGATCCCACAAAGAACCACCACCCTGGGTTATGTTGTGTGAAGCACAGGGACACTCTTGGGACTTCTAGCCAAACAACTGCCAGGACAACACTCCCAGCCATCCTGTCAGCACAGCCAGCCCACCCCACAGGGAAGCAGAGTCAAAAG
Organism: Calotriton arnoldi; assembly: GCA_963921515.1. NCBI lineage: Eukaryota > Metazoa > Chordata > Amphibia > Caudata > Salamandridae > Calotriton > Calotriton arnoldi. Next base: position 1,163,057 of record CAWUFW010006371.1, on the reverse strand, counting down.
GAAGGAAGCATGGGCATGCTGGGAAGGGGGGTGGAGGCAATAGCATGATGGGAGTCGTAGTCACTGATATTGGTCACCCCCACAACTGTCCCATCAACACCACCCTGAACCATGCTCACATCACAGGAAGTGGAGAAGGACTCACAAGATGGCTGACACTGGCTACTGCTGTGGGGAGCACAAGGCCCTGCTGGCAACTGTGCACCAACAAACAGCAGGACACCACTGACTGACATCCTGAGAGACAACTTACACTCCCTGCAATGCAAGCACGTTCCATGGTGGGATATCTGGCTAGCTGGGTGGGAAGGGGGACTTGCAGCACTGACCATAGTCACAAGCACTTCCCCTCACACCCCCCAACACAAACTCCACAGAACCCTCCTGGTAGAATGCAATGCCCCCCATCCTAACACAAGATCCCACAAAGAACCACCACCCTAGGGTTATGTTGTGTGAAGCACAGGGACACTCTTGGGACCTCTAGCCAAACAACTGCCAGGACAACACTCCCAGCCATCCTGTCAGCACAGCCAGCCCACCCCACAGGGAAGCAGAGTCAAAGGAAGGAAGCATGGGCATGCTGGGAAGGGGGAGGAGGCAATAGCATGATGGGAGTCGTAGTCACAGCTCTACATCCCCCACCACATGGCCCAGCAAGCTCACACTCACGCATGCACATCCCACAGAGAGTGGAAAGGCCCATCAAAGATGTCTGACACTGTTGCTGTGTCGTGGGGAGCACAAGGGCATGCTGGGTACTGCACACCAACCAACAGCAGGACACCACTGTCAGCCATCTTGCCATTGCTCTCACACCCACACACACTGAACTCCACACAAAAGCAAGTAAGTATGGGAATGCTGGGAAGTGGGGTGGAGGCAATGGCATGATGGGAGTCGTAGTCACAGACATAGCTCACCCCCACAACTGTCCCATCAACACCACCCTGAACCATGCTCACATCACAGGAAGTGGAGAAGGACTCACAAGATGGCTGACACTGGCTACTGCTGTGGGGAGCACAAGGCCCTGCTGGCAAATGTGCACCAACAAACAGCAGGACACCACTGACTGACATCCTGAGAGACAACTTACACTCCCTGCAACGCAAGCACGTTCCATGGTGGGATAACTGACTGGCTGGGTGGGTGGGAAGGAGGGCCGGCTGTCAACCAAACACAACCAATGCAGACCATGTTCACACCCCAGAAAATACATAGAAATGCCCAAATAATGCAGGACAATGTGCCACACCAATATCAACCCCTGACTGTGACGACTTAGGACAATGCAATGTACAGGCCCGCACCCAGAGGCACAGTCACAACTGTCATGTGTGTCAACCATTGATGCCTGCAGAAACATAACATACATTGTTTGTGTCTCCCAAAAACAGGTGATGATGGGGACACAGCAGCAGACGCTGAGGAGTCCCAGTCCCAGGCTCAAGAGGATGCCGAGCTCACTGGCGTCGTACAGCCTCTGTCCTCCTCGGACGATGAAGAACAACCTGGCACATCCGGTGCAAGTCAACATGCAGCACCAGCAGGACCACCAGCTGCAGCACCAGCAGGACCACCAGCTGCACCCCCTGCACCCACCCCTCCAACGACTGTCACCACGAATACCATCCCTGTCGACATGGACAGAACAAGGAGCAACACCAGCACAGGGACCCTGGACCAACCTGGGGCCATGGACACCACCACCACCACCAACCCCCAAGGTGGACCAGGGTTATCTGTGCGTGCCACTGCACACACTGCACATGTCAGCAGGGGTGGGAGACAGAGGTCGCTGCTTGCAGACGTTGCTGGTGTGCATGATGACCCACAACTGGTACGCATAGCTGATGCGTACCAGTCCAGCACCGGAGAGCTCAGCCAGGTAGTGGGGCTCCTCAGAGACATGAAACAGCAGCAGGCTGCCCATCATGCCCGCTTGGACTCCCACATGTCCCACGTGGAGTCACACATGTCCCGTGTGGACTCACACATGTCCCGCGTGGAGTCCAAGTGGGATGCACTGCATGAGATGACGGCGGTGCACAGGGACATTTTACAATGCCTCCGCCAGATGAACAGCAACCAGTCCACACCTCCCTGTGTGCCAACAACATCTGGTGCCGAACAAACTGCAACTGCCACAGGGAGGGAGGAGGACTCTGGCGGAGAGTCCCCTGCACCGCAGCAGCCTGTACTTGAGGGGCCCCCCCAAGAAGAGGGGTCGTCCGAGGAGGGAAAAGTGAGAGGCCGATGGCCAAGCGCAACTCCCAGGAAGCTTGAACCTGTTCTGGATGTTCGCCTTTGTGCACAGACTGTTCACCCTGTTGACGGCAACACTACTCCCACACATTGCATGGGGAGTACAAGTTGGACCAATGTGTCAGACAACTGTGGCCCGATACTGGGGATCCTGTCTACCAGGACTTTCAATTCACCTAGGAACTTGGGATTGCAAGATTTATGTACAGCACTACCCATCCTATGCACTATTAACACAAATGTATCACAATAAACACACTAATACACCATACTTGCCTCTGTCGTGATTCCAACGTGGGTGCTGTTATGGGGATGATGAACTGCAAAATTACACTGTGTATGCGAACTGCAACAGCAAGGACAACACAGGCATGTGAGTACAGGCAACGTGACACACATGAGGGAGACACACCACCAGGGCTACACAACACATACACACCTAGGCCATCTGACTCATTGCCTACACTGATGTTGCCAGGGAAGACGGTGCAATGCACAGACACCACACCCATTCCCAGTTGTAGTCAAGTAGCCCACAGGTGCAGTAAGCAAATGGCAGTCAAATGTGTGACCACAGACAACGCACATCACAAAGTGAAGCACAGGTTTATTACACAGTTGCAACATGCCGTAACCACTACAGATGCAAGGTAATCCCACCTGGCAGCGGGCACACAGTCAACAACTGTAGACGGAAGGAATTCCATGGGTGTGGCGCACATCACCTGTAGGGACACAACAGCTACCAGCCTGGATGTGCAATCACGTCGTCGGTGGACACAGTTGACCAAACGAATCTGAAAGTACCCTGTGAAGGACAGAAATGACACACAGTCAAAAGCAATGGAGTACAGGACAGAACAGCAAAACTCATGCACAATACATGTTACAAGATACCCACCCAGAACCAAGTTAGCATGTCAACACTGTTGGGGAGTACAGCCCACCTGTCACCACACATCGCAACACACATCCAGTCAAGTAGCCCATGGACACACTCCAACAGCACCAGAGCACCACCCACACATCATGCCAACTCACATCATTGACATGACACCTCAGGATACTCACATTCAGCTAAAGAAGTTGGTGATGAGCTGTGTGCGGACATCACCATCATCATCATCATCGTCACTGGCATCGTGGTCCAGGCCAGGATCCTCCACAGGTGGCGGATGTTGGTCATTGTCATCCTGGATGAGAGGCAACTCCTTCCGCACTGCCAGGTTGTGGAGCATGCAGCAGACGATGATAATCTTGCACACTTTCGCAGGGGCATATGGGAGGGACCTCCGGTCTTGTCCAGGCAGCGGAAGCGGCTCTTCAGGAGACCAAAGGTCCGCTCAATCACTCTCCTGGTCCGACCATGTGCCTCATTGTAGCGCATCTGGGCTGGTGTCACAGGGTTCCTGAGGGGTGTCAGCAACCACGGCATGTTGGGGTATCCCGAGTCACCTACGGACAGACAAGTGCACATTAGCTGACTTGGAAAAGTGGGCGGAATACTACAGATCAGATCACACACAATGGCACAAAGTCAGTACACACCGACAAGCCAGGCACGCTGGTTCTGCATCTGTGCCATCATCCTGGGGATGCGACTACTCCTCATCACAAAGGCATCGTGTGCTGAACCAGGGAAACGGGCACACACGTGTGTGATGGTCATGTCTGCAAGACACACCACCAGTGCATTGACCGAGTGGTAGTGCTTGCGGTTCCTGTAGGCCTGCTCCTGGGCCTGTGGTGGTACCAAAGCCACATGTGTCCCATCAATGGAGCCAATTACATGCGGCATCCTCCCCAGGGCATAAAAGTCACTCTTCACGTCAGTGAGTCGTCGCAGTCTAGGGAAATAGATGTACCGGTTCAGGAAGAGCAACATTGCCGCCAAAACATCGCGGAGCACACGGCTGAACATGGTCTGTGACATCCCACCAGCAGTCGCCACAGTATGTTGGAAGGTACCAGTGGCAAAGAAGTGTAGGGCTGCCATCACCTTCACCTTGGGGGTCAGCGCTGTAGGATACGGCCGGCCAGGCTGCAAATGTGGGGCCAACTGCACTGCCAAATCCTCAATCAGCTGCCTGGTGAAGCGGTACCGCCGGATGCTGTCCCGTTCCACCATCGTTGCCAGGTCTGGGAATGGTCGATGGACAGCAGGAGCCCTGCAGTGCAGAGGAGAAGTAAGCAAGATTGTCAGTCACCCCACATATGCGGCATTGAACACACTCAAGATCCCAACATACATCATTATGAGGCACAACTACATGAAGTGTGCAGTACCGGAAGGACATGTATGGTACATACATGGCCAACATCTGTCAACACGGTCCAACAGGTGGCATCAATTAGTCCCAGGTTGGCCCATTGGATATCATGAGGCCGTGTCACAGTTCCCATCTCCTGCTGCCATGTCACAATAACCCCCACAGTGACATGTGAGGACAGATGTGCCCCAGGCACCACAGCTCAACGACAGGTACATTCCCAGGGACCCTGTAATGCCACATGGACACTGGCATTACATGGAGTATCATGTATACACCACAGCAAAACAACCATGACCCCCACAGGTAGTGGCCCCACTTGCCACGGCAGGACAGACATGGACGTCTGTGACACACACGCACAACATCAGAGTCCATGCACACACAACGTGGATGTGGAGACTGTCTCCCATTGTGCACATGAAATCAGAGACATTGTAAACACTACATGCACAAAGACTGTGGAAGACCATCACTATTGTGCCACTGGGACACCCTGGCTCAAACATACCGTCCCACATGGGACTCACGGGGTATGTGACATGACATACACATACACCACTGTGAAATGTGACCATGGCACATGCACAGATATGAACAGTTGCACATCACAGTGGTCATGTACACGTAACACCCAGGATCCTGTCCCCATGAACACGTGCACAGCCTGGGGGTGGCTGCCCACAGGTGACACCCACAGGACAACATGTACACCAACATACACACAATAGGAAATGCAGCCTTACATGCCTTATGATAAAGTTTGGACAGGCTGTCGTGATGTAGGTGTGCCCCTCACTCCCTGGGAGCTATCTGTGGCTGGCAAATGTCCATCTGAGACAGGCATGCTGACATATGCCAGTCACATGTACAGTGATGCGTTGTACTGCAATGGACCGATCGGTGCCTCCGGCCGGCCCATTGCATTCAATGTGTGCGGGTACGCGTTGTACCCCTGTGCGCGTTAGTACCGCAATGGACCGATCGGTGCCTCTGGCCGGCCCATTGCATTCAATGTGTGCGGGTACGCGTTGTACCCCTGTGCACGTTGATACCGCAATGGACCGATCGGTGCCTCCGGCCGGCCCATTGCATTCAATGTGTGCGGGTACGCGTTGTACCCTCAGTGCGCGTTGTACGCAATGGACCGATCGGTGCCTCCGGCCGGCCCATTGCATTCAATGTGTGCGGGTACGCGTTGTACCCCTGTGCGCGTTGAACTGCATTGGACCGATCGGTTCCTCCGGCCGGCCCATTGCATTCAATGTGTGCGGGTACGCGTTGTACCCTGTGCGCAGTTGTACCGCAATGGACCGATCGGTGCCTCCGGCCGGCCCATTGCATTCAATGTGTGCGGGTACGCGTTGTACCCCTGTGCGCGTTGTACCGCAATGGACCGATCGGTGCCTCCGGCCGGCCCATTGCATTCAATGTGTGCGGGTACGCGTTGTACCCCTGTGCGCGTTGTACCGCAATGGACCGATCGGTGCCTCCGGCCGGCCCATTGCATTCAATGTGTGCGGGTACGCGTTGTACCCCTGTGCGCGTTAGTACCGCAATGGACCGATCGGTGCCTCCGGCCGGCCCATTGCATTCAATGTGTGCGGGTGCGCGTTGTACCCCTGTGCTGCGTTGTACCGCAATGGACCGATCGGTGCCTCCGGCCGGCCCATTGCATTCAATGTGTGCGGGCACGCGTTGTACCCCTGTGCGCGTTGTACCGCAATGGACCGATCGGTGCCTCCGGCCGGCCCATTGCATTCAATGTGTGCGGGTACGCGTTGTACCCCTGTGCGCGTTGTACCGCAATGGACCGATCGGTGCGCACCCATTGACAATGGGCTTGCCTGGCAACGGACGCGTTTTCGAATTTCGAACGAGTCGGTTGCTGTAAATTCAGTTGGTCACCCACAACAATGTTGCAAAATCATGTATGTCATGAAGTTGAAGATTTGAAGGATGCTGTGGGCGTGTTTTGGTGCTGCTATTCCATGGATTGGCCAGATTCAGAAGATGCAAACGACTTGGACCTATCACTTTGGACACAAGGGACAGTATCTGCCTCTCCAGCACATATATATTGCTGGCTGTTCCCCTGAGAGCTCACTTGCCTGCACTACATGCTCCAGGACGACATCTGCCACTGCACTGCTGCTGTCTCTGCCCCTCTGGACCCTGCAATGGCACGTACTGTGGAGAGAGCCCCAGCCTTCAGCCTTGAAGAGAACCAGGCCCTGCTGGACAGCCTACTTCCACAGTACAGCAAGCTGTATGGGACACCAGGGGAGCAGGTGAGTGTTCTGTGCACTGCCTTTCTGAATGTGCATTTTGTGTGACTAGCAAGGCTGAGAGTCTGCACGCCACTGGCTAGCAGGCTCCCTGAGTAGTTGTCACCCCCATAGTGTGTAGTGACTTGCACTGGACAGGTATGGTGCAGTGACAGTGCATTTGAACATGGTTTTACTTCCCATGCAATGATACCATGTAGTGACGTCTGGCAAACTGTCCATGGTCAGCTTTGCACTGCCTGTGTACATCATGTGCCCCTGTGATTGAGACATGTATATACAACTGTGTCATGCACGGATATGTTGCATGTGTGGTAATGGCCTTTTCACTTTGTCATCCTGACAGGTTAATGCCCATCGGAAGCAGGAAATCTGGAAGGACATCGTCCGGGCTGTCCGGTCCGTGGGGGTCTACAAGCGCCGGATCCGCAACTGCCAGAAGAGGTGGCAGGACCTTCGGGGCTGGACCCGGAGGATTGCACGGGTCCAGCTGAAGCTGTCGCCTCCTCGCAGGAGGGGCGGAACACGGACCCTGACCCCCACATGCTCCAGATCCTGGCGGTGGTGTTTCCAGACCTGGATGGGCAGCTGAAGGCCAGACAGCAGCAAGGAGGGGGTGAGTCAAAGACTGCACTGTGAACTCTGTATTACATGCTTTGTGCCCTCCTCTGGCCTGGTTCAACTGCCACAGTGCAGCAGTCATGTTGTCCAGGAGCCATGTCCCTCTATTGTGCACTGCCCACTGCTCATCTGATACCCAGGTGTGGCCCTTACATTCAGGGAATTGTGTCACTTGGGACTGTGTCCTTGCAGTTTGCTTCACTAAAGATGGGGGACAGCATCTGTTTCCCTAACTCTGTTGTGGGCATCATGGGTGGGTCCATTGTTCACACAACGCCTGGGTTTGGACATGTGATCTGCGTGTTGCTTTGATATGCGGTCCACTTGCTGAGCTGAGCCACCACATGTGCCTGGGGTATGTGGCACACGCCCATGCAGCGGGTGGGAACAATGTTTGGGCCCCAGGAGTGTGCAGATTACGTGTGTCACACATACATAGCCAGCTATCCACTGTCCAGGGCACATCCCTCATTCATGTGGAGCAGGACAGTCATGTCTACTCCAGGCCATGCAATGCACTCTGTACTCCCACTCCCGTGTATCAGCTGACACATTGTGCACAGTGATTTGAGCCCTCAGGTGTCTGCCTCTGTGTCAGTGTGCTGTGGATTAGTTGCCAGCACTGCTGGGGTGTTTCTTGGTAGGGGCTCAGCATGCCCCTGGAGATGTGACCATAGGAGACGATACTTGTGTGTCACATAGGTGTTTGATCAGCTGCCCGTGCAGACTGGGGTATGCGAATGTGAAGTTCAGGCAGCTGTTCCCCATTCACAGCAAATTGTGAGGGGCTCAGGTTCAGAGGGTAGTGTCACAGGTCTCCCATATGTCCAATAGGTGTGACCTGGACAGATGAGGGTTAAGATGATGTGTTGTGTGGGGGATGTACATGTGCACTTGTGCAGCTCCAGGACTTGCATTCCCCATGACCTACTATTGTGACACAGTGCATAGTGTTGTTGTCTGGCTGCCAAGTCATACATCACTGAGACAGTGATGTATGACTTAGCAGTCATGCCTCTGCCATGGCATGTGTCAACTTATTGGTGGTCCTGCAGGGGAGTGACATGTGCTACATGCACACCATAGTGGCGCTGGCTATCAGGACATTGGTGCATTATGGTGTCTGTCGCTGGTATGCATCACATGCATTTCCTATTTGACTCTGGGCATCCCTTTCATCCGGAAACCTGTACTGACTCAGTGGCAAGAGCTGTGATGTGTGCATGTCCACATGCCACACCGTGTCCTCTGCACTGTCCAACTACTGTGTACTTGGTGCATGTGTCCACACTGGGGTGTTGCAATCCAACAGACACCAGACAGATGGGTGCAAGGCCATGTGGGATGTGAGTGCCATGCTTGGCATCAGACTGACAATTGGCTTCTCCTGTTCAGTTAGGGCACTTTTAGCAATGTACAACTAATGATGCCAGGGCTTGCTCTGTAATGTGCTGTGCTCACAGTGGTGTGTGCGTTTGGTGCAGGTGACTGATGTCTGTCTGTTTCCCCATTGTTTGCAGATACATCCACGGCCACGGAAGGGGACAGCTCCACGGACCAGGAGGAGCCAGAGAGCCAGACTGGGTCAGCAGCCGAGGAGTGGTCGGAGGGACCCAGTGGCACGGAGGGCGAGGGGAGCCACACCGAGGAGTCCTCAGCACCATCCACCTCAGCTGAGGACCAGAGCAACTCGGAGGATGACTCCCTTGTGGAGGCGGGTGTCAGCAGCCACCACACCCCAGCTAGTGTTGCTGTCCCCGCCACCACCAGCACCACCACCGCCCTCCCATCGGCTCCCATTCCCCAGGTACGTGGAGGCTCCCATGTTCAGGAGCGGGTCTCCTTTGGCCCAGGCACCGCACCCCCTGCCCCTGTGTCCCCTGCTGCCCTGAGTGAGGAGTCTGTGTACCTCCTTCGCCAGCTCCATGTAGGGCAGACAGCCATGCTGAGTGTCCTCCATGCGCACACCGCACTGTTGACTCAGCTGGTGTCGTTCATGGAGGGCATCTCATCGGGCATGTCTGACCTACAGAGGGGCAACAGGTCCATGGACTCCTCCCTGACGGCAGCAGTGTCCCTCCGCAGACAGTCCCTCACCCCTCCTGCCTCTGCTCCATCCACACTCCCCAGCACCTTACCCGTCCCAAGCACACACACACCGGCACAGGCACACACCAGCACACACACGTCCAGCACACAGACACACACGCCACAAACTAAACGCACACGCACGCACAGTCAGGGGACTGAAACCAGACTCACAGGGGATGGGGCCCTGGTACACACACACGCATCCACGGGCACTGCGCAGTCCTCAGTTGCCTCTCCCTCCAAAGCACCCTCCCTTGCCTCACCTGCAACCCCAAAGACCCAGCGCCTCTTCCTCAGTGACCTCGGCCTCTTCCCCTCCGATCCAGCTGCCCCAGCATCCAGGGGGAAGAGGAAGCCCCCACACGGAGCAGAGTGCCCTCGCCCCCGGACACCCTCCCCAGGTGCAGACAGACTGAGGCCCCCACCCGCAAGTCCCCCGGAGTGCTAAGAGCAAGACCCCGCCGCCGCCCTGCAGCTCAAGCACCAGGTCTCCTTCCTCCATCCCTCAGGCCCCCACTCCACAGGTGCCCCCACCACACCCTGCCCCAGGTTCCCCCACCCACAGATATACCATCCCCAAGAGGCTCCGGCCTTCTCCCCTGCCACTTGCTCTCCCGGAACAACACCCCCGCTGCGCTTGTCTGTGCCACTGATGTGGTGAGGGTGTCCTCCCCCTCTGTCCAGCCCACCTTGCCTGTTCCCCATTCTCCTCCCCTGGTGGTAGGCACTGCAGTGGAGTCCACTACCACCCTGTCTGACTTGGGCACTGCAGTGGCGGACCTGTCCACTCCATCTGCAGGGTCCACTGCAGTCGTGCCGGCACCCACAACATCTGAGCCATGCCCCCCAGTTGTGCCGGCACACACCATGTCAGACACCTCCACTGCAGTTGTCAGTGGCTCTCCAGCACCCACCACCCCTTCCCTGCTTCCTCCTGGTGAGCCCTGATCCTGTCCCTGCGGTGCCTGGCCTACCCCCCCGGTTGCCCCTCCTAGTGGATTGTCCCTGGTTTTGTGCAGGCATGTGTAGGGTGGCATCTGCCACTGTCACCCACTTGTGACTTTGTTGATGGACTGGCCATTGGCCTTTGTTTATGTTCTACCGGACTTCTACTTTTAATGCCACATATGCTGAATAAAGCAACTTTCTGTTCTCTAGTGCTTTTGCTTCTGATGTACATGATGTTGATGATGCTAACCATGCCCTTGCTGCAGTGATGGTGATATTTGGTCTCATGATAATGAAGTGTTACTGTGCAGGAACCCATGTGGTCCAGGGGGAATGTGTCCTATCCTGTGGTGTATCCATGTCATCCATAGCAGCATCTGAGGGTGTCATGTGTTCAGTATTTGGCAATGGGATTTCCTACTTAGATTGGCAATTTCACATCTGTGGCTTCCACCCCTGCACATCTGTTGTGCCTGCCATTGTTCTATTCGTCTACTTCCCTGACCGTGTGGCCATCTCCAGTGAACATGCAGGTTTGGGCATCAATGGGGAAGGACTCATCTGTGTTGTCAGTGCAACATTGCTATACAAGTGTGTTGGATCTGTGCTGATGATTCCGTTGGCACTTCCATGACTAGGCTGATGGGACGGGAGCCCTCATTTGGTGCTAATTGTTGATTGTGTGTCCCATTGCTGCCATGGTATGGTATCTGTTCACCTCACATCTGCATTCTCCACAGGGTATCTGCATGTGTGTGCCCATTGGTGCAAATATGTGGGTCTGCATTCGGATGGTCACTTCTGTCATTGTGTCATTGATGATTGTTGACGGTGTCAGCCCCCATGGGTGTTGTTTGTCTGCACATGGCCAAAGTTATGTCTTATTTGCACTGCAGGCTTTGGCTCCCCCAATTTATGTTGCAATGGGACACATACACTACTTTGCCACTGATGTGTTTGTTGTTCTGTGACCAGGAATCATCCATGCAGTTTGGCAGTTGCACCTCTTACTTTGTCAACACTTACCTTTTGGTCACTGTGATGATGGGGGTTTGGACCCCATTGCCACAATGTTCAAAATGTGCTGCAGCTATGGACCCCACACTTACCTTTTGGTCACTGTGATGATGGGGGTTTAGACCCCATTGCCACAATGTTCAAAATGTGCTGCAGCTATGGACCCCACACTTACCTTTTGGTCACTGTGATGATGGGGGTTTGGACCCCATTGCCACAATGTTCAAAATGTGCTGCAGCTATGGACCCCACACTTACCTTTTGGTCACTGTGATGATGGGGGTTTGGACCCCATTGCCACAATGTTCAAAATGTGCTGCAGCTATGGACCCCACACTTACCTTTTGGTCACTGTGATGATGGGGTTTGGACCCCATTGCCACAATGTTCAAAATGTGCTGCAACTATGGACCCCACACTTACCTTTTGGTCACTGTGATGATGGGGGTTTGGACCCCATTGCCACAATGTTCAAAATGTGCTGCAGCTATGGACCCCACACTTACCTTTTGGTCACTGTGATGATGGGGGTTTGGACCCCATTGCCACAATGGTCATGGCCTGCTTGCGTTGTGTGTGCCACACACATATTTGTGTGGTACATGTGCTAGGGGGTCACATTGTATGTTCGAAGTCATGTTCGGTGTTGTAGGCATTTGACACAGTCTACACACGCTTGTCATGGTGTTGGGGGATGTCTTCTTCTTGCATTCCCTAGGTTGTGGTGTGCTGGTTGTGTCATGCATTGTCCATCCTATGGGTGGGGGTGGTAGTGGTGGTAGGCATCCTGCCCCCTGGCTAAGGGTGGTAGTAGTGGTAGGCATCCAGCCCACCCTGGGTGAGGGTGGTAGTAGTGGTAGGCATCCTGCCCCCTGGCTAAGGGTGGTAGTAGTGGTAGGCATCCTGCCCCCCTGGGTGAGGGTGGTAGTAGTGGTAGGCATCCTGCCCCCTGGGTGAGGGTGGTAGTAGTGGTAGGCATCCTGCCCCCCTGGGTGAGGGTGGTAGTAGTGGTAGGCATCCAGCCCCCTGGGTGATGGTGGTAGTGGTGGTAGGCATCCTGCCCCCTGGCTAAGGGTGGTGGTAGGCATCCAGCCCCCCTGGGTGAGGGTGGTAGTAGTGGTAGGCATCCTGCCCCCCCTGGCTAAGGGTGGTAGTAGTGGTAGGCATCCAGCCCACCCTGGGTGAGGGTGGTAGTAGTGGTAGGCATCCTGCCCCCCTGGCTAAGGGTGGTAGTAGTGGTAGGCATCCTGCCCCCTGGCTAAGGGTGGTAGTAGTGGTAGGCATCCTGCCCCCCCTGGGTGAGGGTGGTAGTAGTGGTAGGCATCCAGCCCCCCCTGGGTGAGGGTGGTAGTAGTGGTAGGCATCCTGCCCCCTGGGTGAGGGTGGTAGTAGTGGTAGGCATCCAGCCCACCCTGGGTGAGGGTGGTAGTAGTGGTAGGCATCCTGCCCCCCTGGGTGAGGGTGGTAGTAGTGGTAGGCATCCTGCCCCCCTGGGTGAGGGTGGTTGTAGTGGTAGGCATCCTGCCCCCCTGGCTAAGGGTGGTAGTAGTGGTAGGCATCCTGCCCCCTGGGTGAGGGTGGTAGTGGTGGTAGGCATCCAGCCCCCCTGGCTAAGGGTGGTGGTGAGGCATCCAGCCCCTCCTGGCTAAGGGTGGTGGTAGGCATCCAGCCCCCCTGGGTGAGGGTGGTAGTAGTGGTAGGCATCCTGCCCCCTGGCTAAGGGTGGTAGTAGTGGTAGGCATCCTGCCCCCCTGGGTGAGGGTGGTAGTAGTGGTAGGCATCCTGCCCCCTGGGTGAGGGTGGTAGTAGTGGTAGGCATCCTGCCCCCCTGGCTCAGGGTGGTAGTAGTGGTAGGCATCCTGCCCCCCTGGGTGAGGGTGGTAGTAGTGGTAGGCATCCTGCCCCCCTGGGTGAGGGTGGTAGTAGTGGTAGGCATCCTGCCCCCTGGCTGAGGGTGGTAGTAGTGGTAGGCATCCTGCCCCCCTGGGTGAGGGTGGTAGTAGTGGTAGGCATCCTGCCCCCCTGGGTGAGGGTGGTAGTAGTGGTGGGCATCCTGCCCCCTGGCTAAGGGTGGTAGTAGTGGTAGGCATCCAGCCCCCTGGCTAAGGGTGGTGGTAGGCATCCTGCCCCCCTGGGTGAGGGTGGTAGTAGTGGTAGGCATCCTGCCCCCTGGGTGAGGGTGGTAGTAGTGGTAGGCATCCTGCCACCCCTGGGTGAGGGTGGTTGTAGTGGTAGGCATCCTGCCCCCCTGGCTAAGGGTGGTAGTAGTGGTAGGCATCCTGCACCCCTGGCTAAGGGTGGTAGTAGTGGTAGGCATCCTGCCCCCCTGGGTGAGGGTGGTAGTGGTGGTAGGCATCCAGCCCCCCTGGCTAAGGGTGGTGGTAGGCATCCAGCCCCCTGGGTGAGGGTGGTAGTAGTGGTTGGCATCCAGCCCCCCCTGGGTAGGGGTGGTGGTGCGCATTCAGGTCCCTGTGTGCATATGTGGCATTGGTGATGGGCATCCCGCCCCTATGGTGCTGCTGTTGCTGGTGTAAGTATATTCTGCATCCCTCTGTGTGTGTGTGATGTGTCGTGTACGTGTTGTATGTGTTTTGTGGTTGGTGTCTGGCTTACCTTCTGCGCCGTACGCGTCCGTGCCTGTTCCGGTAGTATATGTAGAATATTGGTATGATCGGGACGAAGGGACGAAGGGATTCATGGTTGGTTCGTGTCGTTCGTCCTTCTCGTTGCTTCGCGTCGTCCTCGTCGCTTCGCCTCGTCCTCGTCGCTTCGCGTCGTCCTCGTCGCTGCCGTGTTCGTCTCGGAGCCGTGGATCGTGTTGTGGCGCGAATCGGAGCCTATGTGCGCCTCTCCCGGATGCTTTGACGTGCCGTGCGTAGCGACGGGTTCGGCGCGTACGGAAAGCGCATCAAACTTGTCCGGCCGGACGGGGCTGCATTTTTCCTTCCGTGCGACTCGATTCGGCGTTTCCGGATTCGCCTCGGTCGGGGAACAGGACCTGGTCTGGGTGAGTACGGCTCGGCCGGATTCTTTGCTGTTGTGCGCATCGTACTTACTCGTTCGGTGTGCTGTACGGATCGCTCGGGAAACAGGCTTTCGCATGGCTTTTTTCCCAACCGAATGGTGTTGGGTGCGCCTCCGACCGAGATCGGAATCGGCCCCTTAGTGTTGTAGATCCCGCCTCGATCATTTTTTTTCTTTGCTTTTTTAATGTATGATTTATACTTTCAGTTGTGCCTGTGTTGATAGATTTTGTCGAGGGTTTTTTTTATATCTGCAAGATGGCCTGAAGTGTTGAGATTTATCGTTTTATCTTTCGGCCATGGCTCCATCACCTACTATGCTCTGGTAATGACCTTGGAGCATGTTTAGTCTCATCACTGTAGATTTGGAAATGTCCCTATAAACTTTAGAATGTGTGACAGAAGTGCAATATGTTTGACAATATTTAACAAAAGGGATGAGAGTAAGGATTCCTACGGGTCACTCCATGTCACCCTTCTTAAATACTGCAATTCATTCTTCAAATTAATGATGTCTTCTAATCAATACTCACTTTCTGGTTTCGGCTTGAGAGGATGAATTAGATAGGATATTGCGATCCATTGCATCAAAGTCTCTTGTGAAATAAAGGAAACAAGGGCAACTTGCTTTCCTGAGTTTCACAAGTACAGTCTCTGCTTATGGGGCTTGAAACATGACTGCAAGTCATGAAGAAGATGGTTAAGCCTGTTTTCTTACAGTTGATTTTTTTACCTCCTGCTCCAGAATTTTTCTCAGATCAGATGCGGTTGGATATTGGCCAACAGCTTTATGGATTTAACTTTTTGTCCTTGGGACAAGGTATTATAATGGCATTACTGAAAAGAGCTCTCATTTTTGGATAAGGAGTGACATCTGATCTATTCCCAATCTTTTGAAGGAAGAGAGAGAAAGAAACCTGGTTGGTAAGTTGCACTGCAAGGTTTGTGGTTGTATGAAATAGATAACCAGATGTTTAATATTTTTGGTCTCACCGAAGATGAGAAGAGGTAAAGAACCATGGCGAGCCTGTGGATATCTGCTGCCTCCCATCTCACAGGTGCTCCAGACCATGGTTGACGGCAGGAGAAATCATGTCCACTCTAGAGTGAGTGTATGGCTCAGAGAGGCGTACTCAATGTCTTGATAAGATTCTTCGCCTAAGAGATGAAGAAAGGAGAGAAGTTATGCAATTATGTTACAGGAGTTACTCCGTTGCTGCTCCTGGCCGGAAATAAGAATGGCCTAAAGGCTGATAAGGTTGAAGTTTATGCAGTGTAGGAATTACCAAAACAAATAGGCTTTTTCGATTAGTGTTGCTGCAGATGATGTTGAGTCAACAGAAATCAATCAATCAGGGGTTTGTAAAGCACGGCTACTCACCCATGCGGGTCTCAAGGCACTCAGGAGGGGGCTGCTGATCCGTCTGGGCCTGGAGGTTCAGTCGAAGAGCTAGGTCTTGAGATCCTTCCTGAATTCAGTCAGCGACGGGCAATGCCTGAGTTGGAGGGGCAGGGTGTTCCAGGTCTTGGTGGTGAGGTAGGAGAAGGATCTTCCTCCGGTTCTGGTCTTGTGGATCCGTGGGACGGTGGCCAGGGCAAGTTGGGCGGAGCAAAGTTGTCTGGCAGGTACGTGGAATGAGAGGCACTGGTTCAGATATGCTGGTCCTGCGTCATGGAGAGCATTGTAGGCATGTATGAGGAGCTTGAAGGTGATTCTCTTGTTGACTGGGAGCCAGTGGAGTTGTCGGAGGTGTTTTGATGTGGCTGCGGCTGGGGATGTTGAGGACCAGTCTGGCTGTGGCGTTTTGGGCGTTCTCTAGTTTCCTGAGCTGTTTCTGAGTGATGCCAGCGTAGAGTGCGTTGCAGTAGTTGAGTCTGCTGGTGATGAGTGCGTGGATGACCGTCTTTCTGAATTCTGTGAGGATCCATCTGAATGTCTTTCGAAGCACGCAGAGCGTGTGGAAACAGGATGAGAATGCGGCGTTGATCTGGCGATTCATTGTGAGTGAGGAGTCCAGTATGATGCCGAGGTTGCGTGTGTGGTCCGTGAGGGTGGGAGGGGTTCCCAAATTGGCGGGCCACCAGGAGTCGTCCCAGGTTGAGGGGGGGGGGTCCCAGGATGAGTACATCGGTCTTATCTGAGTTGAGCTTGAGGCAGCTATCCTCCATCCACGTGGCCATGGCCTTCATCCCGCTATGGAAGTTGGTTATGGCGGCTGTGGGTTTGTTAGTGAGGGAGAGGATTAGCTGGGTGTCATCAGCATAGGAGATCAGATCAGATGGAGACCAACTTTCATGCATAACCAAGCTTTTGCAAGATTTCATAGTTTTAAAGGGTACTCAAATTGTTGAACCAGAGAATTTATCTCCGGAGAATACCACCAAGCCTTTTGAAGAGATCCATTTGTCTTATGAGCAGGTTTGAACTGATCCTACCCGGCGTTTGGGCCTTCCTCTGAAGTTTATGAGTGCTAGGGCTGCCGAAAATCTTTGGATATAAAATGAGTGCCAACTCTTTTCTGCACTTCTACTGCCAAAAATTAGAGTGCAAACATGTAGAAGTAAAACAAAGAAGAAAAAAAATTTATACCACTATGTTTGTGGATTGAACATTATCCTTAAACTTAATCCCTAACTGTTACTCCTTCCTTAACCCTAACTCTTTGTTTTCTAATTTCTACCTTACACCATGATGTTTTTTCTTCCATTTTACATGGGATATTATTCGTAAACCCTCACCACCACCTGTGCCATTCTCCTTTACTTTCTTCTACACCTTTACTTACACCTTCCATTACTTTAACCCTCTTCCTAACCCCGCCTCGGGCCCTTAACCCAAACCCTACCTATTACTCGAATCCTAACACTAGCTCTCACTTCAGCCCTAACCATAGCACCTTCCCTTTTGCTGTCACATAAATCCTTTTCCTAATCTTACCTCTAACCCAATCCCTAAAGTTCTTTACGCCATCCACAATACTTATCTACACCTAACACTTACCCCTATTCTAACCTGTACATCTTTCCCTGAATTATCTCTAACACCATTGCTTACTCTTATCTCTAACCCCTTTACATAATTTAAGCTTAACCCTACATTTCTCCCTAAACTTATCCTTCACCCATGCATTTTTACTTCTTTTTTTCAACTTTTTTGTATATGCCACTTTCATTTTGAAACACGCTTCAAACAGAGCTGTGAAAAAAGAAACTCTGTCTATTGAAATCTAATGTATATCGACTCTCCCTGAAGGATGTAGCATACCACTGCCAAGTCGACTGGACATTACCACATTTAAACAAGCATTGGCATAGCCAATAGGTCTCGCCTTTGGGGCCTTATAAGTGTTTAGCCAGAGGTATTGACTTTGCCAATGTCTTCAAGCTGTGCTGTAGAGAAGTGTGGCTGCTGTGCGGCATGCTGAAAAGTTATAATAAAAAAGTGTCAGAAGCATTTTTGTTACTTTATATATGACCAAGAAGGCATTATGTAAAACTGAACGACCATATTAAAAAAGTATTTACAATAAAAAATGTCCTCAGTTTTCTTTTGTTCTTGCAATGCTGGCAACTTGTTTCTGCCTATTGCAATGGTTGTTTGTTAAAGCTTTTTTTTTGAGGGGGCATAAACAATCGGAGGGTGAAGGTTGGGAACTAGTACCTGTATTATAACACTAGCAGCGGCCAGACGCTAGGGGAGAATCAACAGATGCCAGATTCCGAGAGCAGGCTGAGGTGGTGCTGAGTGATGCTGAGGTGGTAGTGGTGGTGGTGGTGACTGTTGCGGAGACGATGCTGAGGTGATGCTGAATGATACTCAGGTGTTGCTGAGTGATACTGCTATGGTGCTGAGTGATGCTGTGGTGGTGCTGAGTGATATTGTCTTGGCGCTGAGTGATATTGTCTTGGCGCTGAGTGATGCTGTGGTGGTGCTGAGTGATACTGTCTTGGCGCTGAGCGATGCTGTGGCGGCGCTGAGCGATGCAGTGGCGGCGCTGAGCGATGCAGTGGCGGCGCTGAGCGATGCAGTGGCGGCGCTGAGCGATGCAGTGGCGGCGCTGAGCGATGCTGTGGCGGCACTGAGCGATGCTGTGGCGGCGCTGAGCGATGCTGTGGCGGCGCTGAGCGATGCTGTGGTGGCACTGAGTGATGCTGTGGTGGCACTGAGCGATGCTGTGGTGGCGCTGAGCGATGCTGTTTTGGCGCTGAGCGATGCTGTGGTGGTGCTGAGCGATGCTGTGGTGGTGCTGAGCGATGCTGTGGTGGTGCTGAGCGATGCTGTGGTGGTGCTGAGTCATCCTGTGGTGGTGCTGAGTGATGCAGTGTTGGCCCTGAGTGATGTGGTGTCGCTGAGTAAAGCTATGGTGGTGCTGAGTGATGCTGTGGTGGCGCGGAGTGATGTTGTGGTGGCGCTGAGTGATGCTGTTGTGGCGCTAAGTGATGCTGTGGTTGTGCTGAGTAATGCTGTGGTTGTGCTGAGTGATGCTGTGGTTCCACTGAGTGATGCTGTGGTTGCACTGAGTGATGCTGTGGTTGCACTGAGTCTGCTGTGGTTGCACTGAGTGATGCTGTGATGGCGTTGAGTGATGCTGTGATGGTGTTGAGAGATGTTGTGTTGGTGCTGAGTGATGCTGTGCTGGCTCTGATTGATGCTGTGCTGGCTCTGATTGATGCTGTGGTTGCGCTGAGTGATGCTGTGGTGTTGCCGAGTGAGAGATAGAGTGAAGATATAATGCCCAATTAGAGAGGGTGGTGAGAGAGAAAGAGAGAGAAAGGGTGTACATAGAATAAAGAGTGGAGCGGGATAGAGAGAGAGAAAGAAGGGAGAGAGAGTGAATGAAGGAGTTTGAAAGAGAAACAGATAAAGGGAGAGAGAATGAAAGGCTAAAAAGATAGAGAGGGGAGAGTTAATTAAGTAGAGAGAGAATTAGAGAGGGGAGAAGAGAGAAGGAGAGAGACAATAAGAGTGGGGGTGTGGAGTTTAAATAGAGTGAAGAAGTGATGCGGAAAAAGTAACCTTAAATATAGCTTTGTGCTTTGCGCGAATAAATATTTTTAAAAAAACAGTGAGAGACAAAAATACTGGTAATTAGGCTGTGACTCCCAATATAAAACAAATAGCGATATAAGGTGAAATCAACCCACCGAAGCAATATTTCTAACTAGACAAAAAAAGCTTGCATTTCAATGCTAATCGCTGTTGTTTTTCATGTGACTGTAGTCCAGGGCCCTCAGTTGGTAATGTGAGCTGCTGCTGCGATTGAAACAGAGTCCAGAGAGTTAATGAGCCATGACGAGGAAATGAGGAAGAGATAGGAAACCCAGATGCCAGCTGCGCGTGCACGCCATCGTGAACTCAAGCTGGTCGCCAGCCGAAAGCCAGTGTTTGCACTTCCAAAACCCGCTTACTAAAACTCTCGGCCAGACCAGCGCAAGCGCTGGTGCAGGCCGAGACCTAAAAACAATGGGATATACATACAGAAAGAAGAGTGGGATAACCACATGACTGGGTTTGTGGTAGCAATAAGTATCCAGTTGTTCTGTGTCTTGGGGAGAACACCTAAATAAAGCAGGGCTCGACACACGTCCATGGTGTTGTATTCCAGAGATCATGTTATCATTGGTTTACAGTGAACATGACGCCGCTTCTCTGCCCGCGAGGCCCATAACCTGAGAGGGGGAAAAGATTGGACCACAACCCCTAAGGCAGGGTTCTTCAAACTGTGGGGCGAGCTCCCCTTGGGGGCCTCAAGCGACCCCAGGGGGGGCGCCAGGCTCTGGCCAAAAGAAACATTGTGCTGATAACAG
Source organism: Calotriton arnoldi (assembly GCA_963921515.1). Taxonomy (NCBI): domain Eukaryota; kingdom Metazoa; phylum Chordata; class Amphibia; order Caudata; family Salamandridae; genus Calotriton; species Calotriton arnoldi. Next base: position 1,142,723 of record CAWUFW010006371.1, on the reverse strand, counting down.
TGCTTTGTTTTAAGCTCAAAAAATGAGCGGCAGTAAGCCGCTCTGTAATGGGCCATCACTAACATCTTTTGATATTTGTATCCTACCTGGGAGAAGGTGTCAAAAAGGAATGGACTCCAAATATTCTTCAAACCTCCCACCCCCACTTCTAATAGTCACACTGTGGATACTTGTACGTGTTAGTAAGACCTGCCTGACCAGAATAGTATGTTTGGCAATCATGTATTTGATTGCATTTTATAACAGTAACAGAACGGAACTGCAATGTTAAAATATGTATAGACATATTTTAACATTGCCAATTTAATAAACTAAGTGTGAAAAATTCTGAGGGGGGCCTGATGATTTTTTTTCCCCTCTGGGGGTGGCGGGGCATTAAAAAGTTTGAAGACCACTGCCCTAAGGCCTAAGCGCTTTGTGGCTGGAGCCGCCCACGCCAATTAGATGCGCCTGGAGGTGCCTATGTACTCCTGTTGGATTCCCCGCTGTGTGGGATGCCGCTTCTCTGCCGGTAAGGACCGTGAACTGAGAGGGGGAAAAGATTGGGCCACAGGCCCCAAGCGCTTTGCAGCTGGAGCTTCCCACGCCATTTAGACGCGCCCGGAGGCGCCTATTTACTCCTGTTGGACTCCCCGCTGCACGTGATGCCGCTCCTCTGCCCGTGAGGACCGTGAACTGAGAGGGGGAAAAGATTGGACCACAGCCCCCAAGAGGTTTGCGGCTGGAGCCGCCCATGCCAGTTAGACGCGCCCGGAGGCGCCTATTTACTCCTGTTGGGCTCCCCGCTGCACGGGACGCCGCTTTTCTGCCTGCGAAGCCCGTGACCTGAGAGGGGGAAAAGATTGGACCACAGCCCCCAAGTGCTTTGCGGCTGAAGCCGCCCACGCCAGTTAGACGCGCCTGGAGGTACCTATTTACTTCGGTTGGGCTCCCCGCTGCGTGGGAAACGCCCGGGCACGTGCGAAGACCGGGCCAAGAGCGGGCCCGTCTACATGGCAGGTATATTATCTGTTGTGGCGCTCCCCTGAAGGTGCTTTGTGGTGAACTAAATTCCATTACTTGTGGCACCCTGTGGAAAAACAGCTTCTTGGCCTTTAGGGAGCCTGGCCGCAGTAGCCATTAGGATCTACTTGTGGACCTATGGCTTTGTTGCCATTTTCCATTTCATCTGAATTATTTGTTCTGGGACTCAATTTCTTTTTTATTGTACAATTATGGGCAAGAGGAAGTTAAATGCGGGCATTTCTGGTGGGGATACAGTAACCACTTTAGACTCCTTTCTAGCAAGGGCGGCTAATGTTATCTCTAATGAAATAGCCCTGGGAGGAGACTCTCCTTGGAGCCCACTAATCATTCTCATTAGCCCTTTCCCCCATTGATCCACTGTCAAAAGAAAACTCAGCAGGTTCTACACCCAAAGTAATCTCTATTGCCGATCCTTTATATAGCAACAGTGTAGAGGCATCCTTTATAGATGCCACTATCCTGTCTGACCCCCGGTGTAAAAAAAGAAGGGTGGAGGAAAAAAGGTTGTCCAGCCTCCCAAGAAGGCGGCTTGTCCAGGAACGCCGGGCCGTATTCATTTGGATCAGGTTTGGGACAAACTAATCCCTAGGTTTGAATCTTTAGTGAAATCACTAATGGCTCCAATTGTGACACAGCTTGCTGGAATAGAGGCTATGCTTACTCATTTCACTTAGTTGTAATCTAGTTCTTTAGCTGACAAAGCAGTGTTGGGGGCTGCGGGGACCAGTTATGTGGCTGGATCCGCACCTACAGGCTTTTTAAGTGAGGGGAGCCACCTTAGTGAGCATAACCACACTACACAGTCAGGACTGATAGCTAAACGACCTTCGAGGGAGAGCACCTAAGATTGTAGGGAGCATGGCTTGTCTGCACAAGATCCAAGAGTTCGTGCAATGTCTGCAGTCGTCGGTGTGGCAGTAGGTATGGCTGGCCCGAGGGCTACCCCCAGAGGCCCTCAATTGTCTGAAGGGCCTAGAGATAACATTCCGAACTTACCTAGATTCCACCAAATTTTGGTAGGGGATACTAACTTTTTAAATCTGCGCCCGGAGTCAGCCCCGTTGGTGGCTTTTATGACGGACGTCCCTCCTACTAAGCAGGGCTCAAGGGAGACCACTGTAGATTTGCTGCACAAGGTTACTCACTGGTGCGACAACACGCTAGTAAATGGGTACCACATGTCATCACATATTATAATGGCAAGAAGAGTGGGTTGGGTGGGAACAAGTGTAACTAAGAATATTGAGGGAGACTGTATTGTGATTAACCTAAAACATCCTAAATATGCGAAAGCCATGGTTGAGAGCTATCGTATCCAAGATGCTAAAACTGCAATCAGGATCGTCCCTCTTCAATGTTTTTATCCAACTGGCTCTTTTTTCCCAACTGGGTCCTTCTCTAATAGGACCTCTCCGCCAGTGAGGATACTACAGCGGTTGAACACTAGGATAGCAGTCCCCCTTGTTAATCGATTTGAACCCTTGATGGGCCTAGACAATATAGATTGACAAGTGGTATCACATAACGATTTATTAACTCCCGGGCCCATATCACCAGCAGCCCCTGCGCCTATTCCCTCACCTCAGATGGATTCTATTACTATTACCCCTCAAATTATGAAGTTAATGACCTGGAATGACCTGGAACATCGTGGGTTTAAGGTCCAAAAGATATGATGCCCAGTGGCAATCGACAGTTGGGCCTTGTCACATAGTTGCACTACAAGAAACCTGGGACACTTCTGACTCTTTTTCTCTGGATGGATTTCTTTCTTTCTTTAGAGCTGCTTCTCCCTCTACAGCAGGGCGTGCTAAGGGTGGTCTGCTCACTCTGGTTTCGCTTAAAATCTCTTGTACCACTAATGTAGTGGCCTGCCACTCATCTCATGCACTAGCTGTAGAGTTAACATTTAACAACCGACCCCTCTTGTTGGTGGTGAACTTCTATAACTTCTTTTGTAGAAAATATGACACCGAACATATCGCTTCACTGGAGAGTTTCTTGATCACTGTGGTGAGAACTTATAGTTCTAGGGGATTTTAATGTACATCTTTGTCAACTTAACTGCACCCTAGTTGCAATACCATTGAATGGCCACTTTGAACATATGGTCCAGGGATATCGATTAGAGGGCCTGCTCGCAGCTAACAATTTACACTGTCTTGAAGAGGGGGGTGCAGTATATCCTGTCCCAACGTTTTTAGGAAGGGGTTGCTCCACTATTATTGATTTTAATTTGGTATCCGCCCCTTTGGTCCCCGCAGTGCACAGTCTAAAAACTTGTTGGAGCAGCTTTAGTGATCACAATCCTTTAGTTTTAGACTTGGTGTGGGATCAAGCTTTGTCTGGGGAGGCGGGAAAGAGTGTATCAAACTGGGAAATCAAACCAAGAGACCACGCACGTAGAATTAAATGGGAGAAGGTGCTACTGAAGGCCTTTTTAGACAAGCTGTATGCAGAAGGTGCAGACGATATTGCACTTTGTCTTAACAACAGCTCACAGGATAGCTTGGTATTAGAGGCTTATGTTAATCTAACCAGGCTGATTGCGGATAATCTAATGGTTCAGGGTAGAGCTCAAGGCACCAAGGGGAAAAAGTGGCTTGATGGAGAATGCTCTAAACTACACAAAAGTCTTATTATCGCTCTGAAACATAAACGCAGGGATGAGGAAAGGGTAAAGGCATGCAGGAGAGCATACAAATCTGCCACTCAGCACAGAAAAAAGGTCATTAGGAAGCAGGCATGGGAAGCCCTATCTCAGGGCAGTGTACTGACTAACAGCTCTGAGTTTTGGGAGGTGGTTAATAGCCCTTTCTTTTCAGTTTCGCCAAACTCTAGAGTGGACTGCACCATCCCTGCTGACAAATGGGTACAACATTTTGAAGGTATATACAGTGGAGTCGACTCTGTGGAGCGTGACACTTTATGAGAGCCTGGTTCTGATATTAATCCATTGTCATTTAGTGCAGTTGAGGTCCATAAAGTCATTATGGCCACAGCCGAGAGGAAAGCCCCTGGTCCGGATGGGGTGCCATCAGATCTCTAAAAAGCTGACCCAGTGACCTGGGCTAATATTTTGACTCGGGTTTTTAATGCGGCTGCCTCGGGTGGCCTGCCTTCCTCATGGTCCATGGCTATTATTTTGCCCATTTCAAAAAGGGAGCGAGGTATGATCCAGTATGTTACCACCTAATTTCTTTACTGGACTCAGCCACTAAGATTATGGGAAAGGCGGTACTGGACCGCTTAACCATATGGTTAGATAACTTTAATGTTATCTCTGATTTACAATATGGTTTCAGGAAAGGTAGAGGGACCCTGGATCAATGCATTAATCTACACATTGTCATTGGAAAGTATACTATTGCCAAAAGGGGCGCCTGCATATGGCCTTTATGGCTCTAACTTCTGCGTTCGATCGTGTCAACAGATCAAAGCTTTGGCCCACCCTACTAGACATGGGCATGGATGCCGACTTGGTGGCCTTTCTATACAGGTCATATTCCAATCTGACAGCCTCAGCTAAATATAATGGAAATGGCTTAGAGATCTTGGAGGGAGCACCAGAAATGAAGTCTCACTCTCTTAAATTGGTCTTTTCAGTTTCTTTTATTCTTCTAAGTGACACAAATGATGAGGCATCAGCCAACGCGTTACTTCTGTCATTATAACTATGGATTTGGGTAATTTTAAAACAAGTAATTAATTACATGCTACACTCTCGTGTGATATTTATGTATATTTGTATGTTTCTTATATGTGTTATAATTTAGGTCAGATTGGTGTAGGATGTGGTGTTTGTGTCAATATAGTATGTATATATATGTTTTTTGAATATTAGTTTTGAGCACAGTATTGTGATTAGATATGGCATTTTGTGTCAAATATGCTACAAGAAGAGCATGTTTTTAAATCATGTTAAATGTATTTTTGTATTATGTGTATATATTTGTGTAATGGTATGTGTACAAATGGTAGTATATGTATGTGTTGTTGATATTTATGTGTTGTCTCATGTCGATTGCAGCCCTGATGAAGTTCCTTTGAAAGGAACGAAACGCGTTGGCTGATGCCTCATCAATTGTGTCACTTAAGGTTAAGAGAGGGGTAAGACAGGGCTGTATCTTGGCTCCTGTTCTGTTCACTCTATACATCAATAAGTTAGAGGATGTTTTGTCAGCTGCTTGTAAAGACATCCCCAGGGCCAATACCAAACTTGTCCCTGCTCTGCTTTATGCAGATGATGTAGTGTTACATGCCCGGATGACTGTGGGTCTGCAAAGCCTTTTCAACACGTTTACTGATTTTATGGTCTCTCTTGACCTTTCAATTAACTTCTCTAAATCTCACATTATGACGACAGGCAGCATTAAGCTTACCAGATAAAAGTTCTTCTGTAGAGGGGCGTAACTGACCAAAGTGTCTACTTTCCCCTATTTGGGGATGCTGTTTGACGAAAGGTGGTCCTGGGTGGCACAAAGAGCAGCTAAAAAGAATACCTTGGCTAGAGCAACAGGAGCCACTTTGGACTTTGCTAAAAGACTAGGGGCCAAATCTATACCTACCCTACTTAAGATTTACAACTAAAAATGCATACACATGGCCACCTATGGTTATGATGTGTAGGGTTATAAAGAAGTTATCGAACTGCAGGCAGCTAAGAATAAATTTCCCTGCGGACTTCTTGCTGTCCCCACCTGCACCCCCACTCTTATGGTACATGAGGAGTTTGGACAGGGTTACATTTCCGATCTCATTGCAATGGCCTCCCCAAATGCGGTGGCTTAAAATGTGGTCAAGCTCCATTCCTACCCTAAATCAGCTTGTTTTGGAGGATTGTATGGGGCTTGAGGGGGCCTTGAATATTCCTTGGCTGGCCTATGTCTTGAAGCAGCTAAAGAGTTTAGGGCACCCGTGCTGTTCACCGACCATAGGCAGCTGTGCCCTAGAGAGTTGAGTGATATTAAACATACGTTCTTGGCTAGGAGGGTGGCGGCAAGAGAAGATAAGAAACTCACCAAGCCTACAATAAGACAATACATAAAACTGAGTGCAGGGCCCCCAGGGCAAACCTACTGGTCCTATATTAATAATCCCCACCGTTTTCTCTTAACTAGATTCAGATTTAACCTTATTCATTGGTGCTTAGCTGTTCCTAGAGGTTTTGTAAAGCCAGGCGCCCTACAGCCTTGACCCTGTGATCATTTTTCTGAACAAGATATCCTACATTTTATTTTTTTCTGTGATTTCTATTGTCATTTACGGAAAAAAATATATTCTCCCACTGCTAAAGAATTGCAATTTTGCACAAGTGAGGCCCGCTTTGACATACCTACAAATGCTGTCTTCACCTCTGATATGTTTTGAAGTTGCCAACTTTCCTACTGGAGCACTAAGACAGAGGAAGAGGCTGTTTAAGGAATAATGTGCTCCTTTTGTCTTCATGCTGAGAGGAACTATACATGTTTTAATTATGGGTCATTTTATAGATACTTGCATTTTATGGCTCTGCACAATACTATCTGCACTTTTTATGCTTTTTTATAACATAGACTCTGCATTCTTGCGGCATCACTATTTATGCCCTGTTCGATTGTTTTTACCGAAAGTTTTAGATTGTTTCATATATTCATAATTTGGAATTTGTATAGGGAGTGCTGGTCTGTTTTCTTTAACTGTCATGTATTGATTGTGATTTTAGCATTTACTGTTTTTGTGTGCTTTTATGGTGTTTGTTGGCCGAATAAAGTTTTCTTGATGATGATGATGTATATGCCACTTTTTAAATAGTCCATTTATTGTTCTACTTTTTTATTGCTCTATTTTTTTTCTATTTTTTTTTAAACTGGCAAAACAATACCTGCAGCCATCCTGTTCCTTCCAGTCAGCTCATTTGTGTTTTAAATTTGTGGGACAAGAAGGAAGAGTAGGGTCTACAGGGGTATTACACACTAAGGCCCCATTAAGAGTGGGTGCTTTCATCTTCACCCCGGGTGTATGGATAACTATGGGAGGGGGGATACACCCTTTTATAAGTTGAACCCGGAGGGTTCCCTCAGAGATGGAGAATTACCGGAGAACAGGGAATACCACGCCTGATTCCGGCTATAAAGCCATATGCTTCTGAGGAGTTTCACCCAGACTTCTCGGCAGCCAACAGGTCCTGTTGAAAAATACTGAACTATTAGAGTTACTGCAAATCTTGTAATCTCAAAGGCACAATAATTAATGTTTACCGCCCATCGAGATTACTTCTGGACTTGTAATGTAGCTGTAAATGAAGAGGACCGAAAGGTAGAGTGAAGACTTCGTTATCATTTATTTATTATCCTGAAATCCTTTGTAGTCCCCAGGGCATCCAATGTTCTTATTTGAGCATGACTGTTTGTTAGAAATGGGATTTCTGGTTGGCTAAGGCTTGCGCCAAAAGCCAGGCAGAAACCACCACTCTAGTCAGGGCAAGGGAGTTACACACCCAAGATAACCCCTGCTCACCCCCTTGGTAGCTTGGCACGAGCAGTCAGGCCTATCCCGGAGGCAATGTGTAAAGCGTTTGCGCAACACACACACAGCAGCAACACACTAGGCACACCACAAAAGGAACTCCACACAGGATTATATAAAAAATAGCCTTTGTATTATCATAAACACATTAGAAACAGAATCACACATTTACACTGTGCCAACTGGCATGGGCAATATTCACAGGGGAATTATATACAGGACCAGGCCAATCGGGCCATGGTCAGAACCATCAGAACAGGTAAGTAAATGCAAATATAAAACACAACCAGTAACTACTGGTACAATAATGACCTAAGCATTATCCTATTAGCATAAACCCACATTAGACCCAAACCTCATCAGCATAAACACATTACGCAATGGGCCTCACCAGCATAAACACGTTATGCAATAACCTCATAAGCATAAACACATTACGCAAATAGGCACTACCCCAAGACATCCTAACATGACATTAGGCATAACCACATTAGGCCAAAACCTCATTAGCATAGACACCCTCCTAAGCATAAACACATTACGCATTAGGCCTCACCAGCATAAACACATTATGGGATAACCTCATGGGCATAAATATCATTAGAGGCACAAACCAGGGTGCATAAATCACATTTGGCACATAATACATATCAGGCAGGAACTCAGCAGTGTACCGCAGTAACACCACTACCAGGTGCATACATCACCTTAGGGCCTTGCGCCCTTTCACCATCCTACCTATGACCCCAGGCCAACTGGCCTTCCACTGGGGCTCAAATGCCCTATGTCCCAATGTCAGGGCGGCTGCCAATGCAGTAGTCAAAGTGCGCAAATACTGGCCTAAACGTAGCAGCTGCCCACTAATTGCTGTGCAGCTGTGATGTAGAACATGGGCTCGGGCACTCACTGTGTCCTCTGTCCCACTCAAGGACTCTGAATCAATTATGCCCAGTTCTCGGCAGCTGCCCGCGCTGGTGCGGCGCAGCTGTGACTCTCAAATGCGGGCATGGGCATGTCTGTGCCCTCGGGGTCCCCACTGGGACTCTGTAGCCAGGGGAATGCGGCAAAATGCTACAGCTGCCCACTGTCAGGCGGGGCAGCTGGGGCGGGAGCATGAGCACCGACAATGTGCTCCGATCTGGGAGCCCCCACTGGTCTCCCTGGATTTCTAATGCCCCCCTCGTTGGAGCGACCCGCTCTCAGACGGGGCCGCTCAGAACCTGTGCCTCCAACAGGCACTACACGACTCGAGCCCCCACTCACCGGGCTCACTGGCGCCGCTCTGGGTCTCCTCTCCTCGGCAGGCGGAACCGGCAGCACTTCTCTCGCGGCGCGGGGCTTCCCTTCACTCCTGGGAGCCCTGCGCTGCAGTCGGCGGCCTCGCCCGCCTTTTCTCTTCACCCGGGCCCCCTCCTGGGACCCGGGACTTTACTGCACATCAGGCAGGGCTCTCACCGGAATATGGGAGCCCTGCTCAACGCCGCCATGTTCGTGGCTCTCCCTCTTCCGTTTCCGTCCGTCAGGCCCCGCCCACAACCAGGCGGGCCGCGGACGGCGGCGGAGATCTTTTTCCTCAGCGGCAATGAGGGGTAGGCTCCCTCTTTAAGCAGGCACATGCGGGGTGGGCACCCGCTACGACATCAGCAAAAGCGGGGGAATCCCTACGCCGGGATTCCCTCGTAGACGATCGCTGCCCAGCGCTGCAAGTAGAAAACAGAAGCGCTCCTCCTCAGGGAAAATAAGCGCTCTGTAGAAATAGAAATACAGCGCTCACCCGGCGCTAGGATTAAAGTCCTGGAAGTCCTTTAAGATGAAGGGGCCATGCAGGGCCCAGGGAGGCAAGCCCTCCTGGCAGCCCCCCCTGGGCCCCAGCAGCACACCAAGACTGAACAACTTCATGGGGTCACAGCCCCTATTTTTATACACCTTTTTCTCTTTGTCTGCAGGACAGGGCTTTTAGGGGAACCAGCCAAAACTGGTTCAGGGGAATTGGAGCACTTTGTTTGCCAAGCTCCTCTTCCCCTTTGTCAGGTGGGGGCTAGGTGATCAGACACACCACAGGGGGCGGAGCCAGCATTGTACAGGCTAGGCACAGCCCTATTCAGGGACCAGGGACTTCTCCTCCCACTACTCAAAATGTAGATGTCCCATTCAGCCTAGCGCTGACTCACCCTGCACCTCCTGGAGCCACACACACCTCGCAGCCCCTGTCACTCACAAGCCAGACATGCAATTCACATCAGGCAGGCAGACACATAGCACACAGAAATGCCAACTTCTAAAAGTGGCATTTCTAAAATAGTTATAATAAATCTGCGCACACCATTGCGCAGCATTTATTATCACTATTCCAAATATACCAAACTTGATCACGCTGCGCCTCTCATATCAGGAATTACCACTGAAACACTTATCAGGGAATCCCCAATGCATTCCTATGGAAGGGCAGCCCCACAGTAGTGAGAAGCCAAAATGGCTGTTTGTCACTACCAGGACATGTCAGACACTTAAGGTACATGTCCTGTCTTTTACCTACAATGCACCCTGCCCATAGGGCTAGCTAGGGCCTACCTTAGGGGTGACTGACATGCGGTAAAAGGGGGGTCATGGACATGGCACACACTTTAGGTGCCACGTCACAGCGGCAGTAACACTGCGCGCACAGGCCCTGCGATGGCAGAGGCCTGAGATAGGTTTGAAAGGCTACTTTGGTGGGTGGCGCAATTAGCGCTGCAAGCCCACCAGTAGCATTTAATTTACCAGCCCTGGGTATATGAGATACCACTTTACAAGGGACTCACAGGTAAATTAAATAGGCCAAACAGGTGTAGACCAATCTTACCACATTTATCACAGAGAGCACACGCACTTTACACTGAACAGCAGTGCTAAAGTGCCCATTGTCCTAAAACCACCAACACCATGTCAGACAAATGGCTAGGAGAAAGGTGAAAAGTTTAGGGATGACCCTGCAAAAAGGCCAAGTCCAACACTGTTTAATTACTTGCCTGAGGACCAGTTCTTGTCCACAGCAGGATCATGGCCCAGAGCTAGGACCATATTTTGAGTGACACTTTGCTTGCTCACGAAGGCAAAGTTAAAGAAACAAGGGAAAGTGCCACTGGCGTCTTCATTTTCTAGTTCCCGAACCGGATTCTGCTCCACCTAGGGCCATGTGGGTCAGTGTCACACCCTGACTGGAATAGCTCCAGGGAGTGTCTTTCTTATATGAGTCAGTCACAAGAGATAAAAGGCGAGATGAAGAGGGCGAGCCAAAGGAGGAAGGTGGCCAGAAGGGAACCGACTAGGAAGATATGCTTGGAGGTAAGCTCTGTGGAGTTGAATGTCATTTGCACTGAAAGAGGTAAACAAAAGAAAAGTTAATTCCTCAACTGAGTATCTATGTGTCTCTCCCTAGTTGCTAAATTACAACTGGCGCTGTGGCAGCTAAGAACCCGTCTCTACTGATGGTGCACACCCGCTATCTGATATGGCACTACGAGCTGTCTGTCACTGCCCAATACTGTCTTCCACTATTGCTTGCCTCCAGAAATTGATGTTTTGCTGCTGCCTGGTTGTTGTTGCTGCTTGCTTACCATTCAACCCCATTGGTCTTCCTCTGCTAAGTCCTGCACTGCTGGATCTGCATTGGTGCTGGTCACTTCTCCACCACCTCTGTCTGCCGTTGCAGCTCGAAGCAGCCTCTTTGTCTGAACAATGTGGCCCACAGGTACTTCCTGGCAGCTGTAGTGCAACTCTTTTAGCGGCCCGAAAGGGCACAAACAGGTGGGGTCAACCTTCTTCACCCCCAGCACCAGCCTGTGTGGAAGCCACTGCGATCGAGTGATTCCAGCATCTTTTAGACTGGTGAATATTACGCTCATCGTAAGAACAGGTGCGTGGCCGTGTCTGACAACTGGCACATGACTTAAAGCAACATAAACACTAGTCAATATGGAATAGTTGCTCCAAAGAAATGTTTTTGGGAATAAGTCTGGTTCTGGTCAAGGCCGCAACTATTCAAACATGTCACCTATGTCAAAAAACTGGGACGTTTCCACAACTTGAAAGAATATTGATGTCTGAGATTGCTGGTGCTGATTGGTTCACTTTATCAACACAGATGACAATACTGATGCCTTTTCATACAATCATTCACCCCTGAGATCACACACACACGTTATGATCATCAGACATTTATTTCTTTGTTCTTTTACTCTTCAAAACCTTTTTGGGGAGTATTTTCTATACTCAATTCACATAAATAATTTATACAAACTTAACAATACACAAGGAAAACATCAATCACATGTAAAAATCATATAAACAAATACACAATTTGAGGAGCACAACAATTGAGAAAATCTGAGAAGAGCTCTTCAAAACTCACAAAGATTGACTGCTAGCATAGAGTACTCTTCGCACGGCTCTGCTAGTAAGGTCTTTTACTGCTTACTAATATCCAAACAAGTGTTTCATATATGACACTACTGTAGCTCTGAACTGATTGTTTTCTGAAGGATTCGTGAGTTCTCTCGGAGCCCAGTCTGGACAGTGTTTGGTGTTGGCCCACTAAGAAAGGAGCAGAATTAATATAATTAAGGAAGCTTCGTGGGCTTTGTCGAAAATAGCCTGAAACAACACAACATTGGCTCTTTGAATTGTGCTATGTGTAAAATTGAGATTGTTTTGCTAATTTTGTGCAATTGCATGTCTTCATATGATTTTTACATGTTAATGATGTTTTCCCTGTGTATTGTTAAGTTTGTATAAATAATTTGAGTATAGAAAATACTGCCCCAAAAAGGTTTTGAAGAGTAAAAGAAAAAGAAATAAATGTCTGATGATCATAGCGTGTGTGTGATCTCAGGGGTGAATGATTGTATGAAAAGACATCAGTATTGGCATTTGTGTTGTCTCATTTATTAGTATAGGGCCTAGCCTTTCTGATTACGGGCGGAACCCGGTGCAGCTCCGTTGATTGGTTCACTTTGGCAGCAGACTTCCATGAATTCCTTGAATCTAGTATACTACCTCTTGGTGGTAGTATTTTTTATAAACCTTTATTTTGCATTTTCAGAAAAACATTGAACAAAACAGTCAGTGTATATCAACATGTGCAATCAGCATGTCCCATGTTTAGCCTCCCTGAAACCTACAAACTGTACAAATAATGCAGTACACCAAGTCCACAAGTCAACCCTACCTATGCATCATTGGAATCCGTACAAGGTGACCCCATCAACTAGTCTCAGTATATACCTTCAAGCATCTCGTTCACTCTGGTCAGTGTCAGAGTCCGGAGCCACATATGTATTGAACTCATCCAACAGCTGCCTCCAGGCAGCCACTGCCTCGGGTGCCCTCTCATTGGTACGGCAGAGACATATGTGATGCTCCTCTGAAGTCCCCCATTCCAACAACTCACGGACCCAGAGATCCACACTTGGCACCCTGGATCCCATCCAACCTATAGCTACCCTGCGCCTGGCCAGAAGCAACGCTAATTGCAGAAGTTTTGTAGGATGTTTTGCATCTCCTGGGTCTCTTCACCATCCCCAGCAGGCACGCCCCTGGTGTGCAGGGGACAACCACGCATGCAGTGCCCCCCATTCTCGGGACCACCTCCCTCCAGAATGCATGTACCTCAGCACACAGCCATGCCAGGTGCAGAAAGGTGGCATTTACCTCCCTGCAAATCACGTATTTCAGTGTCATAGGGGGGTCTATTCTAGGAAGCTGAGAGGGAGGCATGTCTGTACAGTGCAGAAAGTTAAAGTGTAGCACTTTAAGTCTATTATTGCAGGAGACCCCTATCACAAGGCTGTATGCAAGATCCCAATCCCAGTCCTTGAACTGGGATCACAGTTCCGTTTCCAGAGCCGTCCTCCCCCTGTATATTTGAATGTCTTCCTTAAGAGCCTTATAAAAAACTGTGATGAGGTGCCTGCCTTCTCCCCCAGTGTGTGTGAAGATGGCGGGGCTGCCGGGTGGGTGCACCAGACCTCTCTGGCCGTGCTCTCGAGTTTGGCGTAGTGAAGAAAGTGTCCCCACTATACGTAAAAAGTGTTTTGTGCATCCTGGAAAGTGTGGAAGACTTCCCCTGGGTATAGGTCCCCGCTAGTAGGCATTCCCCCTCCCTCCATCTGACCAAGGACATATCCTGCTCTATGGACCGAAAGGGTTCAAGGTCCCAGATCTGCAGTTCCCTATCAAAGGAGGCCCAACGTAGTACCTTCTTCACTGTCATCTCCCACACCTGGGCCTTGTGCCGAACCAGGTAGGGGGTCGGCCTGTTAGAGCGACCACCCCTCATCAGTAGGCACACCAAGGTATCCTCGCTGGTCATGCCCTGCAGCAAACTCTTCTCCCAATGATCTGTGTCTGTTAACCATTGAGCCGCATGTTGCAGGTGCGCTGTGACCTCTTGGTAATTGTTAAATGGGTACTCTTTGTCCATCCGGTTTCATAAGCCTCTACTGCAGTTGTGCTGCTTGTCCTAGATGACATATTTGCTGCCTGAAGCATTTTATCCACCTTAAAATTTGACAACAGTCCCTCATTCACTGGGGATGAATTTTGACCCTTCATTAACAATCCTGGCAAAAATGGTTGAAAGATGACAGCTTTAGGACTGTGGTAAAAGGCATGACAGAAATGTCAACCAATAAAGAAACTTTACAGAGAGCGATACTGATGCTACTCTCCATTACCTTGGAAGGGCAAGACATATGCAGCTTTTTCCGTTGAAGGGCCTCATTGCTGCTATTGATCGAAAGGTTAACGCTAGATAAAGCATTGTGAGAACCACACACTTAAACCCACTATGTCCCATTCGGAGCCAGGGAAATCGGGGCTGGTATGCCAAACGCAGAGCATAAAGTCAGGTGCCGCTTTCCTAGCCACTCTAGTGTGTTTGATGAAGCCCAAAGGGACCATGGGGTCTGCTCAGTCTGTCCAGCAATGTAACATGAAGTAAGTCAAACAAACAAATACTGATGTCCTTAACTGGACTCACCATCACTGTTGCCAAGCAACCTCAAAGTGGAGCCACCTTCATGGGATGATGGTGAGCATGGAAACCTCAACCTTACCTTGTCTGGTAGCAGGCTCTCTTCTCCTGAAGTTCATCTCAAAACGTCTGGTGGCCTTGATGCCTTATTGAGCTGATTCTCTGTCAGTGTTTGCAAAGGGATGAATGTTAAATCTTGTGAGACAGGAGAAGGCACAAAAGGAAGGGTACCAGAAGCTAGGAGAGAAATGACAGACAGAACGGTTGTCCTGTGGAAAAGCTGCTCCTCTCATGTCTCTCATGACCTGCTCCATCTCTGTGCTTCTGCCCCTTGCAAGCCTTCCGACACTGTGCACTGGGGTGTTGAGCCAGCAAAGCTTCCTTCACCTCCTCCTGCTGCCAATGATATATCTTCTGCCAACATTCCTTATCCTTTTCTCTGTATTTCTGTTGCTTTTCAGTAATTCTTCTTTTACCTTAATTTTTGTTTTTCTTTTTCTAATGTTGCTGTCTCTTCATGAATCCTTTCCCCTTTCACCTCCTCCCTGTTTCCTTCTCTTCTGCTTCTATTTCATACTCTTCTCTTTCCTTTCTCGTTTGAACGACTACAGGCATTCTCCTATGCATCTTCTATCGCTCCAGGTCTTTTCTCTCTTTCACTTCACCTTAATGCAAAGAGTAGTAGAAGTGATATCAGAAGATCTATGACAACAGATGCCATCACAGGGCTGACCCTCTGTTGCTCCCTTAGCCTCTTAATCATTTCCTTTTTGTGCAGAGAGACTTGGAGAAAGACAAGGAATTGAAGCTGTAGAGATTCCTATTGACTTTTTGTACCCTTTGCTGCCTACGTAACCCATGAGATCAGGGCTAACAAGGGCAGAGCCAAGGGTAACAAAGGGCACGCCAGCCATCGTACTTGTTCCTTAATAGACGTCCATACCCTCATTAACTCTGTATTCACATTTCAATGTTCCCCTCAACCCTCTTCTTCTCATTCTGTCTTCATTTGGTGCCTTTTCATTCTCTCATTTACCCTACTCTTGCGTAACTTCTCTCTCCACTTATCTCCATCCTTGCCTCAGATCTCTGCAGCTGCTTCCCCTCCGAGGCTACCATTGTGAGGAGAGTCCCGGAAAGCCTTTAAGCAAAGTGTCTAGACACCTCAATGCAAACTGATTTGCTGGCACCACTGATTATGCACTTCTGTGATCTCACACACCATTCACGGAAGACTTTCTAGAGAATGTGGCTCTGCTTGCTTCACGTGCTGGCTGAATTTAAAGCTCAGCCCAAAGCTAAAGAAACAATGAATAGAGAGTTTCCAACCATTTCACCACTGCGTTTGGGTCACCAGGAGCAGGAATAGGTCTAAGGTCCTATGTGCACTAGATCCTAACATAGAGCTTGCCTGAGAGAACAGACCCATAGGACCTCTTTCCTGGAGAGCGATGCACTTGACTGCTAGACTGAAAAACCTGGGCCTTGCTATTGAGCAGTCACCACAAGACCAAATCACCAATGTAGTAAAGACATGTTCTTCCAAGTTGGCTACATATGGGATTTTGTTAATTACCTTAAAGTGTCCCACTTACTATGGTGGTAAGGAATGAATTTATATTTTGTAGATTAGATTTTACGGACAAGACCTTTAAGGGTCTACTGGCCAGATTGATGACCCGTTGGCAGCAGGCGCAGAATCAGAAGATAGCCGCATGCACTTCTTCATCACAGCAAATTTGTTAGTTATTTTATAGAGCGCAAGCTTGCTTAAATGGGCAGGTCTGCGATTTTCACAGAACATGTTTTTTGTAGTGGCAGGAACATGTGATGATGTACCTAGACCAGTATGAATTGTAGGATCCATATCAACTAGGTCAGTACTAAACAGCAAACTATAGAGTTTGTGTATTCATTAACCAAAGTTACAAATGAAGGCGCTTGAAGATAAAGTCATTGCAGAATCAGCTATTTTTAGGTCATGTACTGAAGTCAGATGAGAATTCAGTGCTACATGTCCAAAAGTTAGTACCTTAGCTGCTAGGCCATGTCATGCCATGTTAGTAACTTAGCTGCTAGGCCATGTCATGTCATGTTAGTAACTTAGCTGCTAGGCCATATGTGCATCTTTTTCCATTACCCATTCCCTACCTTGGTTATTGACCCGCAGCTAATAACTGAAAAGAGAGGTTTGCTCAGCCTACACCAGCTTGCTACACATGCCCAGTGTAAATAATGCTAGGATGGGTGGCAGATGCTTTGTCATCCAGACCGCTGAACTCGGCACCTCTTGCTGCCCCCCACCCCCCCCCAACTAGGTCAAGAACAGGGCCCTCGTACCGGAGCTCTGTGAAATAATGGCTTCACCCCCACTGATCCTAAGCCGTTTCTACATTTTGACTGTTCATTACACAGTATAAGGATGTTACATACCCCATAACATAACGTTAGCACATAATATAATAAAACAGCGCCTAAAATATGCCTGTTTTGCTGTATAACAAGTTGAATTAAAACTCACATGCTTTTTTCCGAAACTGAACTTTGATAATATATGCTAGCGCTGAATGTTCCTGGAAAATGTCATGTAAAAATCACATTGATAATATGTGAAATATTTGCCTTAAAAGCTGAGCCAAGGTTAAGGAGAAAACAAATAATATTTCATATTAATAAATACCTTCTCATTTGAAGCTTTGGTATCTTGCTCATTGCTGTGTTTTCCGAAGCCGAACTTTTGCTTCCGGCTTTGTGTTTTGCTTTGAGATAATCCCTGCCTGATTGGGGCCGAGAAGCTTTTAATCATATGGCGCACATGATTTTGAATTCCACTAAAAAGTTCCCTATGGGAGAAAATGAAAAACACGTCAGCACGTCTACACTGCAAAGTAACAATAAAACGTTTTATTCAGAATGGAATAGTAGTGAAATAAATTTGAAGCGAAAGGCAAGATTTATTTGATGTAGTGCAATTAAGGGGCACCTTCGAGGTCAACAGAATGGTACTTAGTATACATTACAAGCCAGGCGACAACCTATGGAACATTTTCCTAAGACACATACCTGAACCTACTCTCGATCTTATACAGCAGATCTTATTTGGACAAACAGGTGAAAGCAGAAGAAAGGACCCTGAAATACAGGAGCACAGCTTTCTAATTGTCTGAAAGAGT
Organism: Calotriton arnoldi; assembly: GCA_963921515.1. Classification (NCBI taxonomy): domain Eukaryota; kingdom Metazoa; phylum Chordata; class Amphibia; order Caudata; family Salamandridae; genus Calotriton; species Calotriton arnoldi. The sequence goes on along the minus strand of CAWUFW010006371.1, from coordinate 1,125,005 downwards.
TTAGGGTCAAGCAAGACCACGTTTCGGGGGCAGATGATTAAGATTCCACAGTTACACCTTCTCATTGGCACATTAATCTGTCATGACGATACCTTGCCATGTGCCAGAAATATCTGAAAGAAAGGTGTTACTAAGCTACAGGTATGTTTCCTAACCAGGATGGTAAAAGTACAGCCACCTTTAGCGGGGGGGAGGGGTCCCGTTAGGTGGCTGTGCCAGGCATAGCCTCGAAATAAAAGTGAATACTATATATTTCGCTAAGCAAAGGATGGGTGGCATGATAGACTGCCTCACCAGTACCTAGGTGTCAGCATATATGATGCATGTTTGATTGTCTAGATAGATTGTGGAAAGTGCCTGGAGTCTGCATTGAATGAAAATCTTCTGATGTATTAGTCAGATGTCTAAAGGCGTGGGATATTTCCTGCTCTTTAAAGTCCCATTAGTGGGACAACCTAGAGCAGGAAATCCCTGAAATAAGGCTGAACCTTTCTGCCTGCATTCTAACTGCAGTGCAGGAATGTGAGTGATGGTGGTTGGATGAGTCTGGCTGTGTCGATGCGAACAGGCAGTGCTATGTGCAGGTAGATGGGGACGTGGGGCAGTACAGAGTGGAGTACCAGCATGGTGGGGAAGGGCTTATGCTATCCGGAAAGCGTTACCGGCAAGGAGGGGCTCAAAGCAAAGACGGGATGTCTGCCATGCTACACCAACCCCCCCATGTGTGCAGAATAACTTCAGACAGCTCTATTTAGGACACGAAATTGATGATACACTCTACACTACCTACCATATGTGCCTCAGGCCTGGGAAAGCATCTCTTGTCATGTAACACTGGGTTCCCCATGTTGGGCCCCACAACCCCCTAGAAAGCTCTCTCCTGGAGATTCTGGCAAAACGCACCTACATGCAGAGGCCCTGCATGATAGATTTAATATTGCCTATATTCATAGCACTATCCTCAGGAATGCAAATTTAGTAGAACACTTTCAATCAAGACTTTTCAGGTCAGAGAAAGCAGGATCCTCTCTAGTTTGAAAAGTTTGTTTGCCTCTTACAAAGGCAAACAGACTTCAGAAACGTAATCTATGGATGCTCAATTTCCTAAAGAGCCTCCTTTGAAAGTTTCCAGAAAGGCTGAGGTTAGGACATCTATGGTGAGGCATTCCTCAGAGGCTTTTCCACCTAAAGCACCATTGACAAAGCTCTCATCTGCATCTGCTTCATCTTTGCCCTCATCTTCTAAGAAGACATCTTCACAGCTCCCGTCGACAGAGAACATTTAATCCACTTCATTATTAAGGATTCCATCATCACCGAATCCTCCATAGCCAAGCACTCCATTGATGACCGCTTCACCAACAGGCACTCCATCTAAAAAATCATCACTTCATCATTAAACTGTTTCAACAACAGCTTCCTCATCTCTGACCATCCTATCAACAACTTACTCTTCAATGACCATCCTGTTAATGGCTCCTGTAGTCGACATCCACCCTGTCCACCCAAGTTTCACCAGCTCCTGTGACAAAAATACTGAATGCTGATATGGAAGGAGGTGACAAGGATTGTGTGGATGACGGTTTGTCAGGAAACACCCACAGCCTCCCTAATCTACACATAAAATGTTAGGAGCATGATGATCACTTGAATCAGGGCATTTCTTATCCTCCACAAGGTGAATAACAATCATACCATTGCAAGGAAGAGAGCTTTGATTGACGATATGGCCACCCACACCACAATAATCACTATAACCAGTACTACGAAGAGGATAGATCTAACGAGGGAAGATACCATGCACAGCCCATGGTACAGGTTTCCATTGACTTAATAAAATGACTTGCAGTCCATGATGACAGCCATGTGAGGTTTTTATCTGTGCCTTAATCATAGGTACTGCAACAACAGCAACCTCTTTGGCTGCCCCCTATTTTCCCACCATTATAGCTTCAGTTGTACTGGCCTCTTCCCCTGCCGCACTATCCGCCACTTCAGCTTCAAATTTTGTGCTTGTGCGTTGTGTCCTATGCTGGACCTGACACTGGAGGTAAATATAAGGCTGAGGAGGAAGAAGCAAAGTTTTACTCCATGCTATAAAGAACAGCACTGGGACAACTATGTGGCAGATCCTCCTGAAGATGTGGAGCCCATGACAGTCGACATACCACCACCTGCAATTACAAAAACCTCTCATTCTAATAGAAATTGCACCCAAGAGGATTGTCCTTCCCTTGGCAATCCAGCTAGAGAAATATTTTTGTGATTTTAGAGAACCTTCTGTAAAGGCATTCCCACAGTGGTTCACACATGCCTAGTAGGAAAAAAATTGTTCTGATCCCAGCCTCTGTCTGGGCTACAGTACCATGTCTAAAAAAGAAATACAGGTTCTCAAATAGCACTTATGTTGGGCAATCCAGAGCGGACTCTGTCGTGGCTCATGCGGCACAGATGCGTTCGTGCAGTCTATTCTCCTCAGTTCCGCCCACTCAACAGAAAAGGACGATGTATGGATTCATTTGGCAAGAGATAGTCTTCCTTCCTAGCCACTTCTGTCTGTGCAGCAAATTCACTAGCAGTCTTAGGGCAGTACGATGCCAGATGAGGAATGACATAGCTCTCTGCTTGGATCTAATACATGCAGATCTAGTCTAGTTCTTATAAAGTGCATGGCTACCCAGAGGCCTCCCAGTGCTAAACAGACATCACAGGTCATCAGGTAGCCACAGAGTGGAAGATTAGTACCTGATTAGCCAGGTTTTCAGGGCTTTGTGGAAGGAGAGCTTGTGCTCTAGTTTAGTCCTGGCCCCCTTGATATACCTCAGTGAAAAAATTGTTGTCCAGAGATTTCTATTTTTGATTTGTGATTTTGTATCATTAGAAAAGTAGTTTAGCTTGGGTAGACATTGCTACTCTGGGCTGAATTTTTTTGGATGATATTTTTAAAAATGGCGGATGTGTTGCAGTGATGATGTAATATTTCCTAACTCGCAACTGAGACTTATTCCACCTCGCTCAATTCTGCCTTTTCTCAATTAGTACCGACAAAAACAGGTGGCCTAAGCAGGACCTGTCCGACTGCTCCCTGGTTCTCAGAGGCCCTCAGGCTTGAAAAACAAGGTTGTAGACGCCAAGAGAGGCAATGGAGAGCCCAATAAGACTCCATTGAGAGAGAAATTTATAAACGCTCGTTAACTAAATATAAAGCCCTATTAGTTACAGAAAAGGCAGCCTACTTCTCTTCGCAAATCGAATCTGCCAAAAACTCAGCTAAAGAACTCTATCAAGTTATCAATAAGCTAACTAAACAACCTGAGTATAAAAGGGATTGGGTCAGCCAGTCCTTCTGCGATGATATTGCTTCACACTTCAGGGGTAAAATTGACTCTATTTTCTGCTCATTTGGTCACTGTGGTAATTCTCCGCCAGCCACCAGTCAAGATAATGTGAACACAGTTTCCGAGAAGGACTTGCCTACTAACAGCTTCGAGTTTCTCTCCCCTGTTTCCATGGCACAAATAAAAGATCTTATCCTAACCACCAAGTCAGGTTCTCCGGACAATCCTTGTCCGCCCTCAGTTATTGGGCTGGTCCCCGACATTGTTGCAATCCACCTTTCAAACATATTCAATAACATGTTCAGAACAGGTATCTTTCCATCCCAATGGAAGCGAGTCTCCATTCTGCCTTTATTGAAAAAAACGAATTTGCACCCCAAAGACCTGGCCAATTATCAGCCTATTTCTAGACTTCCTTTCCCTGCTAAAATAGTCGAGAAAGTGATGAACACCCAATTAAATCAGTTCATTAAGGACTCTAACTGCCTGGATCCTACTCAATTCGGATTCAGATCCGAACATAGTACAGAGACTGCCCTGATCAAGGCCACCGATGAGCTCAAATTCATCCGGATGAGGGGGGTCAGCCGCCCTTATCCTGTTGGACCTGTCTGCGGCATTTGATATGGTGGATCATTCCACGCTGATCCACAGTCTGGAAGCAAGGGTATAAGAAATCTTGCCTTGAAGCTACTTTCATCCTTCCTGTCAAACAGGGAAAACATAATCAACATTGATGCCTTCTCCTCAAGCTCGTTCCGCTTGCCCTGCGGGGTGCCGCAGGGATCCTCTCTTAGCCCTACTCTTTTTAATATATATGCTACTGATCTGGCACCCCTGGTCGAATCCTTCGGGTTCTCCCTCACATCCTATGTGGACGACACGCAAATTGTGTTATCAGCCTCCAACTATGCCAACCACACTTGTCTTTGCATCTACAACTGTATGAAACTTATTAATGGCTGGATGAACAAACACCGCCTTAAGCTCAATGCTGGAAAGACCGAGGTAATTTTACTCGGCAATAATTCCAACTTCTGGGCTGACCCGTGCTGGCCAGTTGACATGGGCCCCCTTCCTGTACCAACCAGGAAAGCCAAGAGTCTAGGTGTCATAATTGATGATCGTTTACTCCTGGGCAATCAAATCAATGCAGTGGTCTCCTCCTCATATAATACCATGAGAAAACTCAAAAATATTAATCTTTCTGCCCATCTCAGTCAGGAAGTCAGTTATTTCCACCTTGGTACTGTCCAAGATCGACTACTGCAATGGCCTCTACATCCGCCTGCAAGCTCAATACCTGAACAAACTGCAAATTCTTCAAAACTCAGCAGCCAGACTCCTACTGGACTTGCCTAGGTACCACTCTGTTTCCTCTGCTCTTAAGGATCTTCACTGGCTGAGAGTCAAAAACAGAATCAAGTTTAAGGCCCTCTGTTTGACATATAAAGCCCTCCATGACTCAGGACCTTCCTTTCTGAAGAAAGCCTTATCAAGGTACACTCCTACAAGAAACCTAAGATCAGCAGGTTCCTTGAGAGTAAATGCTATCAGATTAAAAAAATCGAAATGGGTGGCAGCAGCTTTGCGGTTAGAGCAGCTACATCCTGGAATCTCCTTCCACTCAATCTTAGGTCAGCTCCTTCCCTGCCCCAGTTCAGGAAACTTTTAAAAACTTGGCTCGTCAATCAGTAGGTCCTCCCTTCTGCTCTTTCGCTGCCTACAAATTCAGCGCTGAGACACCTCCGGGTATACGTTGCGCTTTACAACTAGCTTAACATACCATAACATAACGTTTCAGGAATCATGAAACCTATATACTTCATTTTGATGTCAAAACAGGTTTTGGGGGTCAAGTAGTCTTATAGAGACAGAAAATGACTCCTCAGAGCAACCCTTCCGCCATTTCCAAAATGGCAGCTCTATAATGATGTGTTTTAGCCATCATATTGGTAATTTATTATAATATTGTTTTTGTTTCAGGTTTTCCGTTGATTCAAATTTGTAAACATGAGCGAACCAGGTGGTAACAGAGGATCTTTACCGCCTGACAGTGTTCTTAACTACAAAATCTTAGAACTCCTTCAACAAAGAAAAATGTGTCATATGCCGAACTAATCCGAAAGAAAATCTTTTTTTTTAAATTTTCTTTTTGATCTTATGTGAATACAACATCATTTCACATGCAAACCTTAAAAAAAGGCAAGTACATCCCAAGACAAAAAATGATTGCATTATACACCAGTGTTCCATCAACAGTGCACACAGTTTTGCAAATAAATATTTCTATACTACATTGACCGGAGATTCAGACAACTATAACAGTAGCAGGAGAGTTCGTTTCATCTGTTGTTAGTAGATAGGACGTAAGTGGGGCCCAGAAGTCCTTGGGCCGAGACGGCATCGGAAGTTCTTCAGCATGATCTCTACAGTATATGACATCTTCCAGCCACTGTTGTTGTCGTGGAACATTTCTACTATCCCAATTTTGGGCCACTTTTCTCTTTGCCAGAAGTAGAGCGATCAGCATAAACCTTCGATTCTGCGGCTTTAGATACCCCACGAGTCCCAACAAACAGCTGTGGCGTGCATCTCACCAATTCCAGTACAATATCAGACAAGGTCTTGGCAACCTGTTCCCAGAAATCGTGCACCCTACCACAGAGCCATGCCAAATGTATAAAGTCTGCATCTTGCATCTTACATCTGGTACAATTGGCCGATTCTCTCAACCCATACCTTTTTAACTGCTTAGGTGTATAGTACAGCTGTTGCAGAAACATAAAATGAATGATACGCATGTTACAATTTACGGTCAATAACCCCGTGAGAGAACAACAATAGTCCCAGTCTTTCTCTGTAAGTGGTGTGTCTAGCACCATATTCCATCTCTCCATAGCCCTGTTGTGTATCGGTGCAGTGTCAGCTTGCATTGAGGTGTATGGTCTAGTTACTAATTTCATATGGGAAGGACCTGCCAGCATGGCCTGAAGTGGCTTCAGGGTTAGCTGTTCGGCAGGATGCTGTGTGTTAAAAGCTTTAAGTGCTTCCCTCAATCTGTAATATGTAAATATTACTAAGGGGGAACTTGGCTTTCGTGCCTGTATATCCTCTAGTGCAACGAATGTGCCTTCGGGGTATGCATCCCCCATCATAACAATATCTATATCTGCCAGGATTGAGAGTGTTCGATGCTCCCGCGCCACAGAGATATCCAGGTGCTGTGCCAGCATCGGAGCATAAATCGGAAGTTTCCCCTCCCGCCCCGCCACTGTCCGCCACGCTTGTGCTGCGCAATCTATCGTACTCATTTTACGACGGGGGTAGACTGGTTGTGCCTTGTGCAGCAAAGCAGTCAGCGGTTCGGGATATATCTCATCCGCCTCCACCGCCACGTGTGGCAGGAAAGGTGGGGGGAAGTACCAGTAGTGCGCAAAGTGCGCCTGTGCGCACAAGTAATATAAGTATAAGTCAGGAGCCCCAAAGCCCCCTTGAGAGTATGGCCTTGTGAGGACTTCCCATCTACAGCGAGGTTGTTTACCCGCCCAAACCATCCTGATTAGACCAGAACGTAATTTTTCAAAAAACGTCTTCGGCAGTCGGATGGGGACATTATTCAACAAATATAAAAATTTCGGAACGGCGGTCATTTTAATGACGGCTACCCTATCCGCCAGCGACAGCGGCAGTTTGATCCATCTATCCACTTGTTCCTCTGTATGTACTACCGCCGACCAAAATTCTCTCTCACAACGGTTTCAGGATCCTTGTGAATCAATACTCCCAGATATTACACCGGCTCCACTGTCCACTCCAGCGGAAACTCTAGCTCAAACGGTCGCATGCTTGATGTTAACGGGAAGATAGTGGACTTATCCCAGTTAATCCTGAGACCTGAAAGCCGTTCATAAGTTATGTACTCTCTGATCAGCCCATGCAGTTCCACTTCTGGATTGTGAACGTATGATACCTTGTTGTCCGCATACATAGATATAACAAGAGGTCGCTGCCGAAATCCCAATGCTGCACTCAAGTGTTTCTGCCTTACAACACATTCTAACGGTTCCATCACAATCGCAAACAGCAATGATCCGAAAGAAAATCTAACATCAACTGCGGCTGGACAGAAGAGAGTTTGAGATGCTGCAAAAATACAGCAAGAAAAAGTTCACAAAAGATTGAAACTGATGGATGAAGAGGATCAAATATTTTATCATTGTAACACCAAGTGCTACAAGTCGTATACAATGGAAAAAAGCCTGGAAAAAATGTGTCAAAAAATAGCAGAAACTAGTGAATCAGAACATGAATCCGAGTCTTCTGAGGAAGCGATGACAATCAAACCGAATGCCTATCCACTTAGAAGATCGATGGCTACCCCTCGTCCACTTCCAGCAAATGATCAGAAAGCAGAGGATCTTCAATGTGTTATCTGTGGTTTAGAATGGAAGAGAAGAGACATTCGCACTCCTGAGTGTTGGTCAACTGTTATCCTTGTATGCACTTTGATGGGTACAAGTGGGTATCGCCTTCTAATCAATAGGTGTGTGAATCAAGCAATGTTGCGTCTTCCGAAGCGGAAAACGTCCCCACCTCGCACACCAAGGAACATTTCTTATATGGAAGTCTCTTTGTAATACTCAAGAAACATTTAATCAATAGTTGAACTGATCTTTATTTTATTGATGTTGAATTCATCAATCATATAGTGTTATATTCACACTATCTGAACACATGTTCACTGATTCTCCATATTAACACAGCCCAATGCATTTCGGGACCTGCCCTTCATCTGGGGAAAATTCCTAGAATACAATAAACCTCCAATTAATCAGGTAATCTAAATCCTACCAATCAAGCAATCAAAAAAAGAAGCATGCAAAAGAAAGTAAACCAGGAAGGGTTCCCAACTTACACTTGGTGTATTCAAACAGTGAAGTTAAAAGAGTAAGAGGGGGGCCCCCCTCTCCCCAAAGGGACAGGGCACTGGGATGACAATTAGTCAAGTAAGGGATTTCCCTTTGGGTGCAACTCAAAACCCGACACTCAATTTGCAGTTACACTAAACACAAACATTCCAACCAAACATACACTAGGACCAATTTCACCAAAATCACCAGGATATTGCTAAGTGGTATGCAAATTTAAGTATTTTTATTATGATATATAAGATTTCTTTTAAAACCAGTCAATGTTGTAATAAATATGTGCAAAATAAAAATGTGAACAAAGTTATATAGTTCAAATCATAAACACTTCTGTAAAAAATTGCATGTCCACAAAACCATTTCCTTCCTATTCACAATTCATCAAGGTAAGCTTAATAGAATCTTTTAAAACATAAAAACATTTACTACATTTATCAGTTCACTTTGGTGGATTTTTTGACTAACTGTCAAGCCATTTGTTTGGCAGAAAGACATATTTACAATAGTAATATTTGTGCATTAAATCATCACTATTTGCACCATATTTGTGATATAAATTTTCTTTATGTGGTCAGTTTTTGCATATGGTCACTTTTATGCATCAGATTTTCTTAGCCAATATAAGATTCGTTGGCACTGTTTGAATACACTAAGTATAAGTTGGGATCACTTCCTCCTTTACTTTCTTATGCACGCTTTTTTTGATTGCTTGATTGGTAGGATTCAGATTACCTGATTAATTGAAGGTTTATTGTGTTCCAGGAATTTTCCCCTGATGAAGGGCAGGACCCGAAATGCATTGGGTTGTGTTAATATGGAGAATCAGTGAACCTGTGTTCAGATAGTGTGAATATAACACTATATCATTGATGAATTCAACGTCAATAAAATGAAGATCAGTTCAACTATTGATTAAATGTTTCTTACATATTAAAAAGAGACTTACATATAAGAAATTGTTCCTTGGTGTGCGAGGTGGGGATGTTTCCCTCTTTGGAAGATGCAACATTGCTTATCTGTGGTTTAGCCAGAACAAGGGCCAAAGGGATTGACGAAAGAACAAAGTACAGAGTATGTGAGTCTCAAAGGGCAAACATGTTTTTATATGCAGGTAGTTTCTTCCAAGCTGAAGTTTTCATCCATGTAGCTGATCTAAACAGCGAGGTGAATGTATTTGCAGCGGATTTGTATGCCCACCCGAACTGTCTGCGTGCATACATTCAGAAATATGAATGTACAATGAGCTCCCAGCTACAACGTAACAACCAGCCTTCAGTTAAGTTTGCACTCTTTGAAAATGTAAATGAAGTTTTAAAGCCACTCTTGAGTTCACAGTCAGTGAGATCAGAGAAATAATGGTCAACATTGGTGAGACTTTATTGATCCATAATAATGAAATTAAGATTTTTCTGGTGAGAATGTACAATGCCAGAATTTGTTTTTGTTAGTCTAACAAAAAGAATGAGCCACTTATGGTGTTCTCAGCTTATTTGACTACTGAAGTTCTTGCCAAAATAAGATCACAGGATGCAGTAAAATCAGCAGGAACTTGTTGGACCCGGTCCTTTTTGGAGGGTCATCCCAGAACTTTTTGCATTCCTCCTGTATTTCTTCTGACCTGTTTTTGTTGGTTTTATGACTCTGGGCACTTTACCACTGCTAATCAGTGCTAAAGTGCATGTGCTCTCTCTTGTAAACTTGGTAAGATCGGGCTACACTTGTTTGACATATTTAATTTACCTGTAAATCCCTTGTACAGTGGTACCCCATATACCCAGGGCCTGTAAATTAAATGCTACTAGTGGTCCTGCAGCGCTGCTTGTGCCTCCCACCGAGGTTTGAAAGGCACTGAAGTAGCCTTTCAAACCTGTCTCAGGCCTCTGCAGGGCCTGCGCATGTAGTTTACTGCCGCAGTGATGTGGCATTTAAAGTGGTTGCCACGTCTGAAACTCCCCTTTTACTACACATTGGTCACCCCTAAGGTAGGCCCTAGCTAGCCCTATGGGCAAGGTGCTGTGTAGGTAAAAGGTAGGACATGTGCCTATGTTGTGTGGCAAGTCCTGGTAGTGACAAACAGCCTATTTGGTTTCTATCTGCTGTGAGGCTGCCCTCTCATAGGTTTGCATTCAGACATCCCTGATAGAAAGGGGTAGCGTGGCCATTTTTGGTATGTTTGGGATAGTAGTGTTAAATCCTGCTTATTGGTGAAAGCAAATTTGTTATTACTATTTTAGAAATGCCACTTTTACAAGTGGGCATTTCTGTGTGCTTATGACTCTTTGTGCCCTGCCTGGTTGTGTATTCACCGTCTGGTTTAGACTGACAGGAGAAGGGGATGTGCATTCACTCTAGACATTCACAAGGGGGGTTGAGGTGTGTCCTGCCTTTCCTGGGTGACTCAGCGCTGGGCTGAATAGACCTTGGCTGCATTTAGAGTAATGGGAGGAGTTGCACCTGCACCTGAATAGAGCTGTGCCTGACTTTCACAATGCTGTCTCCGCCCCCCTGTAGTGTGTCTGGAGCCAGGGCTTGGGATTGAATGGGGGTGTTGTGCACTTCTAAAAAGTGTTTGAAGTGCCCCCAGAACAAAGTCTTTTGCAGTATAAGTATAGGGGCTGTGACCCCATGATTTGAGACACTGTGTGGACCTGTTACAAGGCTCTGCTGGCTCTACAGATTGCATCTTGCCAGAAGGAACTGTTATGCTGCCAGGAGGACCCACCATTGAACTCCAGTGTCTGTTGTGCTGACCTGTGCCCTGCTGGGCTACAAGGAGGACTCGCATCACAAAAAAGAGTCGTCTACATATCCCTCGGGATGTCTAGACTGTAAGAAAGAAAGAGAAAAGGAGCAGAGGAATCAGTGGAAGTGGTCCCGCAGAGTTTACTTCCCTCCAAGAAGTTCTTTGGTTGGAATATCCAAAGATATTGGAGAAGACGCCTCACTCACTTATCGTGACATGCTTCATCATAGGCGTCTTTCCACACCCAGGTAAGATGGTACTACCTGGGCCAACTCAACCAAAGCTGTTATGGGAGTTCTTATATAAAGCATAAAACTGGCTATGCAGGGAACCAGATGAATGAAGTTAAAAATACCTCCAGGTATACCCAAACAGTACGTTTATTCGGTGGGTACCTGGGGTATAAGATAAAAGCGTGAATGGGGTTGTGTCTGAATTGATTGATTCAGTTATATCCTCTTCAAAATGCCAACCTGTTTCGGCCCGCAACGTGAGCCCACATGGGTCTGGGGCCTTCTTCAGGGCTGGATAATCTACTCTTCAAAAAATCCCTGCTCTAAATCCTGCACGCATTCCATGCAAAGAAAATGAGGCCTAATGCGCTCACCTGTGTATTCTGTCTGTTCAGTAGTATTTCTACTGCAATATGCTAAATAGCACCATGCGGGTCAGGGGGTTGGTGCTGTCTTTTAGTCACACATTCATCAAAGATCAGTCACCGCTCGGGTACCTGTCTGTATCGCCCTGCCCGCTGCCGCTACAAGGAGGACTGCCTGCTTCCCTACAAGGACTCTGTGTGCTGGCCTGCTGCACCTGGTTCCTGCGTGGTGCTCCCATTGATTTTCCAGGCCTTGGTGGCCTGGCCTGTGTGATTTGGCGACTTAGCGCTTGGTGAGCTCTTTATGGTTCACTTGCATGCTCACTTGCTCCAAGCAGTGCATGGCTAGCGCTGTAGTGTGCCCCAGATTTTCCTTTATCAGCATGGAGAGCACTGTTTACTCTCCCTACAGATAGCGCATGGTGAACGCTTTATTTCCTGGAAGTCCCCGGTGTGCTACGAAAGAGGGAAACTTCCCTGGGCAGGCGCTGGGGTTTTTTGTTTTGACCCACGATACTAGGCTCTGCTGCACCAGGCCTCCGATGAACAGGAGCTGGGTTTCCCGATGCCAGGGAAGTCTCCCGTGTGTCCGTCCCCCAGGCAAGCGGGTTGCCGACATGCCGCTGTTGAATAGAAAAGTGCTGTCCCATGGCATTCTCCCACGGATGAGTGATCTGCTGGCTGGGCGTCAAGAGCCCCTCAGCACAACCCCTCCCGGGAGTGTGCTGGTGGAGTGATGCTGGGAGGAAGCCTATGCCGGAGGAGCAGCCCCGCCAAGCCAGCTTTGAGGAGTAAGTCGTCATCTGCCAACCACCCTGAGGGACGACAGCAGGGTGACCCTGGATCCAGGAGCCCTCCTTGGTGGAAACCCAAGTGGGGAAAAGCAAGTCCGCTGGGCCGGTGCAGGAGACATGGGTCCCGCCTCAGACCGCGTCGCACGGCCCGGTAGGCCCCAGCAGCTTGTGGGGCCTTTTGTGAGCGGGTGGTGGGTGAGTTCCCATGCCTGTGGGGGCAGCTGCCTTTCACGGGTTGGTGCGGGGGACCCAGAGAGGTCTCACAGTGAAGCCTTTGTGTTGGTTGCCCCCCCCCCCCCATTTCACAGTGTATACCTGTGGGAGCGGGTCACTTGCTGGCCGTGATAATAGCCGTTCGGGGGAAAACCTAGACGGACGTCCCGCTCTTGCAGCCTGGATAATTACCACACTCTAGGTAGTAAGAGTGCAGCTACTGCTGGCCCGGCACTTTGTTTTCTGTGCCACATAGAGCATGATAGGAGCTCAGGTGCGCCTGCCCTATATTATCAGGGTGAGCCATGTGTTTTCATTCATCAATGTTACTGCTACCTTTCATGCCGGGATATAATAATGCATATCGTGTTTGGTGCCTACATTGTAAGAAAAGCCAATAACTGTGCAGTATGATGATCCATGTGTTTTCATTCATGTATGTAACTGCTTCATCTAATGCCCTGATGTGATGATTTATGTCGTGTATACCTTGCCTTTGTCAGGATAACAGGCAATACTTCAGGATTCGCCATATGTGCAGTGATGGTGTTTTTGTACCATGTGCAACCTTTAAGTGTTTAATTAATTGCACTACCTTGTAATGTTATAACAATTGCCTGGTTGGCAAAGTGATTTTTTGATCTATGTGACGTCATGACAAGTGCCTAGTGGCACAGTGATTTATGTGATGATGGTCTAAAGTGTTTTATGTACAATACAAAGGATATTTTTATATAACCTTGTGTGGAGTCTCTTTTTGTGGTGTGCCTAGTGTGTCACTGGTGTGTGTGTGTGTGTTGGGCAAGCGCTTTACACATTGCCTCTGGGATAAGCCTGACTTCTCTGCCAAGCTACCAAGGGGGTGACAGGGGTTATCTTGTGTGTGTAACTCCCTTACCCTGACTAGAGTGGTGGATTCAGCCTGGCTAGGTGCTTAACCTAGCCAAGCAGAACCCAAGTTATAATGACATAGTATGGAGCAGGAACTTGTTAGCAGCTCATTCTGTAAAATCTTGTGAATCTGACAGCACACCACTTCCAATACACTTTACCAGGAAAGGATTTACAATTGCTGCTCTTGATAATTTTGATTTTTGCAGACAGCTCTTTTTTGTCTGGAAAATCCAGCACAGTTGATACTGCCATGGTGCTTTTTCAAGACTGTACCAATGAAGTAGCTGCTGGAAAACAAGCTGCGTCAGCTGTAGGCATAAACAAAGCTGTAAACTTATAACCCAACTGCCTTGCCAATGTGTGCAAAATCCCTACAAGCCATCAACTCGTCCCAGTCTACCGAAAAGTTTCAAACTGGCTGAGGACATGGATCTTCTACCTGAAGCTGCAGTCTGCAAAGCTGATTTAATCATATCGCTTATTCAGTGCGGTCTGAAGGATTAAGAAAATCCAGTTCCTCTGTGGGCTGGAATTCATGCTTTGATCTCCCAGAATACCGTCCCACTGAAGAAGGTTGGGTTTTTACCAGTAATACAATCTCCAGTCACAAACTACACAACAGCATACACAGCTTTAAAATAAATTCCAAAATGTGCGTCCTCAGCTTGAAGGCCAGCCTATCCTGCCAATTTTCTGCAATGAAGGTGTTTTCCGTATTGTAGCTGACATTTTTATGAGCAATCCAGTAGAATTTGATGATCTTTATCCAATGATGGGCATTTTCCACATGACAAAAGTTTCATTGCGGTGTGCCGGAAGTTATCTCAGTGCATGTAGCATAGACAAAACAATTATTAAGGCTGAAATCTTTGGAAGCAAAATTGTCCAGTCAGGATGAAGCAGAACTCATTATGTTTATTCGTTACAAGATATGCCCATCATATTTAAGGCTATAGAAGCATTGCTTTGGAATGCTTTCTGGAACAAGAATGACAAATTAGATTTTGCATATCTAATCTCAGAAGTGAACAAGGCAAAGGGTGCACTTCATTCAAAAGACATAATGCAAAGTCAGACAATGTTCAATACACTCAGCTCAAAATAAAAAAAAACTGAAAACCAAGTTCCTAGAGTTTGTCAAAGAATGTGAAGAGAAATCTGAACTTTGCAAGTATTGGGAAAATGTTTTACACATGATAGCTCTACTGATAAACTTGGTACATGCTGATCGGGAAGGTGATTGGGAGCTGCACGTGAAGACTGTGGAGTCACCGATTACTGTGTTTTGCAAGTTTGATTGCATAAACTACCTCATGGGTACTCGCAAACATTTGCCCAGGGGCCACACAGTACGGTCTGTGGTGTGACCGAGGGCCGCACTGATGCCAACATGGTGGTGGTAGGGGTTCTGGGTGGGTCAGGGATTGTGTAAGGAGGTCTAAAAAAATGTTAAATAAACGGGCAAGCATTTATTTGCAAGTTAATAAATGCTTGCTCATTTACTTGACATTTTTTTCTGAATATTAGTGCTCAGCAGCTCTTGCTGCTGTTCACCAGGGGGGCCGCATGTAAAGATCAAGAGGGCCGCGTGCGGCCCCGGGCCGTACTTTATGTATCACTGAACTACCTCATGTATGGGACCTGGTATTTGGAAAGAATGAAGAAGCTAGAGGTGGAAAAAACCATACCTCTACAGAAAATGCATCCAAAGACATTTTGTGGTGAAAGACAGAGAGGGAAGGTTCAATGCAGTGGCTCCAGATATGAAACTGGAACAGACGATCCAGAGATTATAGAAAAGCTCCAAGGGAATTGTTGGTCAGACACGTAAAAGTGAATATGTTGCTCAATGGCAGCTAGTTTACCATGAAGTCCTTTCTATTTGCAATGTTTTCAGAGAAATGACAAATTCAAAAACAAGCATTGGTATAGCCAATAGGTCTCGCCTTTGGGACCTTATAAGTGTTTAGCCATGCAACAATTGTGCTGCATAACTGACACCTGGTTAAACACATATACGGTCCCAAAGGCGAGACCTATTAGCCAATAGGTCTCGCCTTTGGGGCCTTATAAGTGTTTAGGCAGAGCTATTGGTTTTGCCAATGTTTTTAAGAGCATTGTGGCTGCTGTGCAGCATGTTGAAAAGTTATAATAAAAAAGACTTATAAGCATTTTTGTTACTTTATATATAACTAAGACGACATTATGTACAACTGAATGACCCAATTAAAAAAGAATAAACATAAGAAAGGTCTTGTCGTTTATTTTGTCGTTGCAATATTGGCAACTTCTTCCTGCCTATTCTAATGTTGAGGTGGTGCTTAGTGATGCTGAGGTGGTGTTGAGTGATGTTGAGGTGGTGCTTAGTGATGCTGTGGTGGTGCTGAGTGGTGTTGAGGTGGTGCTTAGTGATGCTGAGGTGGTGCTGTGGTGGTGCTGAGTGATGCTGTGGTGGTGCTGAGTGATGCTGTGGTGGTGCTGAGTGATGCTGGGGTGGTGCTGTGGTGGTGCTGAGTGGTGGTGTGGTGGTGCTGTGGTGATGCTGAGTGATGCTGTGGTGGTGCTGAGTGGTGCTGTGATGCTGTGGTGGTGCTGTGATGCTGTGGTGGTGCTGAGTGATGCTGTGGTGGTGCTGAGTGGTGTTGTGGTGGTGCTTAGTGATGCTGTTGTGGTGCTTAGTGGTGCTGAGTGGTGGTGTGGTGGTGCTGAGTGGGGCTGTGGTGATGCTGAGTGATGCTGTGGTGGTGCTGAGTGGTGCTGTGGTGGTGCTGAGTGATGCTGTGGTGGTGCTGTGCTGGTGCTGAGTGATGCTGTGGTGGTGCTGTGGTGGTGCTGAGTGGTGGTGTGGTGGTGCTGAGTGATGCTGTGGTGATGCTGAGTGATGCTGTGGTAGTGCTGAGTGATGCTGTGGTAGTGCTGAGTGATGCTGTGGTGGTGCTGAGTGATGCTGTGGTGGTGCTTAGTGATGCTGTTGTGGTACTTAGTGATGCTGTGGTGGTGCTGAGTGATGCTGTGGTGGTGCTGAGTGGTGCTGTGGTGGTGCTGAGTGGTGCTGTGGTGGTGCTGAGTGATGCTGTGGTGATGCTGAGTGATGCTGTGGTGGTGCTGAGTGGTGCTGTGGTGGTGCTGAGTGATGCTGTGGTGGTGCTGAGTGATGCTGTGGTGGTGCTGAGTGATGCTGTGGTTGTGCTGAGTGATGCTGTGGTTGTGCAGAGTGATGCTGTGGTGGTGCAGAGTGATGCTGTGGTGGTGCAGTGTGATGCTGTGGTTGTGCAGAGTGATGCTGTGGTAGTGCAGAGTGATGCTGTGGTGCTGCTGAGTAATGCTGTTGTGGTGCTGAGTGGTGTTGTGGTGGTGCTTAGTGATGCTGTTGTGGTGCTTAGTGATGCTGTGGTGGTGCCGAGTGATGCTGTGGTTGTGCTGTTGTGATGCTGAGTGGGGCTGTGGTGATGCTGAGTGATGCTGTGGTGGTGCTGAGTGGTGCTGTGGTGGTGCTGAGTGATGCTGTGGTGGTGCTGTGCTGAGTGATGCTGTGGTGGTGCTGAGTGGTGGTGTGGTGGTGCTGAGTGATGCTGTGGTGATGCTGAGTGATGCTGTGGTGGTGCTGAGTGGTGCTGTGGTGGTGCTGAGTGGTGCTGTGGTGGTGCTGTGGTGGTGCTGTGGTGGTGCTGAGTGATGCTGTGGTGGTGCTGAGTGATGCTGTGGTGGTGATGAGTGATGCTGTGGTGGTGCTGAGTGATGCTGTGGTGGTGCTGAGTGATGCTGTTGTGATGCTGAGTGATGCTGTGGTGGTGTTGAGTGGTGGTGTGGTGGTGCTGAGTGGTGCTGTGGTGGTGCTGAGAGATGCTGTGGTGGTGCTGAGTGATGCTGTGGTGGTGCTGAGTGGTGTTGTGTTGGTGCTGAGTGATGCTGTGCTGGCTCTGATTGATGCTGTGGTTGCGCTGAGTGATGCTGTGGTGTTGCCGAGTGAGAGATAGAGTGAAGATATAATGCCCAATTAGAGAGGGTGGTGAGAGAGAAAGAGAGAGAGAGAAAGGGTGTACATAGAATAAAGAGTGGAGCGGGATAGAGAGAGAGAGAAAGAAGGGGAGAGAGAGTGAATGAAGGAGTTTGAAAGAGAAACAGATAAAGGGGTGAGAGAGAATGAAAGGCTAAAAAAGATAGAGAGGGGAGAGTTAATTAAGTAGAGAGAGAATTAGAGAGGGAGAGAGAGAGAGAAGGAGAGAGACAATAAGAGTGGGGGTGTGGAGTTTAAATAGAGTGAAGAAGTGACGCGGAAAAAGTAACCTTAAATATAGCTTTGTGCTTTGCGCGAATAAATATTTTTAAAAAAAACAGTGAGAGACAAAAATACTGGTAATTAGGCTGTGACTCCCAATATAAAACAAATAGCGATATAATGTGAAATCAACCCACCGAAGCAATATTTCTAACTAGACAAAAAAAGCTTGCATTTCAATGCTAATCGCTGTTGTTTTTCATGTGACTGTAGTCCAGGGCCCTCAGTTGGTAATGTGAGCTGCTGCTGCGATTGAAACATCAGAGTCCAGAGAGTTAATGAGCCATGACGAGGAAATGAGGAAGAGATAGGAAACAACAGATGGCAGCTGCGCGTGCACGCCATCGTGAACTCAAGCTGGTCGCCAGCCGAAAGCCAGTGTTTGCACTTCCAAAACCCGCTTACTAAAACTCTCGGCCAGACCAGCGCAAGCGCTGGTGCAGGCCGAGACCTAAAACCACAGGACAAAAATGTGTTTCCACTTCCCGACGTTTCAGGCATATCCTGAGCCGAAGAAAGAAAGGCCTCGGCTCTGCTCGAACTGTGGCAACAGGAAAGAAAGGGCAATGGAACAATATACCGCGAAGCACGTGTGCCTATGAATACACATCGCTGGGAGGGGTTCACACGGCAGCATATACATGTATGTCTTATTGGTGCCCTCACAAAACCGACAGGAGATAAGAGAGCGATGCGTGTGGAGGAAGCAGGAATTCACGTGGTCTGTACTAACCAAGGGTCCTGTGTGGATGCAGGCCTCATTGTGGTGTGTGTGACGCCCGACGGATCCAGAAACTCTGACTCCTTCCTTTCTGCGATTTAAATCAAGCAGCTGGAGGGGCACAGGCGGCAACCCATTTGGGCTGAGAATACCGGCCACTAACCAATTTTATACAGAGTTAAATGTAAGCGCCAACACCTCGCATTCCTTTACCCTTTGTGCAGGAAGAAACACTTCCACACATGCATATGTATCTCTTGGGTCATTAAATAAAAAAAGTATCCACACAGGTAGAGTACGTTTCAAAAGTAGGCTAGGGTTTACGGTAAATGCCGGAGTCCTCAAACCAGTAGCTAGTTTGGTAGGAGCAGAGTTGAGTTTGCACACACTGCCTGCATTCGAAGGTCCGCAAGGCTGGGATTGCTTTCGGAGCCGTGGAGATGCGTTAAACAACTCAATGTTTCTAATATTCGCTGCCTCGTCTCATAGAGCTGTCCTTAATAAATCGTTAATTATAGGTCTGTGATACATAAATAAACACAGAAGTAGTTCTGCCCATCCCCCAGCTCCCACTTCCTTGCAATGGCAATGTTGGGGGGTGTTTCCTTCGTTCCTTTGATGGTTTGGTAGTTACGGTTAGGAAGTGTTGCAATGGTGCACACGTGTATAAAACAAACCTTCAGGCAATGAAATAGAAATCTTCAATGTGTACAATGATGTATGGTTAACAAGTAGCAAAGCCGACAGGAATACCGATCTAGTTTACCAAAGAAAACACCCGCACATACTGCGCTGGAAAGAACACTGCCCAAAAGGAACTCAGAAAGACAAACAACCCTCTCTCAAAGGGCACAGTCTCCACGGCCCACAAAAGCAAGCAAGGCAGCAAAAACACAACCAGACTTATCTAATTGGCATTCATTGTAACACAGGACGGCCTTTACCAAAACAAAGCAACGCACATAAAGTACACGGTAAAACAATTCTGCCATACACTGAAGCGACCCCATCTTAGAAGTGACACGATAATACAACACCCAAAAGAGTACAGTACCACACTCCAACCATCTCTCAAAGGACACAGTAACACAACACGACCACACAGCAGAGGACAGTAGCAAAACACAGCCACACAAGCCCTCACACAAACTGCAAATTACAAGTGCCTTTCCACAAAGGACACGTTAACAAAATTGTCATTCAAAGGATAGCAGTGACTACTACAATTGCGCAGACAAAGGCGATGGTAACAGAGACGTGACAAAACACAACCCTAATCACAAAAGAGCACAGTAAGACATAAGCAAGTAAGGGCACGACCTCTCTTCTAAATAACATACCTGCAAAATGAAAAGCTTCAAGCCACATATATGCTATCACATACACACAATACACAAATAATCTCTGCAAAGATATACAATAATTAGAGCAGAAAGCCCCCATTAAAAAAACACACGGAAGCTACCAAAACATGCATTGGCCGCGCGGCCGTGAAAGTAATCGTGAGTAAGCGGGTTTTGGAAGTGCAAACAGTGGCTTTTGCTGGCGACCAGCTTGCATTCACGCGAGCGTCCAGATGGCGAGGGAAGCCATATGGTGCCTGATCGCACGTGCACGCTCGCGTGAACGCAGGCTAGTCGCCAGCAAAAGCCACTGTTTGCACTTCCAAAACCCGCTTACTAAAACTCTCGCCAGAGCAGCGCATGCGCTGGCTCAGGCGAGACCTAATAATGGACCGTTGTTAAACTGTTCCTCTCTACGAAAAAGAGGGGAATGTTTTAATAAACATTTTGACAGCCTTCTTCATTTCATGCAGCAGTAAGGAAACCCCTTTGAAATGACTGATCCTGTGCTACTACACAACAGTTCGTGACCAAACAATATGTGGATAACTATATAAAGACACATCTTCTGGATGTCCTGGAAAATAGATCAAAACTATATGCAGAACAGAAGCAGGAGAGATTTATATTAAAAGAGAAAAAGCTGTTTGACATAATCACTAACGCTAAACTTCCACGCTTTAATTGCCATAGTAAGAGTTTTGTTCAACCAGCCACTACAAAACAAGTTACAAAAAACAATTTCTGCAAGCACATAAAGATGGATGTAGCAGAAGAAAGGGGTGAATTTATCAAGGACATTCTGTCGCATGATCTTCTTCCAACAAAAGCATTATTTGATGGAGATGCTGCAACCAAACCATTGAAGCTCAAACTCGTACAAGAGCTCTAAAAAAAACCTTTCACCTGAAGAATTTCAATTCGAAAAGGAGTCCTCATTGAAAACTGCTGTTGTTGTGGACTATATGTCACAATTGCGAATGGTCAAGATTTCATCCATGCAAAACTTTGGAGAGGTCATACAGACTGTTCTACAGATATCAAAGTCAGTGTGCACCTTGTAAGAACTGCACATTGTCTTTGACAGTTATCTTGAACTATCTATCAAAGAATGTGAGAGAATCAGACGAATGTCTACAAGTAGAACAATTGACCTTGCCTGCATCAAAAATTTGACACTTATACCTGTGCATCCTGATAAATTCTGGTCATCAACATCGAACAAGATGAACTTGGAGATGCTAACTTGCCAAAACATTGCTGATGCTTCAGTGAACACTGAATTTCCAATTGGTGCAAGTGGAATGATTGTCAATGAGGAGTGGGTGCCTGCAGAGATATATTCGAAAGATATGGGCCATATTGTTCAAGAACTTAAC
Source organism: Calotriton arnoldi (assembly GCA_963921515.1). Classification (NCBI taxonomy): domain Eukaryota; kingdom Metazoa; phylum Chordata; class Amphibia; order Caudata; family Salamandridae; genus Calotriton; species Calotriton arnoldi. Next base: position 1,103,772 of record CAWUFW010006371.1, on the reverse strand, counting down.
AGCAAATTGGAGGAAGCTGACCTTCGTGTTGTGCTGCATGTTGAGTGGGCTATTCAAAATGGTTCCAATCGAGTCATTGTACTGTTCAATGACACAGATGTTATTATTGTGCTACCTAGATTTGTTGCAATGTTCATAAGTCAAGGATTGTCAGAGGTATGGATACGATATTGAACAGGCGAGAAAAGACGTCTAATCCCACTTTATATTCTGTACAAGAGATTTGACCCAGAGATGCCCAGTGTTCCTATCAAGGCAAACATTCTTATGGGTGATGACACTATGAGCAATATTGGAACAAAGCTTGGAGCTTTAATTGCTAAACCTGTGAAGTTCCTAGAAGGATTTGCTGAGACAGAAGAAGAATGTGACTTTAAAGATGCAGAAAAATACCATGTGCGTGTGTGGAAAACGAATTCTGGCCTTCACACATTTGACAATCTTTGGTGCAGTGAGGTCAAGAGATCAGCTAAGTGACCTTCCACTGACGTCATATTCTGTGCATGGACACATTAAATGTGCGTTCTACTTGATCAGAAGATGTGGAAATGTTTGGATCATGCATATGTAGGGAAAGATCTGTGTGAATTTGATTGGGAAGATATTGAAGGGGTGCTAAAACCTACAAAATTTCTAAAGGCTCTACCCACAGAACTAACACGTACATGTACTTGCAAAACCTGTGCTACAAAATGATGTCCCTGTTGATATGCTCTTCTCAAATGTTCAGCATTCTGCAAATGTACCAAGAGCGATTGCCGAAACGAATAAATAAAGTGAACTATGAGAATGTGTCTAAAACAGGAGTGATAACATTTTTTTCTCATATTCAGATCATAAACATTGTTTGGTGTATATATAAAAGGATTAAAAAACATTATTATTTGTTTCATTTCTATATATGTCTCTTCTTCCTCTATTATTGCTGTTATTATGGAAAATGGCGGAGGGGTTGCCCTAAGGAGTTATTTTCTGTCTCTATAAGACTACTTGACCCCCCAAAACCTATGTTTTGGCACCAAAATTAAGTATATAGGTCTCATAATTCCTGAAATATTACATCATCACTGTAAAACATCCGCCATTTGAAATAATGTCGTCCCCTGCTCACTTTGCCACTGGATTCAAGTGCAGCGCTCCGTCCATCATCTCCTTGTGTTTGGTTAGAAAAATTCGGCCTGGATCAGCAATGTTTACCCAAGCTAAATTACTTCTCTAATGATCCAAAAACACAAATAAAAAATGAAAATCTCTGGACAACAATTTTTGTTACGGAGGTATATCAGAGGCCTGGATTTGTTGGTGTAACTCTGAAGGTAGGGTGTTCCAGAGTTTAGGAGCCAAATAGGCCATTGAATGGCCTCCCCGTTGGGCTCTGCGGATCTTAGGGACATTCAAGAGATGTGCTGATGATGATCTAAGGAGCCTTCCTGGCCTGTAAGGGGCGACAAAGGGTCTTAACAGTATGGGGCCTTTTTTGTTGAGTACCCTATGCATGATGCATAAGGTCTTGAATTGCACTCGTCACTCCACTGTGAGCCAGTCAAGTTCTGACAGAGCCTTTTTGGCAGACAGGTGTCTCGGGAATGTTTATAAGGAGCCTAGCGGCGGCGCTCTTGACAGCCTGCAACCTTTTGACCACGTATTGGGGTGCACCAAGGTACAGGTCATTCCCGTAGTCTAGATGCGATAACACAAGGGGCTCAATGATCAGTCTTCTGGCTGTGAAAGGGAGAAGAGGGAGGACCTTGCTCAGCAATCTCAGGATGCCAAATCAGCAGATAATGAGGGAAGAACAAAGTTATGCTCTGTGAGAGCTAGCCTCCACCACCATTATTTGCATACCTATGGAGATCTCCAACTTTTGATTTCATGAGCTTGCTAGAGCTGCAGTATTTCCTTGCCAGGTCTGACTCCGGTGTATCTCTTTTCGACCAGACATCCAAATTTGCATTCTAGACATGTCATTCAACATGGAGTATTTGTTTGGTTGCCATAGTGATTATTCCCTCTATCACACTAAGACATATGGAGACAGTGGTGCTAAAGCTAGAAAGGGGGACCGCCTCTGAAAAATTAATTGCAGGTCTGGGAGAAGAGGGGAAAAAAACCAACAATACAATGTGAAGAATGCTCCCTCGTGACCTATATACTTACTCTTACACATGCATAAATCATGAATATGAAGAGCTCATACAATGATTGCATACCATGAAAGGCAAAACCATAAGAAACCTATTTATACATCTTTTATTTGCATTTTGTTATTTTCACTTATCAAAAACTTTCTTATCCTTATTTTTGTGTTAATATATTTTATACAGTTTTTGTTTAAAACTTATGTTATAACGATGATCTAAAAATTTAATAAACATGTAAACAATAAAGTATCAACACCAAATTTCATACACAAATATTTGACAATACCCCTGAATGAAAAACAAATAATTGAAAAAAATGTACCAATGTCATGCATACTAAATTGCATTCATACACTTACAACCACATACATACCCCATCCAAAAATCACAACTATCTGGAGACTGAAAGATATTTAGAGTCTCTATGACCAAGAGATCTAAGCTGTAAACTGTCAGATCTACACGACAGTGATCAATGGTCAGTGGTCAATGGTCGACGCGCGTTTCGGTGGATCAAAGAACATAGACACCACCTTCATCAGGACCTATGCCAGATAGCAACACATTGCAAACACACCCAGGGGATACCTGAAAAAAATGAAATGCAACATGTTCAGAGCCCTAAACATGAATTTTTAAACAACATTACATATAGTACTGGATTGGACCTTGGGAACAACTTAGAATATGAAAATCTATAGTGGAAAGCCAAGTCATGTGGTTAATATAAACCAGGCTATGTACTAAGTCGTTTTATCTATGGAACAAATGGTGTCTATCCCTCAAAGGAAAAATAAATCATAATAGAATAGACCTAAATCAGAAAATGTAAGAAGAAAAGTACCTCTAAACCACGACAAGAAACAAATGTGTTTCAAGATAGATGTGTGTCAGAAGATAGAGACGAGAGAAGATTAAGACTGCCTTTGCCAAGCTGTTAACAAAAGAAAAACACCCGGTGACTATTTAGAAACCTCAAAAAAAGCCGTGACACCAATCACAGATAGATAAAAGCAATCCACTTACTACTGAAGATATTCTGAGTAGTCAAATATCTTCACATGGACCCACAGAAGAATCAAAGTAGATTGGATTCCAACCGCTAATGTAACTGACCAATCTAGATTTATAACGAAGAAAAAAGAGAAAGAAGTGTTTTCTATTATTTACATAGTCTATCTTTATTATATATGCCCAGGAACGGCAAGGAGGGAAGAAATTACATACCCAAGTCTGGTCAAAATTAAAGGACACTGAGGTGGTCTCAACGGATTTTACTGATGAGGTACCCTGCTAAACAAAAGAAAAGTCGAGAGTCACCTCTGTGCCCGACCCTTTGTCCCTTTTAACAGCTAGTTGTATGTACTTCATACAATGGTACCTACCCTTTTCAATAATCATCGCATGTAGTTAAGATAGACAGTAACTGATACCCTTCTGGGCAGATTTACTTCTGATGGACTTTTCTCTGTATTTTTCCTTTATTAAGTTGGCCTGTTTCTCAGTCCGGTTAGGAATGTTCTGTAAACAGACAATAAGCAAGGTATAACTCCTACGATATATAAGATACATTAGCTATAGAGTTACTAATATAGTATCATTGGACACCCCAATCATTTATCCTACCGCTTGCCAAGAGGTAGTTGCTATCTAACGTAAATATTACGTAGACACTTGAAGCTGCGCAGATAGCCTTTTTAGTGTACCAAAGATAATAGTTCTACAATATACTCAATATTTCATAATAAGTTAAGACGCCAAACAGAAGATCTGTGGTCTAAAGATGTAGGTACTTCCACTATGTAGAGATTGCTGGCGCTTAGAATGGGGCACACGAAGTAGCATTTTCCGTATTTCATGTTACCAATGCTATGATTTGTTTTACGTCTCGCAACTGATATTGACGACAAACAATAATTGTAAAAACTCAAAATACTAGCGTTTTATATGTACAGGATATACATGCGCTTGGAATGAGCAAAGAGTCTAACTATTCAATATTACGAAATGCCTAAAAGACAAAGTAAGAAAAAAACGTAGGCTGGTGCGGAATCGCAGCAACTCACCTGTATGTATCACGTAGTTGCTTTTACAAAGGTGGTCCCTCACTGTAACCTGGAGCATGAAGTAACAATGCCGTGAGGCATATATATCGGCGTCCTAAAGCCAAGTGACGCACATGGTGATTACGATCACCTGGTGTGTAGTAGATGTAAAAATAGGACTTAACCCGCAAACATGGGCGCCATGTTTGAATGGTCTAAAAAGGGGGCCGCGAGATGATACATCCAGAATAGGCGCCATATTAAGAGGACGTAAAGGGGACCTGAAACTGGTGTGTCCACAGTTCATGATACATGGACCCCGAAAAAAGAGAGAAGTGAACAATAATACATGAAGTACACACTAACACAGGTGCCCAATAGTTTCATATATGATAATATAGTTGAAGATGTATTGAATTGTCATACGCATATATAAATACCTACATAGGATGAAAAGATAATACCTTCAGGGAGTCTAAACTGAAGGGAAGGATCTACGCTAAAACAACAATCCAAGCTGTATACACTTCAATCTGGACAAAATCCAATTATAACCCCCAAAGGGAAAGAAAATACCACTTTTCACAAATGAATGAACTCTATGTGATTATCTTTGGTAATTGCTGTATATACAACAGAAATACATGTTCCTTAACTTGAGTTATATCAATAGAATTTACTCATACATAGCCTGTTGTACCCAGATGCTAAAAAACTATTTTCTATACCTTTGTCACTTTCATCCCTCTAGTAAAGGTGCTGACATGACACCAGAGGGAAATATCCCTAGAACATGTGTAAGGGATGGTAGGAATCGGATTAGAGGGTTCTACTACTGGCTACCTGAAACATTCCAAAGAATTTCTTCATTCAATCCCTGTTTGACACTATCTAAAGTATAGATCCAAAAGTTTCCCTTCTTTTACGGGTGACCTCAACCGGGATTCCTGCCTGACATTTGATTTTTTCTATTATACACCATGTCAGATCTTTCTCTGAGTGCTGTTTTTCCAAGCAGTGCTGAACTAAAGGGGCCGTGGTTTTATATGTTCGTATGGCAGACTTATGTTCACTGTATCTTATGCGGAATTCTCGTGCTGTTTCACCGATGTATATTAAACCGCACGGACACAGTAACATATATACAATGTTCTGGCTCCTGCAGTTGGTAAGATCCCTGAGTTTGATTCTGAAACCTTTGTGGGTGATAAAATCCGTAACAATTGCGGATTCACACGCATGGCAGGAACCACACTTGTGGTTACCTAAATTCAAAGGTAGCCCCGTAATGGTGGTTTGGTGTTGAATACGTGAAACAGAAGGTCTGGAATGTACTAAGATATCACGCAAGTTGCGGTTTCTGCGATAAGCCACCAAAGGCAGCGGAAGTTGGGGATCATTCTCATTGGTGTTGAGGACTTTCCAGTTTCTATTAATGATGTTTTTCAGACTCGATGGCAGTTGCCTTATTAGACAGAACCATGTGAATCCCATTGCCTAAGCAGTCCAGAGTTTTTTCCAGATCCTCCCAGTCTTACTTCTGTCAGTCAAAAAAGGTGGACATTCTGAGTTCCAAAACTTAATATGTAAATGACTCCACTGCCTCCTGCTGCTTTTCCGTCCCCTCCCTATCATATTGTTGGAGGATTGCTGCCTATTTTCAGGAATTGAGTTGAACCAACATCAGCTATGATAAGGGGGCTCAGGTCCATTAAGTGCATATCCATGAATTTATTCAGAAGCTGCCTTTTTATTACCTCAGCAAGAAGTCCATCAACATCTCCTCATATCTGGGCCACCTTTTTATGTCCAGTGTACTGAAATACACCTGTCCACCAGTACTAAGCCCAGTGCAACAAACATAGTTCAGCTTGCTCTTTTTGGAGGTAGGATGTGACTCAAGGAGACAATCACCCAGCTTATATCCTATCAGAACTCCCACAGATTTTTGTAGCCTGTTTACCACTTCACTTAAGAACCCCATCATAGTCTCACACTGCCATACCATATGTATCAAATCACCCCTAAGGGCCCTACACCTTGAATATTTATCTATCATAGATGTTGAATTGTTTTCAGTGCTACTGTTTTGAAATGTATTCCATGGAGATCTTTCCACTCCATGAGCTTCAACCTCATGTTGCTGGCACTCTCAGACATGCATTTCATTCTTCCCCCATCTTTTTTTTGTAAACAGATTTTATTGAGAGATTTATTATCAGCACACAACATTTACATTTGTGTCAGCGCCATGAGACCCTCACGGGTGAGTAGCCATACTATAGAAACCCCTGATTGATTGATCATCGGGCGCCTAATGGCAACAAATGCAATACAAGTATCCTCAGTATAAAATCCATTGCAAAGTTCCCCAACTTTCTTAAACTCCCACCCTCCATGTGCCGCGCCCACTAAGCAAGAAAAAGCATTGCATGGTTCAAGCTGTTGAGTCGTCTCTCTGATTGGCCCAATAGAGCATTCAAGTTCCAAGGAATATCCGGTAGTTTCTTTCAGTGGTTGGGTCCATGTGGTATAAGGTATTAGCATATGGCTCCTGCATACATTCTCAATTCTAAGAGGGGATTGGGGCAGGTGATCCCCTCGGTGACGGTTCGTGTGACTGAGGTTCCGGTTCTTTCCGGCAATCTACTAGTGTCTGCCAGGCCCATGCCACCTCCACTGAGCACAGTACCCTCCTAGCCTCTCTCAATAGCACTTCCCCCTCATATCCAGCCCACCTCTCCATCTCCTTACAAGATGTGGCAATCCAGGGTCCCTCAGGGGCCTTCCTGTGTCTTGTGATTTTTCATTTTACTAATATAAAGGTCAAGTCCTGGAATCTGTTTGTGACCTTAGTTTTGTAGACATATGGGAGCCAGCTCAGTAAGCAGTGGCCAGGTGAGCAGGGAACCTCCTTTGAGATAATATCCGCCACGACCGTCATAACTTCCTCCGAGTAAGCCCCAGTAAGCGGCCAACGGAGGACAGTCCCATAACATGTACTTAAGCTCAACCCCTACCACCCGCACCTCAGGCATGCTGCATCTATCGCATGGAAGTATTTATTGATACGCCCTGGGGTAAGGTATGCCCCATGAAGGATGTAATAATCAGTTTAAATCGGGCATTTCTGGACACCTTTGGCCCCCTTTCTAGGATGGTCGCCCACTCTTTTTTGGATATGGTAACCCTCAAGTCCCCCGTCCCTTTGTGCCTTCAGGGTTTTCTAGGGGCCAAAGCATGTCCCCCCGTATTGCCCTTTATACGCTTGTGACCGCTTTAATGGTGCCCGCTGGCAGCAAAACATTTTGACCTGTTTTTGTTGCGTAGTGGCTCCGACATACCGGTTCTCCAATGTTTACGGAATGCCGTCGTTACTGCTCTATGTAGTAAGAAGTGGCCCTGTGGATAGTTGACTCCGATCGAAAGTCCTCAAATGGGAGGAGCTCGTCAGTACGGAATAAATATTTTACTTTCATCACTCAGTACATGCGGGACCCATTTGGTCTGCAGCTGATGCTGGAAGCCAGCACTAGGTCCCAGGCTGCACCCCTCGGGCCCGCAGCATTTCCAGCACCAAATTGGGCAGACTCTATAGTAGTGGAGGATCCCCCTCAACTGCCAATTGTGCTCTGATGCACCCCGAGACATCTGCAAGCTTCAGTGGGCGGGCCGGGGGGAATAGGGCATCATTTTAGGGCCTCACTTACTGTGTGTCACACTCGATGACTGCTCGGGCATCTCAGGTGGACGGCCAATAGAGGTCCAGGATCACGGACACTGCTCCTCCACGCCGCCTCTCACCGGCCCTCTTTGCCGACCCTCACTGTTTTTTCGCCGTCAGATGCTCCCCATTCCAGGCCCAGTGCATGGATCTCCTGGTGAGCAGCAGCCGGCGTGGCCAGCTTTTCCTCTCTTCTTGCGAATGCCAGCTCCGCCACAGCGATTGTGGTCTACTTGTTCAGTTAACCCACCTGAAGCATAATGGGCCCATCTGTCCCTTCTCTGCCGGCCCCGGCTCAGGGCCTCCGATGGCCATTCCAATTACGTTGCAGGCATCCAAACAGGCGCTGGGGGCCGTTCCCAGTCAAGCACCCCTCTGCTCCACCTGACTCTCTGCATGTCACGCTGCCCCAATTTTGAGGCCCCTGCCTCGTGGCATCTAGGAGTCCCATTAAAGGATCTCTGTTCCCAAAGCCTCCACTCAGCCGCTATGTCGCTGCAGCTCTGCTCTTACCCTCGAGGTGTCCTTATGGCCAGTAGAGGTCTTCAGTCGCAATGGGTGGCCAACTGTTGAACGCGGGCCCGGGACAGTGTCCCACCAACTTGCTGCGTTGGGGGACAGGAGGAGGAACCCGAGGGCCCCTCCGCAGGATAGCTCTCTTAGCTTGGGTGCCGCTCCTCGTCCCTCAGTGGGGTTCCCCTTCCCCACTTACATTTACTACCAGCGTTATTGCGGCTCTTTCCTTTCCTTCTTTCTGCCTCGCGGACCCCAGCGCGACTTCTCTGTACCTGGATGGGGTGTCAACGGGCTATGCAGGCAGTATAGATATCACCTTGCTGCTGACTGCGGCACGAGACCCACCTGATATTGCTGCGGCCTGCCCCTCTCCTCTCCCACACCGCATGGGCCCCGGCGCAGCTTCTCCGCGCCCGGGCGGCCTGTCTGCGGGCGGTACAGGCAGTGCAGTTGTTGACCTGCCGCCGGTCGCAGCTTGTGACTTGCCGGATCCGTCTGGGGCACTCTGCAACTGAGTGGTCCCAGGGTGTTATGTTGGTGGACTCTTCCACCAAGGGCACCGAGATGAGGGGTGTTCGAAGGGCGAATCCTCCTCCCTTGCAGGCGATGGTTGGTGCCAGCAGGGGGGAGGGGTAGAACCAATAAAAGGACCCGGGGAACCTGCCTCGTGGTCTTAGGAGTGCACTACTCAACAAGCATCCGAGTCATTATTGCTAACCAGCCATCATTCACTAGGCTGTGCCTCAGAACAACTGGCGACGAGGACGGTGGAGCCCTGTTGCCCAACTGTGTCCTCCTACCTGGTCGGCTGTCCCGTGGCTGCTGTCGCTGCCGTGCTGCGGGTCCCGTGGACGGCGTCCTCTGCTGGTCCGCTTCAGGCGTCTTGGCTGTTTACTGGTAACGGCAGCAGAGAGGGTCTGCTGGGACCGCCGCGCTCCGATTCTATGGTGAGGTCACTGCCAGCGCCACCTGCCTTCCACTGCTAATGCGGGCAGCTTCCCTGACTCATCACACCCGTACTGGCTCTCACGACAACAGGGGCATGGCTGGGACCCACTGTGCAGCCCGCCGGCCCCTCCCTGCTCCATTGGCAAACCCCGAGGGATTAGCTTGCAGACGACAATTATACCGACTGCCCAGGAAGTGAATCCCTCCTGCTGTGTCAGCTCGTGCTCTGCCAGCCAGCGGCAAGGCCAGCACATGTGCACTCCTCCCTCTGCTCCAAGGGGGAGTTTCTGATGAAAAAAACAAAAAAAAAACAGAATCCAAACGAAGAGAATGAACCAAAAAACAAAAAAAACAAAAAAAACACTAGTTACCTCTCAACTCACCACCTAGCACTATTCCTGATTCAAAGTGGTGTTTGGCTGCCCTGAACTTACATCCTGCTCCTGCAGTTCTGTTTCTACTGCACTGGTGTTTTACCTCCCCCATCAGATCGGGCTCAACCTTCAGTGGAAGATAAATATCATCGGGACCGGCAGTCCTGGCCTCCAGATCAATCCGTCAGCAGTCACCCAAGATCATTGATCAAGGAAATCGCCCAACTCCCTGTGGGATGATTACTGTGGCTAATAATCATCATGACTACTGTGCCTCCTATTGAACCGTTCCTAATTGATGGGCCGCCGTCTGCTCAAACAGATAAGTGGAAGGACTGGCTTGAATGCCTCGAAACATACTTCGCAGCAGTGGCATTGCAAAACGACAGGCGGCTCCCTATGCGCTTGCATTTGGGGGGTGCAGCCCTCCACAAACTTGGAAAATCCGTCGTGGAGGCAGGACCTCCATATACATATAACACGCTTTAAGAAGCATTGACTGCTCATTTCGAGCCTCTGGCAAACTCAGTTTACGAACGCTTCCTACTGCATCAAGCAAGGAGCTGCCTGAAGAATCGGTGGATGCTTTCTACGCTCGCCTAAAAGATCTGGCTAGCACATACCGTTGCCGGATGAGAACGATGAAATACGGGCACAATTTATTCAGGAGTGTGCCTCTGCAAAGTTGAGAGAAAACATTCTTCAAATCCTGGGAATGTCCATGGCGGACATGCTAACAATGGGAAGGTCGAATGAACTGTGTAAGGTGTGAGCTGCACACATGGAAGCGGCGTTGCAACGCCAAATCAAGACAGAACCTGTCAACGCTATCCTGCCCAGAAGTTCTGAAAAATCAAATAGTGCGGAACAAGCTGTAACCGATGCCCAAGACATGCTACGGGTGTGGTGGACCCTTCCCGCACCAAGGACCATGCCCAGCCCAGGGCAAGAGGTGCTTTGCATGCAATAAACCGAACCACTTTGCAAAGACGTGCCACTCCACCGCACGGATGGGGCAGAGGACCAAACCCATCAACGCCCTATGCACCTCTTAAACCCCTGAAGAAGAGGAAGACATGGATGATGACGATGTTGAAGGAGCAGTCATTGTCATTCATGCCATGCAACCGGATGGATATACCCGAAGGCGGATCCTGAAATGCAGTGTGCTCGTTGCAGGGTACCAGGTACTGGCATTGATTGACACCAGAGCGTCAATAAACATCATGGCCCCATCAGTGATGCAGACACTTCCCACACAACCGACCCTACGTCCCACCTCCACACAAGTGTTCGAGTATGGGTCCACTATTCCACTTCCACTAGCCGGAGTGTTCGCTACAGACAACTCACTCGGGCTAAAGTGTACGTCACCAGAGGTGGGTCAGGAATGATATTGAGCTGCCAAACCGCCGAGTGCCTGCAGCTGGTTGCCTTTGCCTTCAGCATACATCAGGAGAGCGTGGAAGGCCTGTTGGTAGAATTCGGACCTCTATTTGAAGCAATAGGATGCCTCAAAGATCGCATGATACATCTTCACGTCGACCGCTCCATCCAACCCATTGCCCTGAAACACCGAAGGGTGGCTTTTCATCTGAGGCCGAAAGTGGAGGTAGGATTGAGGAAATTGGAGCAGGCTGACATCATCGAACGGGTCGATGGGCCGACTCCATGGGTGTCCCCCATCGTGGTGGCGCAGAAGCCTAAACAGCCAGAAGAAGTGAGAATATGTGTTGTCATGAGGCTACCTAACCAAGCCATCAAGAGGGAATGTCATTTAACTCCCACAGTAGATGACATTGTGGCAGAGGTTAGCAGCTCCCAGTGGTTCTCCAAGATGGACTTACGAGCTGGATATCACCAACTACTGCTGGACCCAGAGTCGAAGGCCATCACAACCTTTTCCACTCATGTTGGTCTCAGAAGATATAAGCGTCTCAGCTTCGGAGTGTCGAGTGCGGCCGAAGTCTTCCAAGACACCATAAGGGGGGTGCTAGCTGGCTCAAAGGGGGTCCTCATTGTCAGTGATGAAATTTTTGTACATGCCCCCACACTGGAAGAACATCTTGATCGCCTGAGAGACACCTTTCAGCACCTGAGAGACAACGGCCCCACGCTCCATTGAGAGAAATGCACTTTCCTTCAGAAGGAAATAGCTTTCTTTGGATACCGATTTTCTCAGCATGGAGTATCGCCTGATCCTGCCAAAGTGAAGGACATCCAGTCAGCCCCGGCTCCCACCCCAGTTACGGGCATGAGGAGTTTCCTAGGTATGGTCACCTACAGTGGACCCTTCATTTGGAATCTAACGGACCTTACCACCCCTGTGAGAGAGCTGACAAATTCCAACTCCAGCTGGAAGTGGGGGCTTCCAGCTAGAGGATGCTTTCCAAGCTACTAAACAAGCATTATCTGCTGACACCACTCTAGTGTACTTTGATCCGGCTCGAGATTCTGAACTATCGGTGGATGCTAGCCCCATCAGCCTTGGAGCTGTACTGTCGCAGCAGCAAGACAATGGGGACTGGGCTCCTGTAGCCTATGCGAGTCGTGCACTGACAGACAAGGAGCAACGGTACTCTCACATCGAGAAGGAGGCGATTGCGGTCCATTGGGGCTGTCGCCATTTTCATCCCTACCTCTATGGTCAACCTTTCGTGGTCCACATGGATCACAGGCCTTTGATTCCACTGTTCATGGGGTTTTCCTCGAAACCTCAACAGAGAATCGAGAAGTGGATTCTGCAGTTACAAGAATACCAGTTCACGGTGGTCCACTGCCCAGGGACTCAAAACCTTGCCGACTTCCTCTCCAGACATGCTCGACCAGCTACGGAAGAAGAAGAATCAGATGCGGATGAAGTGGAGGAGTATGCTAAGCTGGTAGTGTAGTGATCCCGACCGTTACCCATTTCTCTTGAGGAGATCGTGCAGGCCACGATGGAAGACGAGTGTTTTCAGTTAGCCATCTCCGCAGTGACCTCGGGAAGATGGCACGTCTTGATTAACAAAATACCTTGCAGGACAGAGGAAGCACAGGCTGTGTTCGACTCTTTACACCATGTGCGTTTAGAGCTGGCTGTGTCTCTCGAAGGCTGCCTCATAAGAGGGTCCTGTCTGGTAATCCCTAGGACACTGCAACAACGAGTGGTCGATCTGGCTCATTTGGCCCATCAAGGGATTGTCAAGAAAAAATCTAGACTAAGATGTAAAGTCTGGTTTCCAAATATTGACGTGCTCGTGGAGCAGACAGTTCACCAGTGCCCTCTGTGCCAGGCAGCCGGACTGGCAGAGCCACCAGCCCCTATCATCACAGAGGATATTCCACCTTTTCCCTGGCAGAGAGCAAGTGCCGATTTTGGAAGTCTCCCAGACGGGAGGAACATGCTAGTCGTCATTGATGACTTCTCAAAGTATCCGGAGGTTGAAGTCATGGACTCGACAACAGCAAATGCCACTATTCTACGGCTGCAAAAAGATAATGGCCACTCATGGGCTCCTGAAGGAGTTACGCATTGACAATGGCCCTCCCTTTACCAGTCAAGAGTTCACGGAGTACTTGCGGTCCCGGGGCATTCAGCATTGCATCGCAAGGTCACACCTCGATGGCCGCAAGGTAATGGAGAGGGCAAGAGTACTAAAGGTACGCTTTATGCGTACCTTGAACAAGGTACTGTGGATCGCGTTAGCTCATGGGCAGAATATGGAATGTGCCTTATACACTTTCTTGTGGTAATACCGACTCACACCCCACTCAATGACCCAAGACAGCCCTGGCTCTTTGTGTGTCAATAGACCCGTGGGTAATGTAATTGCCCAAGTGGACCAGCTGTTAGATCTGGAGACGCAGGTAGCGAAGAAGCTAAAACAGCGTCGGGCAAAGAATCATCACATGTCCCGAGTCCGTGGAGCCAAGCTGAGGTCCATCACAGTTGGAGATTTGGTGATAGTGAAGAACCGGAATCCACAAAGCAAATTCATGCTCCCTTTTGAGGTCGATCCCTGGCGAGTACAGTCCGTGAAAGGCACAATGATCACCGTCCAGAAAGCAGGAGAGACTGTTACAAGGAATGTGTCTTGCTTCAAACGGTACCAAGCACCTGCGAGTCAGCCTGTGGAGACACTGTCTGGGACAGTGAACAATGAAGTTGGAGATGATGGTAGTTGTGTCCCTATGGACTCTCTCCCGAACAAGGAATCTACACCTGTTACCTCTGGCCCATGAGGTGCTGAGGCTACAGGGACTATCAGTCATCCTTCCGTGGAGTTGAGCCCTCAGAGGTCGCCTGCTGCCCGTTCGTGCCCCCCTGTAAGCATGATGGCCGTCGTCAAGGAAGTGGGAAGTACCATCTCAGACCATGTCCTGTGAGGTCTTCTCGTCTAAAGGACTTTGTGTTGATTTGAAACACAGTGAAGTGAAATGGTGTTTTTTTTCTCTCTCTCTCTCTCGCTCTCTTGTTTCTATCTTCTCCATCCATCTGTGTGGTACTGTTTGTATTGATTGTCACCAGTTTATTTGGGGCTGTTGTGTTTTGTTTAAAATAAAGGAGGAATGTTATGTTGGTGTACTCTTCCATCAAGGGCGCCCAGATGAGGGGTGACTGAAGGGCGAACCCTCCTCCCACGCAGGCGATGGTTGGTGCCGGCGGGGGGGGAGGGGTAGAACCAATAAAAGGACCCAGAGAACCTGCCTCGTGGTCTTATGAGTGCACTACACAACAAGCTTTTGAGTCATTATTGCTAACCAGCCATCATTCACTAGGCCGTGCCTCAGAACAACAGAACACCAGAGACGTTACTGCTTAGGCACTTATCTGTGTCCACGCTTATCTCTCAAGCCAGCCGTGGCCGCCATCTTTGATCCTCTGCCACTCAACCCCGTCTCACAGCCCCAGCCACCTCCAATCTGCCTCAAATGTCAGTTAAAGCCTCTCTCCCAGACGCCAACGATATTAGGGAACACTCCTCTATCGTTTAGAGCCCGCTGAGCCGGCTATTAGTGTCAGGATAGTATTGGATGGGGATCTATCGGCAGGAGCACTTCTTTGGGCTTCCTACATACATCATCCGCTTCAAGCCAAGCCCCTGACCTTTCCCCCATCTTGTGTCTGTTAAGTGGTGCCATAGGTCATTGTTTAATTTATCTTTAATCCCAAAGTGCGACCTCGGGTGATCCCCATATACGGCTTTGTAAATGAACTATATCCAGTCAGCCAAAATCCTGTCCAAAGCAGTCTTATTTTCTTTATCAAATTGGCATAGTTTAGGAACTTTCCCACGTTTTGGGTTTATTGTCTATATATAGGTCTTTAGTTCTTACACAGCCAGTCCATCCATCCTGCACAGTCTGCTTGTCTTTTTATTGGGTGCAGCTCTGCATACTTCTATATTGGAACACTACCATGAAATAGTGTCGTCTTCAAAAGCCTAATAGTCACCCAGGCCCATATTTCTGGCATATGTTGTACTAGGTGTGTAATCCCAAAAACTCTCTCCGGCTTTAGTATAAATAACTGGTTCTGTCCACTGTCCCACAACAGCTTACCAAACGCTAGTTCTCATGTTAGGAGTTGCATCAAGCAAGTACAGCAAGTGCGTTGGCTATGCAGCAAAGTAATAATTCACCATATCTGGGAGGGCTAGCCTCCTCTAGCATACAGCAACTTCAGAACCTCTAATCTTATTCTTCCAAACTAGGCAATATAGTAGTCATTCCCATTCACTGAATAGCTTTCAAGGCAACTAAAAGAAAAACCCTTTAAAGATATTATAATTGTATCACTGCTACCTGCCCCATCATTCACAAAGGGTGGCATCAGCTTGACTGTTGCTTCAGGCACCTTACCCATATTCAATTCTGTGGAGTCATTGGGATTCTGTAGTATTTGTATTCCTGAGAATCTGACACAACTTACCTTTCAATCCAGACACAGGTATGGCAGCTTAATACTAGGCCGCCCCAGTAGTCCTCCTTGGCATTATTTTTAATTTGGATGTGTTGATTAGTAACCCAGACATCTATCTGAAGGTTTTCTGTGCAGTTAACGAGTGTGGAACCAATATTTTGGATGACCATAAATATGCCTGTGCGCCATCTGCATATATGGAATTTACATGTCAGACCCACCCCACCCTACTCGAAAACACCATTCCACCATGTCTATCTGGAACCCCACTGCGAGAGACCCATATCCAAGGAAAATAGCAGGGACAACAGTGGTTACCTCTGCTGTTGCACCTCATTAACACCCAGTGATCTGAGACGACCTTGCCCTGTTCTATATTATGCTGTGGGAATGTTGTATAGCAACTGTGAGAAATTAAGTTGTTGGTTGACTGGGGTGTGAGCCTTGGTAAATCAGCAACCACAATCCTTGTCAGGGTGAGACACAAGCCAACCCTAAATTAACATGTGCTCAATCTTCTGGTAGTTTGGCACAGAGCAGTCAGGCCTAACTTACAGGCAATGTGTAAAGTATTTATGCACCATTTCAAACAATACGAAACAAGTCCAAAATGACAAAAATCCAATTAGTAGAACCAGAGATATTCAATAAAGAATAGCACCAAAAATCACAATGCGCCAACTGTGGATATCTGGTTGTGCTGGACCAGAACAAAGTCACAAGTTCAGACTGACGGCGATAGAGCATGGGCTGGCTACAGAGACCCAGTTAGGCCCACTGAACAAAGTAGCTTAAATCCTGGTTTGCGGAGCATTGTGTCTATTCCGAGATGTGGCAAGGCTGTGATTCAAGGGCCTGCATCGTTGAGGATCTCGTCGCCAGGGCTTGCGATATGAAGTCTGGTGTTGGGGATGCAGCCCCCTGTTGGCCTATGCATTGGTTCCAAAGAGCTGCAATGCGGATCCTGGCATCGTCGTCAAGGCTGCTGCCACCGAGGGATGCGAGGGACTGTGCTGAGGATCCGTCATGTAGTGGCAGTTCCGATTGGTTGCTGCTGCGCTGCAGGTCTTTGTGACTGGTTCAACCCATGGAGCAGTGGAGATGTGTCTGTTCTGCTCAGGGTTGCGCCATGCTGCAGAGGAGATGTGTTGATGGTTCCACTGGCTCCACATAAGCAGTTTAGAGAGCTTAAGCCCACTTCCAAGGGTTCAAGTGCAAGGTTGTTGGGAGCCTGTTATGTCCCTGAGAATTCAGATCAGGAGGCCAGCCAACTAGCCCTTGGAGCCACTCTGGGTTCTGATGTCAAGAGATGCAAGTCGAGTCCTTCTCACCCAGGCAAGAGGGCAACAGGCAGCATGTCAGTACAGCAAGTCAGCAATCCATTCAGAGCAGCAGTCCAGCAGAGTGGCAGTCCTTTCAGCAACTCAGCAGTCCTACTTCCTGGCAGAGGATCCACTGGCCCAGAAGTGTACTGAAGTGGTGGTGTCTGAGGTCCAGTATATATAACCGTTTGTGCCTTTGAAGTGGGGAGAAGCTTCTAGAGGCATGCCTTTGAAGTGGACATAATCTCTGCCTTCCTGGCCCTGCCTTCAGGCTAACTACAGGGGGTAGGCAGTCCTTTATGTGGAGACAGGACACAGCCTATACAAGAGTAAGTGGGGCTGGGCCTGCTCTTCCCTCCCATGCTGTCAGTTGTGGCCAGTCACACCTAAGCTACCCAATTGTGTGTGGTTGTCTATGAGGAAAACACAAAGCCCGACTGTCAATTGCACCCAGTCATGTGACCCAGAGAAAGGCTTCAGGCACCAAATGGCTAAGGCAAAAAAGTCAACTTTTTAAAAGTGCAATTTTCAGAATTGTAATTTAAAATCCGACTTTACCATGAGTTAGGATTTTAAATTGTGATTCCAGAGGCACCAAATATGAGGAGGTTACCGTTCCATTTGGATTTACACTTATAAAATGTAATAAGGTAATTCCAATGTTATCATATGGGAGAAGTAGCCCTTGCAATAGTGAAAACTTTTTAAATTCACTATACCCTGCCCTTGGGGCTGTCCAGGGCCTACCTTAGTGATGACTTGTATGCATTAAAAAGTAAAGTTTGGGCCTAGCAAAAGGATTATTTTGCCAGGTTGAAATGGCAGTTTAAAACTGCACCCACACACACACACACACACACACAGGTTGCAATAGCTGGCCTGAGATATTTTTAAAGTGCTACTGAAGTGGGTGACACAATCAATGCTGCAGGCCCCCTAGTAGCGTTTAATTTACAGGCCCTAGGCACAGGTAGTGCCACTTTACTATGGATGTACAAGTAAATTAAGAATGCCAATTGGGTATAAGCCAATTCAACATGTTTCAAGGCGAGAGCACAAGCACTTTAGCAGTGGTAAAGTGCTCAGAGTCCAAAGACCAGCAAAAACAAAGTCAGCAAAGACAGCAGGTCTGAAGACAAAAAGTTAGGAGAAAACCATGCCAAGGATACCAGGTCTAACAGCGACCTAATCCAGGCTACCAGGCTATGAGCGCAGGATCAAATTTGAATTTGCGTAGTACCTCAAATAAATACTCCCTGCCAACAGTATTAAAGGCCTTTTCAGTGTCTAAGACCACAGCCACATAATCTCCACTCATCTGTATAAAGTATTAGAATCGTGCAGTCCTTCTCAGGTTTATAGAAGTGTTTCTATGGGAAATGAATCGAGAGTGATCCTGGTTAACCAGGCGCAAGATTACCATGAAGAGACGACGGGCAAGTGCTTTACTAAGGATTTTCTTTCAACATTTAACATTTATATGAGATAGAATGTGCACAAAGTAGGATCCTTGTATGGTTTCAAGATTACCAGTATCAATTCTTCTCTCAATGATTGTGGGGGCCTGCCCTTGTCAAAGGACTCTAAGCACACCACCTAAAAATTATCTACCAATGTAATGGAGGCCAGTCTGATAATTTAAACAAGGATCCCATCAAGACCAGGTTTCTTGCCCCAGACATTCCCTCAAGTGCATTTATCAGTTCTTGTTTTTCTAGTGGGATTTTCAGTGTGAAGGACTCCAGTACAGTGGTAACTAAATATAGTCTTGTCACAAGTGATGAAAAGTATGTTTGAGCCCACGCATAGGACAATTTTAACTACTTTTCTTGACAAATAGCTGTGCAACTAGCCCATATATCGACCAGCAGAATCAGCAAGCTACATGTGCTGACAATAACACAAACCTTTATGAGGTTCGCTAAAGACAGAGCCCCTGATTTAGGATTTGGCCGAGGGGGTACTTGGTTGCAATGACGGCGGAGTACCCTTTCTGCCAAAGTGAAGTTCCTCCCACCTAATTTAGTATTGGGTAGAACTTCAGTATGTAGATGGTTGAGACTCGAAGGAGCAAGGGCTGTGGGAGGTTTGGGAATGTGTTTGCCTGCCCTATTTAGAGAGGGTGAACACATGGCAAGTTTTCACTGTCTGTCACCACCAGGTAAAACCTGGTGGTAAGGGGCAGTGAACACTGCTAAATAACCCCACGCCAGGGTCGGAAACTCACATGGTGAGTGGGTCATTGTTTTTTTATGTTAAAAGCGTCTTTTGATACCGGTATCTTGAATGGATGAAGTATTTATAACTCAAACATTGGCCTTATAGAGGTTATTTTTGGTGTCCTATTCCCTCATAGATCCTGGTGGCAAAACTCCATATCTTTCAGTGAAGAATTAGATTTTTTATTAATATATGAGAAGAATACGCATAAATAAAAATAAAAAGAAGGATATAGACTGATATTGATGTAAGTAGTCGGCCTATTTTTGATATTATTTCTAGTGCACTTGGATGGGCAAGGCTTATAACTTATTTTATATTTCTGTTCACAGAACATAATATGTGAAAGCACCTGACTACCACCTGATTATACTGTACTTGGCTTACTCAGAATAAATTCACCTGAAACTTGGCGATAACTTACAAGTGAGTTGGTTGTTTCTTGGGGATATAGGTTATATGACATATTCTTCAGTGATTTCAAGATGGTCAGTCCATAGTGTGTCTTTCATGCCTGCAACTAATCGGGTCTAAACGACAAATATAAGTGTATTCAACTTTTCGTAATTTTAGGTCTGCAGTATATGAAGGTGTAAATAGTGGAATATGTACTTATTTGAAATAGAGTTTTGTGTTGGTGTCATAGTCTATGTGTATTCATTTTCTTTTTTGTATAAAAAATATATGTATTTGTATGTAAAGAAAAGATTGGACAAATATTGGTTGGGTTAACTCATTGGAGTCATAGGTTTGATTTGTACATATTTTTGAGTTCATCAAGGTATAAAAATTGTAGCATGCACTTTTTCAAATATAATTTTGTGTTGGAGTCTTTGTGTATTCACTTCAGTATAAAAAATTAAAAACAATGTAAGAGATCGTGTATGTAAATATGTATATATACCTCATAAATATTATACCAATTTTGTATATGTTTGAATTTTTTCAGCCCTGATGACGTCCGCAAGGACGAAACGCATTGGCTGGGCTGATTGATTGTTTGTTTCCGCAAAGAATAAAAATAAATGAAGAAAGTTTCATCAGGACTCCGTGACTCCGTGTATTAATAAGAATCACTCCAGTTTATTTGAGTTGGACTCTATGTATATATTATAGATTAATATTTTTGCTCTTTAAACTTTTTTGATGATTGGAGTACTGCAGAAGAAATGTATGTGATGATTATGGTAGATATTATTTTGCCTTTACAATTAAGAAAATTATATTGTCGAGATAACAAACGCTCCTGTTCTGCTTGTGTAAAATAATTCTTGTGTGTAGTGATTCATGGGCAGTATGGTCACAAAGAGCTGAGCGTTTTCTGCAATTGAGAATATAGATAGATACAAGTGCAATCTTTTCTTAGCCCATACTGCCTTTTCTTGTTTATGAACTTATTGCTGTTCAGCACTTCTTTTGTAGGTAACTGGAGGCTCCCTCATTGATAATGGTTAATGATTCAAGTATATAAATCAATGAAAGATACCTAGAGAGAACTGTACTTACAGATAAGGAACTTAGGTGCAGATTTAGAGTTTGGGAGAGAGGGTACTCCATTGTAATGGCAAAGGAGTACCCTCTCTGTTAAACTCTCAGTTCACCCACCCGACTTAGAGGTGGGCAGACTATTAGGTTTATGCAGACAAAGTAAAATTTGCTTCATCAACATAAACCTTCCTTTGGCGGGAGGTCGTTGGGGGTAAGCACAGCCACTGTCCATCCTATTTTTTGCTGTCTCTGAGGGACAGTAATGGTTTGCTTGCAACATATAATATCAAATATTAAGCTACGTTGTAGCTGTTCTCTGGTTTGATGATATATGAAAGCGGAACCCAATACCTTAATTACATTGATTATTATCGAATGCAGATTATAATGCTCTCGGAAAACCAAATCAAGTATGTGATTCACAGTCTTTAGAAGTAATGAGAGATCATCACTCCACAGATGAAATGTAACTTCAGTTCAGTAGAATCAGTCATGAAACAATACCACCTTTGAAGAAATGCTTGAGTCCATGCAAACACAGATAGTGGCATTCCAACAACAATGAAATCCAATGAAGAAATTCAGCTGATACCGCGAAGAGGATACAAGAGAAGATCGTGGCACATTTCAGTTTACAAACAGAGCAAGATGCGAGCAGACATAAACGGTCATTGGGAAGCAAAGTTCTTCATGGAAACGCCTTGATACACTAGAGTTCAAAGATAGGCAACACATTCTAGTGAACGTTTGTTTCTTGGAATGTGATACCCACTCTCTGGATGCCATCTTGACCTGTCAAAGATATTCGAAACATTTGCCATTTCGACTTTCATCTTAGAGGTATAGAATGTTACTTAAATCTGCATTCAATATTAGTTACGTGAAATCAGTATTCAAGATATTAATGTTCTGAATGACTAAATGTAACAAACTCTTAAATGTACCTCATGTCTTTGTCCATCTAAAATTGATTGGTGTCAGGAGCTTGTAATATGGATGCCTGACAGTACCTCCCACTCCAGAAACTCCGCCCAGCATGGTAAGGAAGCCTTGATGGAATTTACTGGCCAGCTGTCGATCATTTACAAATGATGCAGTTTCCCAAGAACAATTCGATGGTACATATCCATTGCAGTCAATCAGATTTTGTAATTGACCTCGGTGTATTCTGGACTCAATAGTTTTTTTAATTTCATATTCTGGATCTTCCACTTGGAGTACTGAAGTTGCAGAAGGAGTTGTACGTCATGAAATCTTGGACATGGGCTTTAACACAGTAACATGAAGTGTTATGCCAGATCTTGGGATGTTGAGGGTATGAGTAATGACATGAAATATCCTAATTTGGTGAACGAATCCAATACCAGCCATAACACTGTACATGTCTCAGAAGCTGGTAACTCAACAATGAAGTCCGTTGATATAATATTCTATGGCCGTTGGGGGTCTAGGCAGGGGTCGTAGCAATCCTATTGGTTTTTTATAGCGCCTCTTGGCTTGTAGGCAGATGTTACAATGAGATACATATCAGTGGACTGCTTCATGGAGATGAGTCTACCAGTAATTGTGGGTTAATAACTCTTCTGTGGTCGATTCCCAGAGGACCTGTCATTGGAGTATCATGATTCCATGGTAATATCACATTGTGTAGCTTTATCGTAGGAGCATATAATCTGCCTTGTTGAAATAGCAGCCCATTCTTTGGCTTTCTGTTTGTATCTTATTAATCAAATACATTGCTATCATTAAGTCAGATAGAAAGGTGGCAGTTGAAGGAGCACTTTGTTGAATTTCTGAAAGAAAAAGAGGAGGGTTCAGTCTCTTCTGTGGTGGTACTATTCCTCAAAAAAAATTTTTATTAAAGTCTGACGTGCATAACAGTACAGTATACAGTCATATATAATCCGCAATGTAGTGAGATAGAAAGTGGATGCATTGTGACAAAGAGTAAGAAGCATCTTGTGCTGTAGGTGGTGAGCAGCACAGAGTGCCATTGCATCAAATGAGACAATTACAATGCAAGTAAACAACTTTAGAACTTGGAGAGAGGGCATCAGTTAAAATAAAGCTGAGCTATGACGTCTTGTAGGGAGAAGGAGCCGCGGAGTGGGGAGCAGCGTGGGGTAAAGAGGTAGTTGCGTTTGGGACAATTGTGATTGACGCGAGTTCTAGCTGCAAGCTCCTGGTTATTAGGGCTAGGGAGGTAATTCTAAGCACCGTACCAACCGTAGTGATCAGATAGAAAACTGGTGATATGTTGTAGCGTTTTTAGATGCTTGCCGCTCAAAGCTTCAAGACAGTATTGCACAGACGGCCACATAATAGGAATGACATCGAGGGCCTTTATCGATCGTTGGCTCTACCGTAAAGCTTTATGGTGCAAGAGTATCATATTTTTTAGCGTAATAAGCTTCAAGGAGTACAGCCCAGCTCAGCAAAAGCATATGTTTCCAGAGTTCCCGGGCTTCTTCACGTCGGAACAGCGTACTCTCAACCTCTGCCCACTTGATAACTCCTTGTCGCCAAGCACTCCTGGAGGGCAGTGTCGCAGCCTTGGGAGAGAGGGGTGCATTTCAACATTTTAAACTTTATATTTCTCCTACAGCCTATGACTGCATGTATGAACCCCTAAGCAACCTAAGGTCCTAAAATGAACCTTAAAATACCTGCCTCCCCTCCATTTGAACACAATATAATTTTAACAGCCCTGCGCACCTGTCTCAACAGCGCAGCCTAACAGGGCTAACCCCTGACCGGAAAAAACCCCAGAAACCTTAGCTTAAGGGATGGGCGGGGAAAAATGCCTAACTGTTCCTGTCACCAGCCACCAGGTCACCTGAGCCTAAAATCATGACAGGGAGCCCAGCGTTGCACTACTCATAGATTGGGCTTCGAAAATAGCCCAACACAAAATGGCAGCTCATGGGCTGCACCACCCTCCCAATCTGCCCAAGGGGCAGACCTCCCAGCGGTCGGCTGACCCCCCCCCCAATCCCCCTTCCAGAGATGGGTCACCGATCAAATCGCAAGCACTATTGCCAGATCAAGAAAGCAGGAAAGAGTTCTGTGGGTCTTGGAGCACGCAAAAAATTATAGGGCGCAAACCTCTCACCCTTGCAGACTAGGCTGCCTAGAAATGTATTGTAATTAGTCTACAACCTCAGTCCAAAAAGGTGTAAGGCCTGCACAAGACCAAAATATGTGTTGCAGATCGGAACTTACCCGGTGGAATCAGGGGCAAGACGAATTGACTCCTAGAAAAAAGACATTAATATTCTCTGTGGTCAGGTAAGCTGTAGGAAAAAGAATTGTATATTTTAGCCGGGCGTTTCTGGAAACGTAAATGTGGTGGTACTATTCCTCAATAATGCACCTTCCTTAACATGCCACTTGCCAGGACAGTTATTGATCTGAAAAGGGTGAAGAATAACATCCAGCAGGCATGATGATGATTGTTTCACCTCATAAACTTTGGGAAAACAGCTTTTTATGATCTGTTCATACTAATTCTTTGTGATTGGCTCCCTCCAAGTAATGATATCAGTGACTAAATGTGTCTTTAATGGCCAATAACACTGTGTTGTAGGTAGTGTAATGTCTTTCAGTTTCCAAAAAAGTTCTAGAGTAATGTGCAGTTGGATGTAGTGCCTCAGTAGTTTAATTTTTCTGGGCCAAGATAGCTCCTATAGCTGATGCATCCGTTTCAACTATGAAAGGCAACTTCCCACGGAGGTCGAATTTAGTGAACACTCTAATATTATGTAGTTGGTGGAGAATGCCAATGAAGAGTGGCAAAGGATGTCTGTTTCTTTCATTTATGGCTTTAAGTTTATCAATTCCCGTCTCATCCCACCATGGCTTTTTGGCAAGAAGAATAGCGAGACTTTAGCTGGAGAATTCAAATGGTGAATAAAGTGCATAGCTAGGTTATCATCAATATACTTTTTAAGTTAATTTTCTTCGTTTTGTGGTAAGTGCTTACAATCTGCCATGAGGTATGTTAGCTCTGGATACTAAGTTGGTTGCACAGTCATCTGGTGTGTGTGGATGAAATTGATCAGCTCCTTTTTCACAGAGAGTATCCTCGAACTCTTATATTCTCCTGGTAGGTCTAATGGTCTAGTTTACTTTGTCATATCCCCAGCGGTCAATGGTTTTACACCAGTCTCCCTGTCTACCTCTGTCTGTTTTTTTAATGATAACCAATGGTATATCCATTTTGATGGCAAAAGGGTAAACCGTTGTTTGTCTGCTCTCAAATATTGTTCAGAATTTATTTAAGAATGCCTCGAATTGAAAAATACAAGGGTCTGGTTTCAAAATCAAAAGAGTGGCCCAAGCCAAAGTGTCCTTCATCTAATAGGGCAGTATAACAAAACTTTTGACTGTGTCAGTACTAAACAGTGATTATCGACTCATTAAATGTAATTGACACTGCTAAGAAAGCAGAGAATGTTTTTGGATCCCCTGTATATTTGCCAGGAGAGGCTAACAGATGATTTAGAATGGACAGGTTTATGAGCAAGGATGTTAGCAGATTCAATTCTGATGTATTACCTCGTGAGTTAAATACAGAAACATAAGGACCCACTGGATTGAGAATGGAGGATCCTAGTAAAGCCGTAGCTCGAACTGGTTGAGTCTGTATAACAGGAGACTTTGTTTGGCTTTTGAGGTTTCCATTGATTTCTGTAAGCCATCAATGGGTTGTACAACAGAGGAAAAGGAATCATTGCCGAGATCATTGTGGGGCCAGGCAAACAGTCAGGTGCTTGTGACGTTAACCCTGTACCTTCCCTTGTGCGTAAGTACAAGCACTCAATTGTAAACAAGCACTATGCAAAAGACTCTGGGGGAAAGGGGAACAAGGGCAGGGTAAGGAAAAAAAGTGGCTCTGCAGACTTCTGAGGACACTGCCACGATCACTGTCCTCCTCCAGCACCTATGGTGAGACACAGTAGATTTTAGATACTGTGATGTCAGGAGTGTCACAGTAAGTAATATATTGCACTGTTTGTTGCACTCGCCACTGTAGGTTCTGCGTGAGGCGTCACCTACAGCATGAGTAAACTTCTGTTACTAACTCAGAGGAGATGCTGAGGAGAGCATGGCAGTTACTTGTAAGCAAGCTTGGTAGCTGCAGGTTGCTAAAGTGTGGTTGCAGAAAGACAAGCCGAAAGACACCAAAGGTAAGTGAAAGGGAACGACACAACAACAAAGGGGCATACGGAGGTGGAGTGGGGTGCAAATTGGTACAAAAGCAGAGAAACCTAATGAAATGCAGATTTGCCAGGCAAATAGTTCTGGGTAGCACTGAGTTATATACTGTCCCTTCCCACCTTAACCTGGAAGTACTACTCTTCGCCCTCTTGGATTAGGGAAGGATATGTACTCCAGGTTAGCCATAGATACCATGATGGAATGGGAAGGACGTTAGCTCTCTGCTGACACATTTGAACATCTTTTGCAAAGTGATATGGGTCTCCACAGTCTCCATGTCCTTTTCGAAAATCATCTGTATTTGGTAACGCAACTTTTCTCAGATCATGAAGACTGTGAGACTCCTTTGTAACCCTGACAGTTGGCACTTGTGATGAAATCTTACCTACGCTGACCACAAGTAATGCATCCTGCTTTGATATTCCTGAGAAGCAGAACCCAGTTTTCCAGAGGTTTAAAAAACTCTGGGGAAACACCAACCAGATGACATTCTTTATACAGTTTGCCTCACCGAAGCTTAATGAGTCAGTGGTTCCTTTTAAATGACAGTCCAACCTGTCTTAAGTTTGTTTCTCCTCCTACTAATGTAAGGATTCGGATTGTTTTTTTAAATTTTGTGGTCAGGCATATATGCCCTGAACAAGGACAATATTCTAAGTTATTTGCTCGTTTTCTTTACTTAATAATATATTTGGTATGTGGAGTCTTGTTTGTGGCATAGTCTCATCCTCTGGTGTGGTGATTTCCCCCTTTTGTCTCAGTGAAACTCCATTTATTTTTTTATTAACAGTTTTGTATATTGTGGTAAAGGATGACAGAGCATATCATACAAGAACAGTTTTGTACGAGTATTACACATATACTTCGCTATTTAATATAATATTGTATATGGTCATATAATAAAAGGTCAAATGACAAACAGTGCAATGTATAATAAACTAGAAATGTAAAATGTGTGAGACATACACGCAACAACGGTGTCATAGTATCTCTTGTTCATATATACGTGAGAGCAGAATAAAGGGATGTCAGAACATTATTAACAGCGTCCATTTCCAGAAACCACAGCAAAGAGATGGTTATCTTTCATGATTGTAAACAGTATTCAAATAACAGAGTTTCAACTCTTTTTTAAAAAAAGCATTAGCCGAGGCTGTTCTAATGGCTGGAAGGTTAGAGTCCATACACAAGCTGTAGGCCCTCAAAAAGGATTTTTTAAGGTTTCTCCCGTCTTTTGCTGTGGGGGTGGGGATGGGGGATGTTGTGCTTGATCTCAAGGATGCCTGATGCCCAAATTTTGTCTGTTCCCAGAAACACAGCGTTATGTGTGTTGACAGCAAGTTTATAGATTCACCTCTTTTGTATGGATGGCCCATTCAAAAAGACAGGTGTAAGTGAGAGGTGGTCAAATGTTTTTGTTCCCGTTGTCAGCTTGGCATAATCATAAGTGTTGCTTTAAGAGGAGCTAGATGGAGTTTAAGAATTTCTGAGAGTACGGACTCGCAGTTGTTTGGTATAGATAGAGCAACGTATGGGATGACTAACGTAAAGCGTAACTCTAGATTGAAAGGTTTGATACAAGGCAAAAGTTTGAGTTGTAATTGAAGTATACTTACAGGCTGAAGATTTTGGTGTCCAGAATAAAGTCATGGTATTTTCTGGACTCCACAGTTGAAGGGTCGCAATTTAGTGCTGTAACTGAATTCATTCCTGGTTTGGATCGGGATTGAGGAGTTGGGTGGGGATTGCAGGCGGAAGACTTTTTTTGATCAGGTTAAGGTGGTGAAGGGATATCCTGTCTTGAATAGCCTCCAAAATGTTTTAAGAGTGAGACTTTCAGATATAGCTGAGTGTAGTCAGCAGGGAAGTGATATGAAATGTGGGCATTGCTGAGAGTGGGTACTACAGGCTCCAGGTGAAAGTTGAAGAGGGTTGGCGAGAGAATGATGCCTTGGGGCACTCCTTGTTAGTAGTATTTGTATGAATTGACAACATTTATCCACAGCCAGTGACAGTGCCATTAATCTCCATTCAATCTTTGAGAATTTACAGGGGTGTATCCTGGATTGTTGTGTAAAAGGGTGATAATTGGTTGAGGAGAGGTGAGGTCAGGAGCTACCATTTTCTAGGATGCAGTGTGCATCATCCACAATGTTTAAAAGTGCAGATTTCGTATTACAACTTAAATGGAAGTCTAATTGGAATATGATGAAGCAATACTCTACCCTCAGTGCAACTTTTAGGCTAGGTATACACAGCTCTCTAGAACTTTGATATGAAAGGGGGACTTGGACCTGGGAAAAAAATATTAGAGGCAAAGGAGTCTACCCCTGTTTTTATATATAAAAGCGAGACCTGGACTTTTTTTTTAAACAATTGTGACTTCTTCTTTAGCTGGGGAAACGACACCAAAAACATGTTGTTTTGCTGCATATCCTGTACAATTAATTGCATTTTTATTTTTTTTAATCTATGGACAGTACGGTGGCACTGTTTTCAGGACCTTCCCAAAACCATGGCCAGATGTTGAACATTTTTTCCTGCTGGTCTGGAAGTCCAGAAAAGTATCAATTCATGCTGCATTACAGCTCAAACACAAAGAGATCCCTGCTAAGTGTCCACCAGCCGCCGCAATTATTTATTACTTGCAGTGCCCAAGATTGTGAGCCACTGCATATTTTTCTTTTGCATGTTCCCTATGATGACGAATCATTTTGCCTCTAGGTTATTTGTATTTTCTCCATAACACTGATTGAGAGTCTTTTCTCTCGAAAGGGATGCTCCATCGTCGGTTTTTCTGACTGCATCCTGATGAACCCCAGCTAAATCCTTTACAATGGATTTGAAACTTTGACATACCTTTAAGCGTTGACAATCTCCATGAGGCTTTTTAGGGAGCATATCAATGTATCCACCTTTTGTAGCGTTCCTGAGTTTTTTTTGGGGGGGTCAAATAAATCAAGCGCTAGATGAAATGATTCATATAACTAGATTTCCGGCAGGAAGATAAGATCCATGTTGATTACAGTGATTAAATCTGTGATTTCTCATTTATGTTTGGGAGTGGATCAGCTGAGGGAGTAGTGTGTAATACTGCTGCCTGGAGTTATGCTTGTTTTTACTTGCCAGGTTTTCTAAGTGTATGTTTTTTCCTCTAAATTGATGTTTTCCGTTACTGTCAGCTCATGCAATGAGGACGATGTGAGCCCATAACGATATATTCGTCAATAGGATAGGATTGGATATTATTTTTAAAGCGCACTAATACCCGAGGGTGTCAAGACGCTATAGCAGACAAAAGAGGAGAAAGGAAAGAAGTGCACCTGCAACAGCCTAAGATGAGAAAAGCCAGGTTTTCAGATGTTTTTTAAAAACCGGATAAGAGTCCGCGTTGGAGATATAGGTGGGTAGAGAATTCCATAGCTTGGCGGACTCTACCGAGAAGGAGCAGCCACCCTATCTGGTCCTGCGAAACCTGGGAATCACAAGTTTTTTCTGAGAGGAGGATCTCAGGAGCCTCCCAGGGATGTACCATTGAAAAAGAGATTTCAAATATGGTGTACCCTTACTATGAATGGCCTTGAATACCATGCTCAGAGCCTTAAAGCAGATACACTTCCTGATGGGAAGCCAATGCAGGGAGCGAATCCCATTCCTGGCTGACTGACGCTTGGGAATTTTAAGAATCAGCTGCGCCGCTGCGTTCTGTACCACCTGGAGCTTATTAAGGGAGAACACATTGATGTTCAGGTACAGAGCGTTGCAATAATCCAGCCGAGAGGTGACCAGAGCGGTGATGATTGACTGGTGCAGTTCGGACGGAATAAGAGGCAAAACCTTTCTCAAAATCCTTAAAAATATAAAAAACAAGTACTAACTGTGCGGCTGACCTGTGCGTCAAAGCTCAAACCATCGTCAAAGATGACGCCCAGATTTTTTGCTGTCCTAACCGGGACAGGGAGAGGACAACAGCCTGCCGGCCACCAGGAGTTCGACCAGATTGAATTCTGCAAGCCAAATGCCAGCACTTCAGTCTTGTCTGCGTTAATCTTCAGTGAATTGTCCTTCATTCAGCAAATAATGCTGGACATACACTGATTGAACCTCTCAGATACCGATTGCAGGTCATTGGAGATGGAGACGATAATTTGCGTGTCGTCCTGCGTTTCAGTCTATTCTTCCAGTAGATCATGAATGTCCTTCAAAGACAAATGTGTTGCCATTTTACTAGTCAAAGATGATTGTAGCTCATGCACAGCAGGTTACTACAATGTTCAAAAAATTACTGTTTTCAAGTCAATATGTATGGTGCACCCGGGGTATCACTTCCCGGACTGGAGAGTAAAGAACATCAAATTGTAGCATCCCCCCCAAAGGGGAATGTCCCCCTAGGCACCAAGCTGGTCCTCTGTCAAGGACTTTGATGCTTTTAAATCCTTTTAGAAATAACAACAGTGGTCCAAATTGATCATTCACTTATTGAATGTATTGTTCGTTCAATTTTCACAAATTAACTTCATTCGTGAAGCATACAATATCCAGAATGCATTGCAATGGTTGTTTTTGTCAATCACATGGATTTTCAGTTTCACATCCTTAGTTTTCCCAATGCATTTCGGGCATACAGCCCTTCATCAGGGGATAGGATCTACAAACGTAAAGTAAAAAACTCATGACCATGAGGAAACCAACACAAATGTCAGAAGTTCTACATGTAATTAATGAATATTAATGTGTTGATGAGTGCCAACCACCAGAGCAATGAAATCCATGATAATGGCGTGGGTTAAACCCATGTTCAACTCGAAATTAATGAAAAATGAAAGAAATAAAAGCCTGTGAGTGAAGTAAATACATGCTTAGTTAATACCAGTCCGGAAACGAGTTATAAAATGTCAAAAGACAGATACGTCGTTACAAAGGTAAAGAAATCCCTGTGCGTAGGTGAGCAATAACAAGGTGAACGTTTTGACGGTCGTCTGTGAAAAGATAAATCGCGGAGTTATATGGTCCCATAAACGCGGTTGTGCATTCCAAATATAGCGTGCTCAAAGGTGGAACAAAACCAGAAACGAGTTGTGAAGTGTCCAAAAAGAGGATACGTATAGCGAGGGTGAAGAAATCCCTAAGCGCTGAGTGACCGTTAAAGTTGTTTATGCAGTGAACATTGTGGCGGTCGCTTAAAAGGTAAATTACGAGTTGTGCAATCTCATGCAAGCGGTCAAATTCTATACGATAAAGATATTATGTGCTCAAAGTGGAGCCCATTATTACCATTCAGGTGCCAAAAACTGTGCACTTACTCGAAAGCCTCCATGCGTGTGTCTTTAACCTCCTTCAAGTAACCGACTTAGCCTCCGTGAAGTACTTAAATGAAACCGCGGTTAACCAATGCATGAAAAACTGACTATTGTAACACCAATTTCAAAGTGAATGAAAGAATGGCGGCCATGTTGGTCGAGTATGAAAATAAACCTGTGTCAATGTATCAAAGAAAAAGGGATCAACAAAATTAGCAAGCCCATGTGTGAATACAAAATGAATTAATATTGATGCAATGTTAGCAAAAGGTGTTTGACAATGGATGTTTAGAAATGGCAACAGTGGTAGGTAATAGTGAATATCAAAGAATAATGAATTAAGTTCGGGTACGAAAATATTCAATTGACTCTCTATGACTAATGATCAGGAACCCCTCTGTAAGAAAACTCTCATCATAA
Organism: Calotriton arnoldi; assembly: GCA_963921515.1. Lineage (NCBI taxonomy): Eukaryota > Metazoa > Chordata > Amphibia > Caudata > Salamandridae > Calotriton > Calotriton arnoldi. Next base: position 1,072,149 of record CAWUFW010006371.1, on the reverse strand, counting down.
ATCATGTGTGGAGATAAACATGATTATAAATGGAATGTACTTGAATGCAAATAGAATCAAAACAAAAATAATCTGGTATATGTACAAGGTAAAAATGCTAAACTGCAAAAATAAACGCCACAGTTATGGAACCATGGCTGGGGACTAGCGAATAAGAGTTAGAAAACCAGGCAATCACAAGTAACACTTAAAATCAACATGAATGTTATCGGGTATACACATAAATTCCGCAATATTGCACTGCGAAGATAAACTCTACAGTCATGGAACCATGACTGGAAACACATGAATGAGAGTTAAAAAACCAAGTAATCACAGGCAACATTGATATTCCATACGGTCAGTCATCCCGTGTGGTTTAAGAGAGTCCAAATGCTTTATCCAGAAATTCTCACGTTGTAGCAAGTAGTTGTGGTTGTCTATTCCTTCTGTTTTTATCACAACTTCCAGAATTAGAAATTTTAGTTGGCTGATGTTATGATGGGCTTCCAAAAAATGACTGGCAACTGTGGACTTTAATTGTTTTTTCCTTATGCTGCTTTTATGTTCGTTTAGTCTCACTTTGATTTTCCTTTCCGTCTTCCCTATATATACCTTTCCACAGGGACATTTTAACATATAAATTACATTAGAGGTGTCACAGGTAGCCGTTACCCTGAGTTTGATTTTGTGGCCCTTCATTGGATGGGTGATGTTAGATCCTGGAATGATATTGTGACAATTATTGCAATTCCAACAAGGTATTGTCCCTTTGTATTCATGTGGCGCATTCGTGATTGGTGGGTTCTTTAGAATTTCTCCAAGATTTTTGCCTCTCCTGTATGCAAATATTGGTGGTAAGTCAAACAGTTGATTGAAATCTTTTTCTAATTTAAGGATTGACCAATGACGTTTAATGATGTTTTTGTAGGAGCTACTCATTGTCGAATATTTTGAAACAACCACCATCCGGTTGTGTGTAGACCTGAACTTGGTTTGTAACAATTCCTCCCGCGTTTTTTGTTGACAACGTATTTTCGCGGAGTTCAATGTGTTTTCTGGATAACCACGATCTCTGAATTTCTGGTTGTAGATGTTTCTGGATCAGATACAATTCGTTTGACCCTTAGTAGCTGGGAGTACGGCAGGTGACATTTCAAAGATTCCTGGTGAAAGCTGGTAAAATACAAAGTGTTGTTTCTGTCTGTAATTTTCCTATATATGTCTGTTTTCAACCCGGTCCTTGTCTTCGTGATTCTTACATCCAGAAAAGTTATGGATTGTTCTTGAATCTCGTGAGTGAATTGAATTCTCTCATCCACTTCGTTGAGTGCAAATAGTAACTCGCATAGATCACTGTTGGTGCCATTCCATAAGATGAAAATATCATCAATACAAGAACAATCCATAACTTTTCTGGATGTAAGAATCACGAAGACAAGACAAGGACCGGGTTGAAAACAGACATATATAGGAAAATTACAGACAGAAACAACACTTTGTATTTTACCAGCTTTCACCAGGAATCTTTGAAATGTCACCTGCCGTACTCCCAACTACTAAGGGTCAAACGAATTGTATCTGATCCAGAAACATCTACAACCAGAATGAATGAGATGGTACAGAAATTCAGAGATTGTGGTTATCCAGAAAACACATTGAACTCCGCGAAAATACGTTGTCAACAAAAAACGCGGGAGGAATTGTTACAAACCAAGTTCAGGTCTACACACAACCGGATGGTGGTTGTTTCAAAATATCCGACAATGAGTAGCTCCTACAAAAACATCACCAAACGTCATTGGTCAATCCTTAAATTAGAAAAAGATTTCAATCAACTGTTTGACTTACCACCAATATTTGCATACAGGAGAGGCAAAAATCTTGGAGAAATTCTAATGGAACCACCAATCACGAATGCGCCACATGAATACAAAGGGACAATGCCTTGTTGGAATTGCAATAATTGTCACAATATCATTCCAGGATCTAACATCACCCATCCAATGAAGGGCCACAAAATCAAACTCAGGGTAACAGCTACCTGTGACACCTCTAATGTAATTTATATGTTAAAATGTCCCTGTGGAAAGGTATATATAGGGAAGACGGAAAGGAAAATCAAAGTGAGACTAAACGAACATAAAAGCAACATAAGGATAAAACAATTAAAGTCCACAGTTGCCAGTCATTTTTTGGAAGCCCATCATAACATCAGCCAACTAAAATTTCTAATTCTGGAAGTTGTGATAAAAACAGAAGGAATAAACAACCACAACTACTTGCTACAACGTGAGAATTTCTGGATAAAGCATTTGGACTCTCTTAAACCACACGGGATGAATGACCGTATGGAATATCAATGTTGCCTGTGATTACTTGGTTTTTTAACTCTCATTCATGAGTTTCCAGTCATGGTTCCATGACTGTACAATCTTCGCAGTGCAATATTGCGAATTTATGTGTATACCCGATAACATTCATGTTGATTTCAAGTGTTACTTGTGATTGCCTGGTTTTCTAACCCTTATTCGCTAGTCCCCAGCCATGGTTCCATGACTGTGGCGTTTATTTTTGCAGTTTAGCATTGTTACCTTGTACGTATACCAGATTATTTTTGTTTTGATTCTATTTGCATTCAAGTACATTCCATTTATAATCATGTTTATCTCCACACATGATTTATGATGAAGTTTTCTTACAGAGGGGGTTCCTGATCATTAGTCATAGAGAGTCAATTGAATATTTTCGTACCCGAACTTAATTCATTATTCTTTGATATTCACTATTACCTACCACTGTTGCCATTTCTAAACATCCATTGTCAAACACCTTTTGCTAACATTGCATCAATATTAATTCATTTTGTATTCACACATGGGCTTGCTAATTTCGTTGATCCCTTTTGCTTCGATACATTAACACAGGTTTATTTTCATACTCGACCAACATGGCCGCCATTCTTTCATTCACTTTGAAATTGGTGTTACAATAGTCCGTTTTTCACGCATTGGTTAACCGCGGTTTCATTTAAGAACTTCACGGAGGCTAAGTCGGTTACTTGAAGGAGGTTAAAGACACACGCATGGAGGCTTTCGAGTAAGTGCACAGTTTTTGGCACCTGAATGGTAATAATGGGCTCCACTTTGAGCACATAATATCTTTATCGTATAGAATTTGACCGCTTGCATGAGATTGCACAACTTCGTAATTTACCTTTTTAATCGACCGCCACAATGTTCACTGCATAAACAACTTTAACGGTCACTCGCGCTTAGGGATTTCTTCACCCTCGCTGTACGTATCCTCTTTTTGGACACTTCACAACTCGTTTCTGGTTTTGTTCCACCTTTGAGCACGCTATATTTGGAATGCACGACCGCGTTTACGGGACCATATAACTCCGCGATTTATCTTTTCACAGACGACCGTCAAAATGTTCACCTTTTTATTGCTCACCTACGCACAGGGATTTCTTTACCTTTGTAAAGACGTATCTGTCTTTTGACATTTTATAACTCGTTTCCGGACTGGTATTAACTAAGCATGTATTAACTTCACTCACGCGCTTTTATTTCTTTCATTTTTCATGAATTTTGAGTTGAACATGGGTTTAACCCACGCCATTAACATGGATTTCATTGCTCTGGTGGTTGGCTCTCATCAACACCTTAATATTCATTAATTACATGTAGAAGTTCTGACATTTGTGTTGGTTTCCTCATGGTCATGAGTTTTTTACTTTACGTTTGTAGATCCTATCCCCTGATGAAGGGCTGTATGCCCGAAATGCATTGGGAAAACTAAAGATGTGAAGCTGAAAATCCATGTGATTGACTAAAACAACCATTGCAATGCATTCTGGATATTGTATGCTTCACGAATGAAGTTAATTTGTGAAAATTGAACGAACAATACATTCAATGAGTGAATGATCAACTTGGACCACTGTTGTTATTTCTAAAAGGATTTAAAAAGCATCAAAGTCCTTGACCGAGGACAAGCTTGGTGCCTAGGGGGACATTCCCCTTTGGGGGGGATGCTACAATTTGCCATTTTACTAGGTCATAGCTATCTGTTACTCTGAGTTATGACTCCTATCATGGGCTTGGAAGATGTTCGTAGGCGGTTGCAAATAGCTCTCTCCCTTAATATATAAGTGTTAGACCTGTCAGCCCTAAGGTGGTCTTGCCCTGTTTTTTTCCCTTTTGCGCCTCATTTTTGCCACCGTATTTTTACTGGACCTAGGTCTCCGGGCGCCTTACCACTGCTAACCAGTGCTGAGGTGCATGTGCTCTCTCACTCAAGATGGCTGCCACAGGCCCCTGCTCCTGCAGAGGGGCCTTGCACACATACACACTAGTAGCCAGGGTCAGGCTGGGACATAGGGATACAGTATCCATCCCGTCCCCGCCTCTGGGCCACATAGCCAGACATGTGGAAGGTTCCAGAACCTTCCGGGCTGTGGGAGGAGTTATGTTTTGCCGCCTTTAGGAGGGTCACCTGACCTAGGGGTATAAGAGGCTTGGAGGGAAATCTTTTAGTCAGTTGGGGCACCACTGATCCTGGGAGAACCTCTGCCGGAGTACAGGCTGTAGGGCCTAGGGGGAGACCTACACTACTGCTGCTGACAAGGCTTAGGCACTGCTGTAGTAAGTTAGCTGAGGAACGCCCACCACCCACTGACCTTGCCCAGCGTGAGGGGACCCAGGGAACCACCTTCAGCGTGCTGGGAAGTATCATCCAGCACTCCCAGAACCACCAACTCATTCCCCCCTCATAAGAAGAAACTCATAAAAAGCAACCAACCAAGAACAGCCGCAAGAAACCTTAATTTGTGAGGCCTGACCGACCAGCAAGGCCAGAAGCCTGAACTGCCAAACTGGGGATCACCAGGTAAAGCGCCGTGCCCTGAAGCGCTCGACCTTCACCCCCTATCTACTCCTGCCTGCTGCTGGGCTGTCCCCAAGAACCCTTTCTAGTCAGCCCTGCCCACAGGCTGCCAGCGCGCCCGCGCTATCCCTCCACGAAGGAGAAATTGCCCCCAAGTCACTGACCTCGTGACTGGAACCTGCCGTCGCGGCCGCCGCCGCGTGAGGAGAATTGCTGAGGCGAGGGAGGCCCCTCCGAGTTCGTGGTGGTGAGGCGCGCCGTCCGCGCCCTCACCGAAGCCTCCAAAATCACCCCAAAGGTCACCGCCGGGCCCGGGAGCCCCACCGACGAAGTCGCGGCCCAAAACGATCACCGCCGCAGCCCAGGGGCCGCGTGAAGAACCTGCGGCCTAGCGGGACGTACGAGGCCTCCAGGCCCCGCCGACGCCGTTGCCAGGAGACCGGGGACGCCGACCGCGTCACCGGCTGCGCCCCCGGAAAGGCCGCGCAACGATTGGGCGCCGGCTCCCGCCACGCCCCAACGCCGACGGAGGCCGGAGAAGAGCTCCGGAGCAGCAGAGGGGGACGGGAAGCCGGCCGGAGAGGACTGCCGGCTCCCGCTCCCCTTCCCGCAATCTCCCCATCTGATCCCGGGGGCCGGAGGAGAGTGATACCGGCCCCCGCAATGATCCGCAATTCCGGCCGGAAGGCCGAGGAACCCCGACCGGGCCCTGCCCTGCAGAACACGGGCCGGCCCGGGAGACAGACAGTCGCGTCGAAGAGCGACCAACGACCGCCACCACAGGTGAGCCCGGGAGGCCCCTAGGGCCCACAGAGACGCCCCTGGGGGCCGGGGGCCACCATTACCCGATTAATAATTAGGGGGAAGTCATCCAGCCTTATATCCCCGAGGCGAGGCCCCGGAGAGGAGGGGGCCTGGCCCAAATTAACCCCTGAGAGACACAGGAGCCCTCGCTTACAGGAAGGCCCCAGAATAAAGGACATGCTGAGGGGTTCCCTACGTTGCTCATCAGTCTCATGGTTACGCCTGCTTTAATTACTGTCTAGGCCTGATGCCTATGCTTATAATTGCAAAGTCTTTGCCTAGTGTAAAGGTGCTTAATTGAAGTGAGCTGAAGTGTACACCGCCAAGAGTTGAAGTGTTTTATGTTGCAGGTGTACCGGAGTTGCGACGCCCACTGTACTGAATGTGGGTGCGCCTAGATTAATGCAGGCCCTGTTTGAAATGTAACGTGAAATGCCTATGTACAAGGGATTGAATATTCATGAGGTGAACTGCGTGTTGTAGGGAACACTTAGAGAAAGGTTTTTAGTAGTCAGGGAAAATTTATGGCGCTCTGCTAATTAACGCGAGTATTTGGATAGAAACAAAAATCAGTATGGTGCAACTAGGTGAGGGATAAACCCTATAACCCCTCAATTCCGTGTGGGTAACACCCTCACAATAACAATTAAAGCAAAACCTAGGCACACATAATAATAAACAAACAGTATGTAGGTAAATACAAAAACTATGGTAAAGTAGCCACAATTTTGAAAGAAATATCTTCAGATGAGTTGGATAATGTTCAGTCTTTTAATTTTCTTAAGCTTAGAGCCAACGAACAGAAGACAACCAGCCGACACGTGTTTCGTCGCATTAAGAAAGTAATTCTGCGACTTCCTCAGGGCTGTATACATAGGATAGTAGTCTTGGTCATCACTCAGCCGGTGATAATTCCAACCCGGCTGGGCTAAACACTCATGCCGATATGACTGACTCTAGGGGTACCAATAGGCCGTAAAAAAGAAACATCCGGCACGTTATGATATAGTCCAAGAGTAATGGACAAGAAATGTTTGTGACCGGGGTATCGGTAGTGCTTCGTTGCGGGCGCCGTGAGGGAAACTGTATAAAAAGGATAATTCCAGTAGCGTAAGAGATCTAAGGCGTGTAAGCCGGGACCCCTCACGGCCGATCACTGTGTTCCGGGTTGTGGACACCATTACTCTTGGACTATATCATAACGTGCCGGATGTTTCTTTTTTACGGCTTAAGAAAAATTAAAAGACTGAACATTATCCAACTCATCTGAAGATATTTCTTTCAAAATTGTGGCTACTTTACCATAGTTTTTGTATTTACCTACATACTGTTTGTTTATTATTATGTGTGCCTAGGTTTTTGCTTTAACTGCGTGTTGTAGGCCCATGTTTTATTATTGCACCCTGTGATCATTATTGGTGCTACGTTTAGGAGATGATTCCTGCGGCCTTTTAGTGGCCTACAATGTTGATGAGCTATGATGTTTTAATGAAAATACGCTCCAGTTGAGTAATGCAATGATTTGAAATGTTGACCTGAATTAATCTGCCTCATCTGATGCTGCATTGATTTACATAAAAGATCTTGTTTTTAAATACACAAGCCTGGTGTGGTGTCACGTTATTGCGTCCGCATTCCTGAGTCAAAGTAAGAGTGTGCTGCACAACTGCCTTACACATTGCCTTCAGGTGCTTTCCCGCCTCGCGCCATGCTACCGTGCCGGACTCGGTAACCCCGTTTCCAACATTGGTGTTCAGCGGTGGGATAAGGACTGGTGTTTGTGCAGCACCCTACAGTGACTCAGTGTGCGCCGCAATTGGACACCTATTGAAATGCAAGCGCTAAGAATTCTTTTGTGATTGCCTGATTGTGTACATTCCTGCGTTAAGCCTGCTACCTACAGTCTAGAACCCTTTCCCTAAATTGTCTGGGGCCCCACCTAGCAGGATGGAGTTTGAGTTGGCCAACCTAGAAAGGTATACGGTGACACAGCTCAAGGAGTTCTGTCTAGAGAGGGGGGTGTCCGTCAAGCGAGGCGCCAGGAAGGAGGTGCGTCAGAAAGCTTTGAGGGCATGGGTAATGGCCCACCCGGGGGGAAGAGGGGATGAGGAGCAGAGGGAGGCAGACGACCCAGGAGAACTGGACCTACTGCACATTGATGTTAGCGAGAATGTGTTGCCAGGAAGACGTTCCAGGGCAGGCAGTAGTGCGTCAGGGGGGAGTTTGTCTGCACAGGAATTTGAAGACAGGAGGGAGGAGAGGCAATTGAGGTTAGAACTTGCTAGGATGGACAGGGAAGGAGAACAGGCAAGGCTAGCCATGGAGGAAAGGAAGCTTGCGCATGAGCTTAGCCTGAAGGAATTAGAGCTCCGAGCCTTGCAGATGGAGATGCAGGGCAATTTGAATGGTGGCAGCGTACCTGCTGGGGTTCCACAGGAGCCCAAATTTTATCTACCTAGAGAGGTGATAACCAGTTTTAGTGTGGGAGATGACATCGAGAAGTGGTTGGCGGCGTACGCGGTATCGTTGGTAGCCCATAGGGTTCCTGAGAGCTACTGGGGGGGAGGTCTCTACAGGTACATACCTCCACCAGTAAGGGACACACTTTTGACCTTGGATAAGGGGGATCAGACCAACTACCCTATCATGAAGGAGGCCCTGCTTAAGAAGTTTGGCCTCACCCCAGAGAAGTACCGCCAAAAGTTCCGCAACAGCCACAAGCTTCACACACAAAACTGGGTGGATTTTTTTGATTATGCCCGGAAGGCATTGGAGGGTTGGGTGCGTGGCAGCAACATTGATGATTACAAAGGGCTGTACGACCTGTGCTTGAGAGAGCACCTCCAAGAGAAATGTTTTCCGGAGCTGCGCCAGTACTTGGTGGACCGCAAGCTGACCAATCCGAGGGAGCTTGCAGAGGAGGCAGACACGTGGGTCAGCACTCGGGTGTCCCACAAGGGAGCCGGGGCGGACCCCCTGAAAGGTGGACAGGGGTTCCCCAGAAGAAAGAGGGGGGAGATAAAAGGAGGGAGTTCTTTAAAGGCCCCCAAAATAGACCGCCTGGGAGAGGGGTAGGTTCCTCATCCCAATCTGGATTCCAGAAACCCACTTACCCTGACAGGAGTCAGCAGCCCAGAACTGTCCGGTGCTACGAGTGCGGGGAGGTTGGACACTACAAGGGGGATCCCCAGTGTCGCAAGAGAACCCCAGCCCCCACAGGAGGTAAGAGCCCCGGGTGGCCAGTGTAGCGCTTGGGGAGGAGTTGTCCCTAGGTAGGGGAGGTGAGTGGACAGGCTTGACCTTAGTTTCCCTGGGGGATAGAGAGATCATCCCACGGGTTCAGGTACCCTCGAACACTGCCAAGTATCGGCAGAGGGTCCTGGTGAACGGGGAGGAGGTGGAGGTTCTGAGGGACACAGGTGCCAGCATGACGATGGTGAGACGTCAGCTGGTGTCCCCAGAGCAGGTGATTCCTGAGGTATTCCACCCGGTTGTTATGGCTGATAATAGCCTGGGTCATTACCCCGTGGCCCAAGTTCCCTTTGAGTGGGGAGGAGTCTCAGGCCTGTTGAAGGTTGCGGTGAGCCCTGCCATGCCAGTTGACTGTCTGCTGGGTAACGACTTGGAACATACTGCCTGGAGGGAGGTAGAGTTCAATGCCCATGCTGAGATGTTGGGATTACCAGGATGGACTTGCGTCGTCACGCGGTCCATGGCTGCCCGACAAGGAACTCAGCCCGGGTTGGAGCCTGAAATAATGGCCCAGCCCACTGCTGGACGAGGAGATGTCCAGGAGGAAACACCCGGTGAGATGGATGGGGAGCCCTGGGAGGTGACCCCGGAGTCCGCTGAGGTGGATGGTGTTCCCGAGGGGGACCTGCCGACCCCCGCAGAGTGGCAGGTGGAAGGAGGGTCTACCCGGGAGGAATTCTGCCGGGCGCAGAAGGAGTGCCCTAAGCTTGAAGGCATGCGGCAGCAGGCCGAAGCCCAAGCAACTGGAACAGAGACTGGTAACTACCATGTCTACTGGGAGGATGGTCTCCTCTACAGTGAGCCTAAGGCTCCGGTGCATGGGTCATCAAGGGCCTTAGTGGTCCCCCAATGCTACCGAGCCTTTCTGCTAGAGTTGGCACACGAAATACCACTAGCAGGACACCTGGGCCAGGACAAGACGTTTGCGCGTTTGGTCCCACATTTTTACTGGCCCAGGATGCGTGTCACTTCTGACACTTTCTGCAAGACCTGCACCACTTGCCAGGCGAGCGGCAAGACAGGGACTAAAGTGAAGGTCCCTCTAGAACCTCTCCCAGTTGTTGGTACCCCTTTTGAGCGGGTAGGGATTGACATTGTCGGGCCGTTGGACCCGCCGACTTCTGCGGGACATAGGTTCATCTTGGTGCTGGTAGACCACGCCACCCGGTACCCAGAGGCAATCCCTCTGAGGACCATCACTGCACCGGTGGTGGCGCGGGCCCTGATGGGGATTTTTACCCGAGTGGGATTCCCCAAGGTCGTGGTGTCAGATAGGGGCACGAATTTCATGTCGGCCTACATGCAGGCCATGTGGAAGGAGTGTGGAGTGACCTACCGGTTCTCCACTCCTTACCACCCCCAGACGAACGGGCTCATGGAGCGCTTTAACAAGACCTTGAAGGGGATGATCAGGAGCCTACCCGAGGACTTGAGAAGGAAGTGGGACGTCCTCTTACCCTGTCTGCTCTTCTCCTACCGAGAGGTGCCGCAGAAGGGGGTCGGTTTCAGCCCCTTTGAGCTGCTCTATGGCCACCCCGCTCGGGGTCCCTCAGTCTTGTCAAGGAGGGGTGGGAGAAGTCTTCCTCGAAGCTTCCCCGTGATGTGATCAGCTATATGCTGGCATTCCGCAGCCAAGTGGCCAAGCTGTGGAAGGAGGCCTCGGACAACCTAGAGGCTAGTCAGGCCGTCATGAAGAAATGGTATGACCGGAACGCTCGGACGGTAGAGTTGGACGCTGGACAGAAGGTGTGGGTCATGGAGCCAGGAGAGCTTAGCGCCCTCCAGGACCGGTGGACTGGACCGTTTGAGATCTTGGAAAGGAGAGGCCAGACCACGTATGTCGTCGATGTGAAGACCCCCCGTCAACCCCACAGGGTGTTCCACGTCAACCGCCTGAAGCCACACCAGGAGCGTTCAGAGCTCACTCTCCTGATGATAACAGATGGAAGTGAGGAGGAGAGTGAGCCTCTTCCAGACCTTCTGGCGGCCCATGAGAAGGATGGTTCGGTAGAGGGAGTGGTCCTCGCCCCATCCTTGACCCCAGAGCAACAGAGGGACTGCCGCCAGGTCTTGGGGCAGTACGCCTCGTTGTTCTCCCTCACGCCTGGGATCACGCACCTGTGTACCCATGATGTGGACACAGGGGACAGTCCGCCCGTAAAAACCAAGTCTTACCGGCTGTCCGATAAGGTCAAGGCTAGTATCCAGGGTGAGGTTACCAAGATGCTAGAACTGGGGGTGATTGAGCCTTCCAGTAGCCCTTGGGCTAGTCCGGTGGTGTTGGTGCCGAAAGCGGCCCCACCGGGCACCACACCAGAACTTCAGTTCTCTGTGGATTACCGCGGACTCAACTCAGTAACCAAGACCGACGCTCACCCGATCCCTCGGGCGGATGAGCTCATTGACCGGCTGGGAGCAGCCCGGTATCTGAGTACCATTGATTTGACGTCAGGCTATTGGCAGATCGCCATGGCGGAAGGAGCAAGGGAGAAGACTGCGTTCTCCACCCCCGAGGGCCACTTTCAATTTAGGGTGATGCCCTTCGGGTTGAAAAATGCTCCAGCCACTTTCCAGCGGTTGGTGAACCAGGTGCTGTCTGGCCTAGAGGCCTTCTCGGCTGCCTACCTGGATGACATAGCTGTCTTCAGTAGCAGCTGGAGGACCATCTGGAGCATCTCCAGGAGGTGCTACAGGCTCTGCAACGGGCTGGTCTAACCATCAAGGCCAGCAAGTGCCAGATTGGACAGGGATCTGTCGTGTACTTGGGACATCTGGTGGGCGGAGGTAAGGTGCAACCCCTCCAAGCCAAGATCGAGACCATCTTGGCCTGGGAGCCCCCCAAGACCCAAACCGAGGTCCGAGCTTTTCTCGGCCTCACGGGATACTACCGCCGGTTCGTCAAGGGATATGGAACCATTGTGGGCCCTTTGACGGAATTGACTTCGAAGAAGCAGCCACGCAGAGTCATCTGGACGGCTGCCTGCCAGGAAGCCTTTGAGACCCTCAAACGTGCAATGTGCACCGCACCGGTGCTCAGGACTCCAGACTTTGGACGGGAATTTATCGTGCAGACAGACGCTTCTGAGCATGGCATAGGAGCTGTGCTCTCGCAGCTGAATGACGATGGCCAAGACCAGCCAGTGGCCTTCATTTCCCGAAGACTACTCCCCGGGAACAGCGGTTGAGTACCATCGAACGAGAAGCCTTTGCCGTGGTTTGGGCTGTAAAGAAGTTGAGGCCATACCTTTTGGTTGTCACTTCCTGATCCAGACCGACCACAGACCCTTTCGCTGGCTCATGCAGATGAGAGGCGAAAACCCCAAATTGTTGAGGTGGTCCATTTCCTCCAGGGGATGGACTTTCGGGTGGAACATCGACCCGGTGTAGACCATGCCAACGCTGATGGTCTCTCCCGGTTTTTCCGCCTTAGCGACGAGAACTCCCTAGAGGTTGGGAAGCTCTCCCCTCTTTCGGCTGGGGGGACGCGTGTTAGACCTGTCAGCCCTAGGGTGGTCTTGCCCTGTTTTTTTCCCTTTGCGCCTCATTTTTGCCACCATATTTTTACTGGACCTAGGTCTCCGGGCGCCTTACCACTGCTAACCAGTGCTGAGGTGCAGGTGCTCTCTCACTCAAGATGGCTGCCACAGGCCCCTGCTCCTGCAGAGGGGCCTTGCACACATACACACTAGTAGCCAGGGTCAGGCTGGGACATAGGGATACAGTATCCATCCCGTCACCGCCTCTGGGCCACATAGCCAGACATGTGGAAGGTTCCAGAACCTTCCGGGCTGTGGGAGGAGTTATGTTTTGCCGCCTTTAGGCGGGTCACCTGACCTAGGGGTATAAGAGGCTTGAAGGGAAATCTTTTAGTCAGTTGGGGCACCACTGATCCTGGGAGAACCTCTGCCGGAGTACAAGCTGTAGGGCCTAGGGGGGAGACCTACACTACTGCTGCTGACAAGGCTTAGGCACTGCTGTAGTAAGTTAGCTGAGGAACGCCCACCACCCACTGACCTTGCCCAGCGTGAGGGGACCCAGGGAACCACCTTCAGCGTGCTGGGAAGTATCATCCAGCACTCCCAGAACCACCAACTCATTCCCCCCCCCCTCATAAGAAGAAACTCATAAAAAGCAACCAACCAAGAACAGCCGCAAGAAACCTTAATTTGTGAGGCCTGACCGACCAGCAAGGCCAGAAGCCTGAACTGCCAAACTGGGGATCACCAGGTAAAGCGCCGTGCCCTGAAGCGCTAGACCTTCACCCCCTATCTACTCCTGCCTGCTGCTGGGCTGTCCCCAAGAACCCTTTCTAGTCAGCCCTGCCCACAGGCTGCCAGCGCGCCCCGCGCTATCCCTCCACGAAGGAGAAATTGCCCACCAAGTCACTGACCTCGTGACTGGAACCTGCCGTCGCCGCACCGCCGTGTGAGGAGAATTGCTGAGGCGAGGGAGGCCCCTCCGAGTTCATGGTGGTGAGGCGCGCGGTCCGCGCCCTCACCGAAGCCTCCAAAATCACCCCAAAGGTCACCGCCGGGCCCGGGAGCCCCACCGACGAAGTCGCGGCCCAAAACGATCACCGCCGCAGCCCAGGGGGCCGCGTGAAGAACCTGCGGCCTAGCGGGATGAACGAGGCCTCCAGGCCCCGCCGACGCCGTTGCCCCCGGAAAGGCCGCGCAACGATTGGGCGCCGGCTCCCGCCACGCCCCCAGCGCCGACGGAGGCCGGAGAAGAGCTCCGGAGCAGCAGAGGGAGACGGGAAGCCGGCCGGAGAGGACTGCCGGCTCCCGCTCCCCTTCCCGCAATCTCCCCATCTGATCCCGAGGGCCGGAGGAGAGTGATACCGGCCCCCACAACGATCCGCAATTCCGGCCGGAAGGCCGAGGAACCCCGACCGGGCCCTGCCCTGCAGAACACGGGCCGGCCCGGGAGACAGACAGTCGCGTCGAAGAGCGACCAACGACCGCCACCACAGGTGAGCCCGGGAGGCCCCTAGGGCCCACAGAGACGACCCAGGGGGCCGGGGGCCACCATTACCCGATTAATAATTAGGGGAAGTCATCCAGCCTTATACCCCGAGGCGAGGCCCCGGAGAGGAGGGGCCTGGCCCAAATTAACCCCTGAGAGACACAGGAGCCCTCGCTTACAGGAAGGCCCCAGAATAAAGGACATGTTGAGGGGTTCCCTACGTTGCTCATCAGTCTCATGGTTACGCCTGCTTTAATTACTGTCTAGGCCTGATGCCTATGCTTATAATTGCAAAGTCTTTGCCTAGTGTAAAGGTGCTTAATTGAAGTGAGCTGAAGTGTACACCGCCAAGAGTTGAAGTGTTTTATGTTGCAGGTGTACCGGAGTTGCGACGCCCACTGTACTGAATGTGGGTGCGCCTAGATTAATGCAGGCCCTGTTTGAAATGTAACGTGAAATGCCTATGTACAAGGGATTGAATATTCATGAGGTGAACTGCGTGTTGTAGGCCCATGTTTTATTATTGCACCCTGTGATCATTATTGGTGCTACGTTTAGGAGATGATTCCTGCGGCCTTTTAGTGGCCTACAATGTTGATGAGCTATGATGTTTTAATGAAAATACGCTCCAGTTGAGTAATGCAATGATTTGAAATGTTGACCTGAATTAATCTGCCTCATCTGATGCTGCATTGATTTACATAAAAGATCTTGTTTTTAAATACACAAGCCTGGTGTGGTGTCACGTTATTGCGTCCGCATTCCTGAGTCAAAGTAAGAGTGTGCTGCACAACTGCCTTACACATTGCCTTCGGGTGCTTTCCCGCCTCGCGCCATGCTACCGTGCCGGACTCGGTAACCCCGTTTCCAACAATAAGTCACTGTAGTAGGGTAACTAATACGCAGACATTTCTAAAACACTAAGGGGCACTCCTGGCCATCTATGTGTGTCAAAATTATTGATTGAAGTGTTACTTTGCTGTGGCTGCAAACTAACAACTAACTAACTAAAAGTTCTTGTGTCAGATATAAAGGCTGTCAATTGCATGGAGTAGTGCCCAATGCCAAAACTACAAGAGAGTGGTCCAGTACATTTCCTCCTTGCATGTAAGTATGCTGGGCAGAAGAACAAAACATGTTTGGTATTCTTGATGTTGTTGCCAAATTTACAAAAGCCTTCTTCAACAGGGCTGGATTTCCTTATACATGTGAAACTATTAATTGATTCCCAGACCTAAATTTAATGTAAAAGGATTTAGCCTGATGTGATAGAATTTAGTCCATGTAATGTTCGAAAGAAGGGACAGTTTAATCTCCAAATATTTGTCAGAAACTCTATCACTTTTTGTATTCTGGTGCCACTTTTGCAGTATGAAGTTCCAATATGCTGATTCCGAAAGGCCCCTAGAGGCCTAGTTGATTAAAGAGGAGGCTAGCCACAGGTTTTCCAGTCCCAAGGCACAGAGCCAAGTTTATATATGCAATAGCTAAAGTAAAGTCAGAGACTTATCTAGAGTCATTAGTTCCAGGAGGCCATTGTTGTATGAAGCCAACTCTGATGCGGAACACAATCTCACCCAAAACATGAAAGGCCTTAGTGCTGCCAGGTGATGGATTATTTTCTGTTGGTATCAGTCAATACTCTTTATTTGGGTTAAAAAGCCATAAGAGAAACAAGAACAAAACAATTTATACAATCATCAACTTCTTCAGTAAGAAGAATGCTTATAAGAGAAACATATACAGATCATCAAAAATTCATATTGTAAGGAAAATTCAAAACACCTGTAATAAAACATATACCAAGTCCACAGGGGTTCATAAAATGAAGCTAATTCAGCTCTTACAGTATTTCCCATTATGTTAGCTATTCGGATTAGTCCTTGACTCTCTCAGATGAACAGCAACAGCGTCCTGAATAGTCTCATCATCACCAAACTAGATTATGTTTCGCTACATGAATATTGAGCACAGGCGTATTCTACAGTCCTGCATAAACTCTTTATGTTCTTACCTCATGGAACGCATGTACACTTACCAGATGGAAAAATATTTTTGGGAAGATCTGAGATGCTGCCAGAGAGCTGATGAACTGCTCCTCAATGCCTACAGTAGGCTAACTTTCATATATCGTTACAAGTATATATAAAACATTAATAAAAACTGCTTTAATATTATCTTTTTGAATCAGTTCATGTGCAAGTTATGGGGATGCTGTTCAGCAGTACTTCCTGAGTGCTCGCTTTTGTCTCTCCGGGTTTGACATGCACCTATCTATTCACAGATATTTATGCTGTCTTCAGCTTCATGCTAGAACTCTGTTTCAAACCACTGGTATTGCGTATAAATGTCTGTTCTGGAAGTCCCTTTTTAAATGAGACAGGGAAACTTCTAGCCTCTCTCCATGCTACTTTGATTGGCTAAAGGGCTACATTTAACTAGGCCCGGACGTGAAATTCCATTCTGCTCGCGGAGCTTCTGGTGTTTTTCCCACTCTGCGGTCCGCGTAGCACGCGGAGTTCTGAAAAACTCTGCGGAGCGGTGCAGAGTTTTTTCCTCGATCACACTCGCCACGTTAAGTTGACGAGCATGAGAAAGGAAAATCTTACTCCACGCCACTTTCTGGCGAGATTTCTCAACGCGGGCGGTCGCAGATGGTCGCTACGGCTCGCGTTGAGAAACCTTCTGTTCTCATTGAGGAAGCTGCTGCTCGAGTAGAACGTCTTCTCGAGTGGCAGAAAGAAGCAGCGCCCTCTTGCGCTGTGCGTGGTGCAGTTCACACTGATTTTACAGCGTAAGACAAACACACGGTGCTAAAAATCAGCCCGAACAGCACAACGTAACGCACACTGCTGCATGCAGAACTTTGCGTAGCGCAGCAGAGTTTTTTGGTCACTTTGTGGAGTTCCACGTAGCAGAACTCCTTGAACTCCGCCCAGGCCTACATTGGACCCAACCCTTTAGACTGACCAAAATTAAGGCCCACGTAGACAACTAAAAATCTTCTGGGCGCTTTCCATTCTATCCATTTTAGCTAGCTCCACCTCCTGCAGTGAAAGGCAGACAAGTGGTTTCAAATAGTCGGTCCATATTTGAGTCATTTATGGTGAATCTCTGCTCAGGTTTCCCTAGAGAAGAAGAGTGACCGTGGTACATTCTTGGGTAGACACTGGAGGCGAAAATCTGTCTGTCAAACCCACATCATTAGGCACAAGAGACACAAAAGACGAGCTGCCATTCAAGTGCCCCCAGAGCATGCCCTGTGGCATAAGCACAGTGGCCGGCATAGGCCGTAGCAGGGGGGCAGGCCTGGTGTTGCAAAACGCATATGTAACGATGCATTCTGCAGCTGCAAACTAGTTGCTCTTAACATGCACCGCATACTGCTGAGGCAGTTTTGCTAAAATGTCCCTGTTAGCACAGTTCCAAAATCGCGGCAAAAACAGCAGGCGACATGCAGTCCTTAAAGGTTTTGATAAATGCTACTGGCCTAAATGGTTTGCACATAACGTACAAGCAGTAGAACCCCGAAACCTCCTGTAATGTAGGTATCGAACGCTGCAAAGTTTCAACACTCCTACTGCCTTCATATATACTTACAAATGCTCTCTTTGCCGCTATATTTACCCTTAAGCCCTTCGACCCATACCTGCTACGTGTCCTACACACCGAAAGAGCATAAGTTACAACTTACCAAAAAGCAATATCAGTAGTGGCATATACAAGCAAAGTTGTATCACATTCAGCTCAGGTCAAAAAGCACAAAGAAAACATTAGCAAAGAGCATCTTGAATCTGCAAAGTTGGCCACTCCTTGAGTCCTCCTTCCACCAACCCCTCTGCCAAAACCTACTGTGATTGCTAGGCCTCTGGGCACATGTAAGGCTCTTAGACCATGATGGTCGGGTGCAGAATGAAGCAACTGGACTGGCTGTATCTAGCGTCAGAAACGGAGTCACGAGAGAGGGGCACTCCTCATCCCTTGCTCGTATAATGTCACGCCACTTCGAATGTTTATTCTATTAATGAGAGACTGCGCATGCTCTAACACGGGCGGGCACAAAAGGACGTGTCCTTAATTTGCCTAATATTAACCAGTAATAATAATGAAAACAATATACCTTTTCAAATACAGCTATTACATTTCAACGACACTCATAAGCGCTGTAAACATCCGTGGTTATCACTTTACCCAAGTGTATCTATTTCAACATTTCATGCATAAATGACTCCCACCAGATGCCACCAACATGGGCAGCCTTTGTAAACCGAAAGGCGTACCCCTTTTGTCCACAGACTGATATGGGTAGCGCCCAGACTCTTAAGAAGGCATCCACCCCTCTAGATTTACATAAATATTTACTCACATAACCACTTTATGACTTCCGCTTTTCGTGTATGATGCAGATCCATTAGAGGTTAGTAAGTTGAAGGCTGACTTATTTATATGCAGTCGCCCCAAGCTTCACAAAAGAATACCCCCCATGTCTTCTAATCGCCCTTCTCCTCACCACCACTGGGATTCAGTGCTAAGACTGCTGATGATGTCATCGTGCTTCTGTGAGGTCAGCAGCCTTCACTGCTAACAGAGCCCCTGAGTGCTGGCCAGAGACAGCCAGATATGGGAGAATGAATGGACGTAGATGGACATAGCAAAGTCCATCACATTCAATTCCTTTGTTTCTTGTTGGGTGGGAGGTGGGTCTAAACATCGACTCCAGCTGGTCGGCGTGTCCTGTTGTGCTAAATACATTAATTACTGTTGATAACCTCTCCCTCCCTGGCTGGCTCCTGTTATTTCCGGTGGTCCTGGAGAGCACAATGTGGCAGAAGATGCGTGCTGTGCAGATGCGTATGTTCTCTGAGACAGGACATCTGAAGGATACAACTATGCATGCTACCTTCAATTCCTGTGGCCAAGGAGTCAGGGTCGCTGCTCGCTTGGCCCACTGGCACGAAAGCAGCAGCACTCCGGGTATGGCATGGAAGGTAGGTGTGCTGTGCTTACCTTAGCCCCACCTGTGTCATAGAAGTTGGGTATACATTCTGACCTTACGCCTTCGTAGTGTCTGGAAGGATACGGGTGTGCGTCTCTGTGTTCGACGCAGATGTAGTAAGAAACGTTTATTTGTGTGTGACTTTTGCCACGGATATACTAATATTGTTCCATCCTTGTGTGTCTGCTTGTCGAGTTTATGATATGAGAGTCGGTATATGCGCTGTACATTTGCCTTAGAAACGGAACGTAATCACCTCCGGCGTGTGCCATTTCCAGCTCCCAGATTACGTCTCCCAAAGCCCCCCTTCTGATTGCCAAGATTTTACTTTAAATTTAGGTGTGCATTTGCGCTATTTTTCCCTTTCATCCTTAGCAACTGGGAGGGAGAGTGCTTCTTTGGTGCTAGATTCACCCCTTTGGTGATTCCAGCGGAGCTAAGTGAACCCTCTTAGTGGAGGGGGAGTAAATACCTTATCTGAATTGCGACCGAGGAAACTTCCTAAAGGGTGATTCTCTCCTCCACCCCCAAAACCTTTTTAAAAAAAAAAAGATTGGCCCATATTATGTATTCTAAAGCACAGTTTTAATAGAAAATCACAAAAAATGGCCACGTGTGAAGTGTTCTAATACTTTCATGGTATATCAAATAAATCTCTTCCTCCTCAATACTGTAAGTTTTTCACATCTCACAAGATAACGTGATGCTTAACGGAGCACTTTCATTACAATTTCTCTACACATCGGTCAAATATCCATGGGCATTACAAGGAGTTAAATCCTGGTATGTAATTTCAAGTGTGTTATCACTTTTCTATATAGCATGTTTCTTAACTCTCTCCCTCCTGTCCTTGTAAGTTGATGTCAACCATATTTTCTACTTGAAATGAGCAAGCTGGGAAAATGAAAAGTTATACAGATTTTGCAATCTCAAGCTGTAAATGCCCACAAATTAATTTCACTCCTTAAACCAAACAGGTTGGACATCAGCAAAGTTACAGCCTCAGACCAAGGCAGCAGAGTAACAAGGTGTTAGAAATTGGGTTTCTGGTTGGCCGGGGAATGCATCCTATCCAAGCAGGAACCACAATCCTTGTCAGAGTAAGTGTAGCACGCACTGAAAGTTTACCTGTGCTCACCTTCTAGTAGCTTAGCACAAAGCAGTCAGGCTAAACTATAGAGGCAATGTGTAAAGTATTTGTGCACACAATCACATTAACACAGTGAAAACACCCCAAAAGTACTCTATGCCAGTTTAGAAAAATAGCCAATATATTATCTGAGTAAAACAAGACTAAAACGACAAAAATCCAACATACACAAGTCGACATGAATTTTGCAAGATTAAGTAAAAACGCAGAGCTTAGAAATCAATAGCTCCAACGGGGGCTTTCTGGTTTTGTGTGAGTGGGGCAAATCCCAAAGTTCAGTCCAACTGCGATGGAGCATGGGCCAGATACAGGAGTTACGCAGACCCGCGGACAGTAGCATGGGTGCGTCAATGCTCGGGGACGATGCGTTAAAAAATGGAGGTGATGGGTCACAGTCGCATGTGATGCGTCAGTTCCAAAGTCGGGCAAAGTCGTTGATGCGTAGATGTCAAAATCACTGCTCGTCGGTTCCGGGCATCAATGTCAACCCGCTGGGCTTAAGACGATGCATCGGTTTGAAGCCATGCAGGGCCAGGAATGGTCAGAGTCAGTGACGGGGCATCGCTGAAGTCGGCGATGCGTTGTCTGTGACACACGCAGCAGCGGTGATTCTGAGGTGCTGCGTTGGCAAAGTCGGGGCTGCTTTGTAAGTTGAAGGCATTGTGTCACGCACTGAGCGAGCAGTATCCACGGCTTCGGCGCAGGCAGCGGCAATGCGTCGATTTCGCAAGGAATGCACCCGTGATGCAGACCGCTTCAGTGTCAATGCATTGGTTTCTTGGGTTGCAACACCAAACACTCACCACCAAGGGCCCAGGACTGGATTTGGCACGACTTGGCAGAGCAGGACTCACAGCAGAGGAGCGCAAGTGCTGATAGCAAGTTGCAGGTGAAGTCTTTGATATCCTTGAGACTTCAGTAACAGGAGGCAAGCCCAAACAAGCCCTTGTAGAACCTTTACAGATGCAGGATGTAGAGAGTAAAGTCCAATCCTTTCACTCCCAGGCAAGAAGCAGCAGGCAGCAGGCCAACACAGAAAAGCAAGCAGCAAAGAGGCAGTCCCTCCTGGCAGCACAACAGCTCTTCTTCCTGGTAGAATATCCTCAGTCCAGAAGTGTTCTGAGCATATGGTGTCAAAGGATCAGTACTTACCCACATTTTAGCCTTTGAAGTAGGGAGACTACAAATAAAGGTCTTTGTAGTGCACAAGACCCTGCCCTTCCTGGCCCTGGCTCCAGACACACTCCATGGAGGTATGTAGGTCTTTGTGTGGGAAAGGCACAACCCTATTCAGGTGCAACTGTTAACTCCTCCCTCTCCCTCTAGCTCAGAAAGACCCATCAGCCTGGTGATGGGCTATCAGGATATGCAAGGCACAGGTCAGCTCCCTTTGTGTGTGACTGTCTAGATGGAATGCACACAGCCAAGCTGTCACCCAACCCACAAGTGTATTCTAGGGGCAGGCAGAGTCACGAAATGGTTAAAGTAAGAAAATGCCAGCTTTCTAAAAGTGGCATTTTCCGACCTGCAATATAAAAAACAACTTTACTAAAAGATGTGCTTTTAAATTGTGAGTCCAGAGACACCAAACTTTCTCTTACTATCTCTTCTCACTTGGAAGTTACACTTTAAAGTGTTACAAAGCAGCTCCAATACTAACCTATGGGAGAGATAGGCCTTGCTGTAGTGGAAAAAACCGAATTTAGCAGTTTTTCACACCAGGCCCTAAAAACTCCAACGTACATGTCCTAACTTTTAAATACACTGCATGGGACTACCTAGGGTCTATATTAGGGGTGACTTTTATGCTATAAAAGGGAAGGTTTGGGCCTGGCAAGTAGGTGAACTTGTCAGGTTGACATGGTAGTTTAAAACTGCACAAGCAGGCTCTGCAGTTGCAGGCCTGAGACAGGTTTGAAGGGATACTCATGTGGGTGGGACAATCAGTGCTGCAGGCCCACTAGCACCATTTGATTTACGGGCCCTGGATACATGTTGTGCACTGTACTAGGGACTTACTAGTAAATCGAATATGCCAATCATGGAGAAACCAAATGCCATTACATTTTAGATACAGAGCACATGCACTTTAGCACTGGTCAGCAGTGAAAATGTGCCCGGAGATCTAAAACCTGCAAAAAGAAGTTCAGCACACAGTCAACAGTCAGTCAGGAGGCAAAAAGTCAGGGGAACCAACGCTAAAAGATGCCAGGACTAACACAAGGTAATAAAAAGCCTTTTCACACTATGTTATATAATGCCTCCACACAAAAGTGAATAAACAAGACGCCATCAGCAAAAAGTTACTTGAACACAAGGGCGTGGCCCAGCTGCCGGAGGGATGAGGTGCTCCTCACCATTGCTCACGCCAGCTGACTGAGTTCTGAGATTTTACAGCGCCCATTCGACATTGTGCAGTGCCATATTTGAAACCTAGCAAGTAATTGGGCAACACAATGTACCCTTGTGGGCTTGGGAATTAAGGTTAGAAAGGTAAAGACGCCTACAAGGGATTTATTTAAATATAAGATGGATTTAAATTATTTCTATGTATATATAACTCTGGAGTGACATCTAATAACACTCGGTTGAGTGAATCAAAACAATGTAATTAAATAAATTAGTAAATCAATTACAACAAGCGGGTGAACCAAAGTAGAAATATATATTTCAAATAAAATAAATAAGACAGTGAGGGTACAGAAATAACAACAAAAAACTTTACAAACATTGACAACAGTGAACATATAAATCAGATTCAAAGAAAAATCCTAGTTATCAATGTCTGGCTATCCATCTTCATAGAACAATATAGTGAGTCTGTCCTATACATAGGATTCAGAACTCAACAATAAATTAATTTAACAATCACTAAATGAAAAAATTGATTAGTCGTCAACGTTTCGGTCTTCCTTTCATCAAGTCAACGAGACCATCTTCAGGACAAATGTAATTATTGTGTAATTTCTTGACCCCTCTATAACAACAATAATGGGAATAATTTAAATAATCTATGTTTACAATATCCAATAGCATAGTGCACCCGGTGAAAGTGAAATAAATTATTATAAAGTAATGGTGAAAGATTGTGAACAGCAATTAAAAGTTTAATGAAAAATCGAGTTTGTTAAGTAAAAATGAATCCATATATTTGTATCTAGTTAAGTAAAATGTGTTATATAGGCCCTGATATCAAAGAAATTTAACAACTTTCTGGTCAAAGAATTGTAGGACACATAGAATTGCCACAAGAGAGATCTCCAACCTCAAACGAGATCCTAGGTCAAAATAAATGTAAAGATATGATTTATATCTCATAGTATCTTTAAGGAAAATGGGATTGCAGAGTATTTGATACTTACCAAAATATTTGATTGTTTAAGCCTCTTTAGATGGATAAGGGAAAATAAATTTCCTAGGAGAAACACGTATGTATTGATATGTCATTTTAGTAGTAGAGAAAGATGAAGTAACATACACGAAGACAGCGTTAAAGAGAAACTGCACATTATAGTAATTGTGCCGCAGTTAGTTAATTAATTCGTTAGAAAACCGCAGGTCGCTAAATTACTTCACTAGCGTAAAACATGATATGGTTAAATTCAAAATCAAGGCATGTCTCATGACATCCTGTGGTATGAGCTCATAGAAGGACGGGGAAATATTATTCGTGATCTGATATGTGGAGGTACAGCCAAGTATATGATATCTAATCACAAGTGCGTGAGATTCGTTTAATTCAGTTTACCCTTTGATAGATAACTCGAATCTATTTACACTTCGAAGAAGAATATTATATCTCAATAAAAAGAACTATTAGCAATCTAACAGGTACATCATATATTTTCATTTTTTTAAAATCATGGAATGCTAGAACATTCAATTATATCCTATGGAAAGGACTGAATATTTCACAGACTCGCTTGTTGGAAAATGCCGCAGCATCTGTCTCACGATCACAGTAGAGGTTACACGTGAGTTGGAACGCCATCTGTGGTACGGGAATCTTGCATATTTAAGGATATCCGGTCGTGCGAAATAAAGGGTGCCTTGTTGGAAGGCATATTACAGAAATAATATTGTATCTGAGTAGAGTATTACTGATGTATAATCAATCATTGAAGCTAAAAAAACTGTTTAGCAGGGAGAATAATTAAAACGTTTAGGGGCAGATTTACAAGAACTGACGCATCTCTGCAAATCAGCAGAGATGCGTCCAGGTTACTTGCGTCACGCAAAAAAACCCTTGCGCCACCATGGATGCGTCGCATTTACAAAGCGGCGCACCGTGGCGCAAGGATTGACAGATGCGTGACGCATCTGTCGACGTAAAGGTAACGCATTGCTGGAGTTGTGTCGCAAGCGCGACGCAACTCCAGCAATGCTCAGGGGCATCCTATACTTTTTGTGCTGCGTCACTCCTTACGCCTGCTTCAAGCAGGCGTAAGGTTTTGACGCAGTGGCGTCGTAAAAGTGACTCAGTGAAATCTTGTAGATTTCACTGCGTCACTTTTACGAGGCTTTCTTGCGTGGGAACGCCCACACTGCATACATTATACCTGACGCAGGTATAATGTGACGCAGGGCTTTACAACATGACGCATCTCCCTACATGCGTCACGTTGTAAATGTGTCACAACGTGGCGCATTGTTTACGACGCCACTGCGTCACAAAAGTGACGCAACGGCTGCGTAAAAGTGTCGCAAGGGGCTTGTAAATCTGCCCCTTAGTATTGATCTATAAGAATACCAAAAGAAATGTATTGAAAAGGGTTTTCATCAAGAAAAATGATTATTGGTCGGCCGTTCGTAAATAATCTACGGCGAGTTATGAATCAAATTGTTTAGAGAAAACATCATTAGCAGCTAAAATGAAAAAGAAAAAATGCATATATTAGCATAAAGTCGCAAGAGGACATGATCTTCATACTAAACAAACAGAGTGATGTCAAAGGAACCACATCTTCTATGTTTCATAATAACGCGGTTAGAGATGGAATCCGCCTTATTGGAAGGTAGTATATGTGCTCAAGTGTATACCCATAGCAGTCTTTTTCAGGATATAGAAAAGATAATGATAAAAAGAAATCTCGTTCAGTTGATCAAGATTATGATATCCATCTGATGGAAAACCCTTGTTAAAGACAGATTAATAACCGCCATCTTTAAATGTTCATTAGTTAAAAATAATTAGTAGAATATATCACAAGAAATAGTACTCGTCCGTAAAGTTATACCAATAATGGATTCATATTCTAGATTCACAAATCGGAATGAAGAAAAATAAAAAGCAAAAAAGAATTTTTTAATTGATTCAAAATCGCAGTTTGATGAAAAGGAATATATCCTATGATTGAGGATAATTCATAGGGAGAAGACTAAAGAGCCAATGTTGCCGTAGTTGATGTTAGTAAAGTAAGCATGCAGAAATTTAGAAGAGAATATTATAATGGATATCATGAGTTAAAGTGGTGTCCAGATGGAAAGATTAATCTTGTTTTTTAATTTCGTTAGTTTTGAAAAGAAATAGAATTTATGAGAATGGTACATACATAATTATTCATATCTCAGAACCCTTGCCTCATGGTCTCATCCTCTCAAAATAAAAATCAAAAAATGTATTGGTGACACAAATCAGTAATTTGCGTGAAATACAGATATAACAGGATCTTAAATAAGATAAAAGGTGGTAACAAATATTAAGGACATCAATAATTGTTCATACCAAACAGCCAATATCTTATGATCTTACATTATTGGATATCTGTATTACAACTGTTTTCTTTTTTAGTCAACATATAAAGAGTAGACACAATTGAGATCTCTAACAATATGTAATTCAGCAAATATGTACAAGTGTTTGCCATTCTACTGCTACATTCAACCCCTTATGTACACTGTCTGTATTACAAATCCAACAATTTTCTTTAATAGTGAAAATGTGGTCAAGATTGGATGATCTTATTGATGGTTTAATCACATCTATTACCCACCAGACCATATCTTTTTCATAATTACTTTTTTGTATGTAGTGTTCAACCAGTGGAGCATGCTTTACCTTACAACAAATTCTTGACTGATGTTGTAAGCTTCGTTTTTGTATTGGTTGTGTGGTTTTACCAATATATGGTAGTCCACATGGACGCTTGATACAATACACAACATTGCTTGTATTGCAAATAGAGAAGTTTTTAATCTGAAAATTTGTGCCATTGATCTCAAAGTTTTTTATTGTGTCAGTCGTACTGCATGCAACACAGTTATTACATTTGAAATGACCCACCACAAGCATGAGTTGAAACATTTGTTGGATCGTAGATTTATTGGAGTTTTCATATGCTATAACTAACCTGATTTTCAAATTGGAGCTTCTCTTAAAAGCAAATAATGGTCTTTCTTTGAACTCTGTGATGTTGCGTAACAGACTCTAGTGTTTACACACTGTTTTCTTGATCTTTTTAGAAAGAGTGCCAAATGTATTGGCACACACTAACAGTGATTCCGTAGGTATATCTCTGATCTCAAGAAGGGCTTCTCTATCATTGTACCTGGCTCTCTTAAGTGATCCCTTGAGGATCCTGGGTGGATAGCCTTAGGCTTCAAGTTTTATTTTCAGTTTTCTAGCCTCAAGGAAATAGTCTTCTTTTTTGTAGCAATTCCGGCGCAGGTGCAGAAATTGCTCAAATGGTAAATTGTCTTTTAATGCCTTAGGGTGGTGACTTTCATGTTTCAAAACTGTATTTCTAGCAGTTGGTTTAGTGAACAAAGTGGTATATAGCTTATTATTTTCTACTTTGATGGTAATGTCAAGAAAATTCATATTCAAATTGTCATGTTGGATGGTAAATTGTAAATTAGAGTTACATGTGTTTATCCATGTATGAAAGTTGAGAAGGCAATCAACGTTGCCTTGCAAGATTAGTAAAATATCGTCTATGTATTGTATCCATTTTTTGATGCTAGATTTGTAGGGATTTACAGTATTGAAGATTAATTTTGTTTCAAAATCCGATACATAGATATTTGCTATATCTGGGGCAAAACTTGCCCCCATCGCAACTCCCTTTACTTGTTCATAAAACTGTTGTTCAAAGATGAAAAAGTTCTTACATAAGGCCAATTCTGTACATGAAAAAATGAATGACGTAGCGACATTGTGAGGACGGGGTCTAGTGTCTAAAATGTTTTCAAGTAGGGAGAGAGCCTCTTGTTGTGATATATTAGTGTAAAGACTCTCTATATCCATGGTGATCAGAAATTCTTCAATGGGATCGAAGGGAAATCCTTCAATGGCATTGATCACAGCAGTTGTATCTCTGATATATGTTGGATGATTGATTACAAACGGTTTTATGAAAAAATCAGCATATTGTGCCAGAGGTTTTAGAATTGAATTGCATCCCAAAATAATGGGACGTCCTGGTGGATTACTCAAGTTTTTATTTACCTTGGCTAAGATGTATATTGCTGGTACAGCAGATTCATTATTGATGATAATAGGCTGATTCCTTTCCACTAAGCCATACCTCTTCAAAGCCCAATTTGCCCAAGGTATAGATCTTTTTACTCAGTTCTCTAGTAGGATTTTTTGAGACTGGTTTGTAATGGTCAGTTACATTAAGTTGTCGAAGTAGTTCTTCTTGATATTTTGATTTATCTAATAAAACAATGACCCCGCCTTTATCAGCAGTTTTTATTATTACATCAGGGAGCAATTGCAGATTTCGAAGAGCATTCTGTTGATCTTTAGTTTAATTGTATTTAGTTGTCACTGGTTTGTGAAAAAGATGCTCAATTTCAGTGATGATTGCATTTTCAAAAGTTACAATTTCTTTAGATATCATAGAATTAGTAGGAAAAAAGGTTGACGTTTTATGTAGTCCAGTAGTGTCTTGCCTCTGGATGAAGTCTTGCTATGAAAAGAAGTCCTTAAGTCGTATCATACGAAAGAATTTATGCAATTCTATCTTACTTTGAAAAAGATCATTTTTAAAAGTTGGTACAAATGACAGACCCTTTGTCAAAACAACAGATTCACATTCTTTCAGAAGATGTGAGGAAAGATCAGATTATCTTTTAGGTTTAACTTTGTTTTATTACATTTTGACAGTGAAGCGGACACAATACAAGTCTCGTGTACTCCCGTTGAGGAACAATGATGGCTGACCCCCGATTCCCACCCATTCCCCTTATAACGTTGCAAGTTAGCGAGAGTTTGTCAGTATGGCGAGTGCCCATGGTTGCAAGAGGAGCCGAGGCTCCCGTTAGATAACCAATTATCAACTCCCAAAAAACCAAGGAAAAACGAAAATATCCCTCCCCCCTGAGCCCCCCCGAACCAGTGTGCCACGTTCCTGCCGTCTTAGGACATCATATGTGATGACTGCCAGATGTCTAACTTTCAGGGCCTTCTTCTGAGGTCAATGCGTCAGTGAGTCTCAGGAGGCGAAGATACTTCGGACACGTAATCAGATTATCTTTTGAATCTGGAATAATCATGTTGTGTTTACCACTCGTAATATTTTTTTTATTTTTTTTTATCGTCATTCGCCTGAGACCACAGTGGGCAAACTAGCCGCCAGTACCTTATACGTTGTTTGGGAGGCAAAAAAGCTGGTGGGGAAACGCCCCACCAACTGGTACATCAGCGGACCAGAATGGCACTGTCCCAAAGGAAAGGGCACGGTCACTCTCCAATATGGTCCAGGTAACTCTGGCGACTGCTGATGTTGGCAATGGAGGAACGGAGAGTGCCCAACGCAGTCGGGAGAGATCCAAAGAGGCATAATCATAGGACCCATATTCGATGTAGTTTTTAAGTATCTTATCCGGTCTCACAAAACTCAGCATTTGACCATTTCAATAGAGAATCCCACACTGCTTTCTTCCTCCTATTCTGGGTCCCACTCAGATCCAGCCTGGATTTCGAGAACACCGAGGACAGCCACTCAGCATGCAAAGGAGGTGAACATTCTACCCATCATTTACATTTTCCCTCCTAGCCAATTACATAGCATAGAAAAGGAAAAACCTTGCTGGGCCCGTAACTTCACTGGATATTCCAAAAATTATCAGGGTGAGGTTATTTGGATTTGAAGGCCTAAGATGTCTGAGGTAGTTTTGCCTACTTTTCCCCAAAAGTCCGCAATAGCCGGGCACTCCTTGAACATGTGTAGGTCAGAGGCTCTCTCCAAACCACATTTCTTACAACTAACTGGGGGCCCATCCGTCATCTTTGACAGCCTTAAGGGAGTCAAATAGGCCCTGTGGATCGTGAACAGGTCATTCCTTCTCAACCATGCTGGTTTAACAATGGCAAACAAAGTGCTAAAAGATGTTTGCCAGAGGTGTTCCCAAGGTTAATTCGGTAGGCAGGCACCCCACAGTTCTTCGGCCAATTTGAAATCCCCATTGGTTGCCTCTTCGATGCTCCAATACCAGGTGGAAACCTCCTTCTTTCCTCTTGGTCTTTCCACCAGCTGTTCCTCTAAGGCGTTACCTATACCTATAGGTGTTTTCAAATTTTGGGCCCAACTCTGCAGCTGGATGTATTTAAAATTTGGAGAGCCCTCCTTCCGCAATGCTATGAAGCGCTGACCAAGATAAGAGCGAGCCCTCATGGGCTAAATCCCCCCACACCTTCCGCCCAGCCGCTCTAAGTGGCAGTGCTAGTTTCTCCTTCAGACACTCCGGTGCACCAGGGGAGTCCCACAGGGGGGCCAAACTCGAAAAATAGTTAAGACCCGTCAGCCATCTGATATTTGCCCATGTTCTTGCCATTCCCTGTAGGACTTTTAACTTGATCTTCTTAAAGAATTTAGGTTCTCCGTATTTAAACAGTAAACCCTCCTGAGACAGACTAGCACCCTTTAGCATTGTGGAGAACATTGCACCTACCCCGATCCTCTCCGGAGTTTTTAAGAGCATCCTAGAATGGGATAGCTGAAAGGCCCATGCGTAGTTTTGCAGATCCGGCAGCGAGAGTCCTTCATTCTCCCTCCTACATCTCAACTTCTTCCAGGCGATTCTGGTCCCCCTATAGGCCCATATGAATGAATTGATGGCCTGCTGAAGCTTATCTATGAGCGATTTGTCAAAGTGTAGTGGGATGACATTGAAGAGGAAGGTGATTTTAGGAAGTACTACCATCTTGACCAGGTTTACCCTACCAAAGATGGAAAGAGGGAGGTGGATCCAGGACTTCATGAGCCTCTGACACTCTCTTGTTACATTGGCGAAATTGGTCTCTGAGATCTTATTAATATCCTGCACTATTCTGACCCCCAGGTACCTCATGTCGGGCTTGGTCTGATGTTGGCACTCCCCCAAGTTCCATGACATGACCTCGGTCTTCTCAGCATTTATCTCGTACCCAGATATACGACCAAAGTCCTGAGCAAGCTTTATAACTGCCGGAAAGGCCGTAGCGAGGTCCGAGGAGAGAACCAGAACGTCATCAGCATAGAGGGCCACCTTCCTCTCCCACCCCTATGCTTAAATGGCAAAATACTCGAATCCTCTCTCAGCCGCTGGGCAAATGGCTCGATGTACAAGTCAAAAAGAAGGGGAGATAGGGGGCAACCCTGTCTAGTACCCCTTGTGATTTTGAAAGGACCAGTTAGGCTACCATTTACCAACAGTTTAGCCGATGGGTCTTGCTAGATCAACTGGATGGCTCTGCGGAACTTCTCGCCCAGGTTGAATTTCTCCAAAACCGCCAACAGATACACCCAGTTGACCCTATCAAAGGCCTTAGTGGCGTCTAAAGTCATAGCTGCGAGGGGAAGCGAATAGGTTGTGGCCAGATCAATAGCACCTATAAAATCATATGTGAGGTCATATAGATTTCTGCCCCTGACAAAGCCTTTTTGGTCGGAGTGTAGCATATCTCCTGCTACTGATCCCAACCTGTCCGCCAGGATCCTGGCAAAGATTTTATAATCTGCATTTAGCAGCGAGATGGGTCTATACAACCCGCAACTCGCAGGGTTCTTCCCCACTTTCAAAATCAAGGTGATAGTTGCCTCTCCCCAAGAACCTGGCAGCTTTGTTCCGACGCACAGAATCTCGTTGAAAAGCTGGGTCGGGATTGGAACTACTACTTCCCCCAGTGATATATAGAGCTCTATTGGCAGCCCGTCCGGGCCTGCTGCTTTTCCCCCCTTACAGGCTAAGATGGCCCTCTTAACCTCTTCCTGTGAAATGTCCTGCTCAATACCTTCCTGTTGAATTAAGTTCAAGGGATTGAGTCCACTCGTAATATTGATTCATGGTTTAGTTCAGCGCACAGTCAACAGTCAGTCAGAAGGCAAAAAGTCAGGGGAACCAACGCCAAAGGATGCCAGGACTAACACAAGGTAATAATAAAAAAAAAAGCCTTTTCACACTATGTTATATAATGCCTCCACACAAAAGTGAATAAAGGAGACGCCATCAGCATTTAAGTTACTTGAACACAAGGGTGTGGCCAAGATGCCGGAGGGATGAGGCGCTCCTCACCATTGCTCCCACCAACTGACAGAGTTTTGAGATTTTACAGAGCCCATTTGACATTGTGCAGTGCCATGTTTGAAACATGGTGGCCCGGGGGTCTGATGAGCTGTTCTGTCTTCACCGAGCAGCGAGGCATGAGACAAGCATAAGGCCGCTGCGGCATGTGATGTCTACAGAGAAGTGCTGCAGCAGGCCTGGCTGCAGGGCCTGAGATGCGACGGAACTCGCTGCCCACCCTTGAAGCGGCGAACAGCGCTTGGATGACCCCATTTCACTCTGGAGCCACCCGGTGATTGCCCCAGAGACCACCGGATTCCAGGTATCCGGGGGAAGGTCCAACTAAGTTGTGGGCTAGGGCAGCTGAAGCAGCCTGGATCTGGACTTCTGGAGGCATTCTGGAGCAGAGCCACAGCAAGCAACCTGAGTGCTGTGGGACAGGTTTGCCATCCCTGTGCGACTATAAGGCTGCCTGACTACCTCTGACCCCCTATCCCTGGAGGCTAGCCCACAAGAAGTGCAAGACCGAAGCGTCTGGCCCACCCTTTTGGATAATGCAGGGGCAAACAACATGAAACACCACAAGACTGAGAGATGACAGACATATTGAGAGGTCAGTAACCCTGTACAAGTGGGAGTGCAGGAGCCACTAAAGATCCAGATATTCAGGGGCACTCAAACAAACGGGGCCCAGTTTCTCACAGTGCCCATGGAGATAATGCACCCTCCCCCTGTGCAGGAAGAACTGGTCATGGTGACACAGGTATGGTTTCGATGGAGACTATTATTTGAGGCCCTGGCACCTACTGTCGTATCAGAGACTCTGGCGCCATCCGAGTAGGGAACCTGGGGGACAAACCATGCCTAGTGAGCAACAAGTGGAAAAGCGGATACCATCACGGGGGGCCCATCTATACCTCCCAAGAAGAAAACGACATCTTGGCGACATCGTAGAATATTTACACAGCTCTTGCCTCAGGGCGGAGACAAGGCACAGTGACACTCCTGCCCCTACTATGGCACTCACAAAGGCTGACCTTTTGGACAGTTTTTACACCTTCAAAAAGGAGCTCCACAGTGAACTTCGACAGGACCTCACAAAAAGCATTAGGGACCTGCGCTCGGACCTCAGCACCAAAATGGCAGACCTCAGGGCAGATGTAGACTCAGTGGGCCAAGGCCTTGTGGAGATAGAAACCAGCCTGGAGATGGCTATGTTTGTGTACACCACAATGGAAGACCAACTCAAGAATGCAGTTGAGAAACTTAAAGACCTGGAAAATCTCTCAAGGCACAAAAACCTCTGCATCCATGGACTCAGCGCAGAGGTTCTCAACACCGATCTGGAATCCTTCATGGTGAGAATGATTTCCTCTCTATTAGGAGGCAACCACCTTGAGATAACAGCAGACAGGATACATTGCCTAGGCCTCAGGAAAACCTCCCAACAGCAACACCCTAGAGTCATGCTGATTAAGTTCCACTATTTCACAGAGAAGAAAATCCTTCAAAATGGCAGAAAGGTGGGAGAAGTGAGCTTCGGAAATTGCTCTTTTAAAAAAAAAGATGTGTCCCACCTAGCTTAACAGAGGCATGCAGCTCTTCGAATCATTACCTCTATCCTACAGGAAGACGGATATGGTATAGATGGACTTATGCTTCTGGGTTCTCCTTTGAGCTAGCTAACAAATAGAGGAGTATTTTAAACACAACGTCTCCTTCTGGAGACTGGTTATTAGATGTCTAAAGAAAAGTTGATGAATTTTGCACCTTTTATGAAAACTTTTTTTATTGGAACTTCCCTATCCCCATGAGACAAAGATTCCTTTCTGAAACCAATCAAACTGGCTAAACTCACAGATGCCCAAAGGGATTCACTAGAGGGCCCTCTTCTCCTTGAGGAGGTCACCTTAGCTATCTAGGCCCTTAAAGCCAACAAGACCCTGGGACCTGATGACCTCACAGCCCAATTCTATAAAATATACTCACCCCAACTGATCCTGAAACTTATCAACCTGTTCAGTCACTGCGCTACCACAGTAGTGGTCACCCAAATGATGGGAGAGGCAGTGGTGACAGTTATCCCAAAACCTTTCAAGGATGTTCAGCATTGTTCCTCCCACTGACCTACAGCCTTGCTGAACATTGACGCTAAGTTGTACACAAAAAGTCTTGCGATCTGGCTCAACACAGTGCTATCCACCCTGGTGCCCCCGGACCAGAGCGGTTGTTGTTCAGGGACGCTAGACCCATGACAATATCAGAACAGCCATCCACCTCATAGAGAAGGCCTCACTTAAAAATGTACCAGCAATTTTGTTATCCTGTGCCACTGAGAAGGCCTTTGATAGGGTGGATTGGACCTTCCTGCATCTCACACTTCATAAAATGGGCATAGGGATGATTTTTTTTCCAGCCACCCTAAGCGGTTTTCTTTCCAGACTATTTAAACTAACTAGAGGCACCAGACAGGGATGCCACCTTTCACCACTCCTGTTTGCTCTATTTATTGAACCCCTAGCATGCCTAATCAGGCAGACCACAACAGTCAAAGGTATCAAATTTGGCTTGAGAGTTTAAAATCTCCCTCTGTGCGGATGATATGTTGATTACACTGAGTATGCTGAATACCTCCATTTCTGCAGTCGTAAACTTTCTAGAATCCTTTGAGAGAGTAACCAAATACATGATAAATTACAATAAATCAAAGATTCTCAATTTGACCCTCACAACGGAGGAGACAGCGGGGCTGTCATTCCGTTTTCAAGTCCAGTAGGCCAAAACCTCGATCAGTACCTGGGAGTCTGCCTTATGCAGACCATCAAGGATCTCTTCATTGCCAATTACCCTCCCCTGCTCAGGGGTATTGCTAGAAACCTCCACACCAGGGGTGATCTGATGCTATCATGCTTTGGTTGCATTAGTGCAATCATAATGTACCTGCTCCCACAACTGCTATACCTCTTTTAAGCCCTTCCAATTTGGCTGAATCCCATGTACCTCAAACATATCCAGTGAAAATGAATGGCATTCATATGGCAGGGAAAAGCTCCTAGACTCCAGCAGACTATGATGACTAAGACGATGGCGACGGGAGGTGTTGCTGCTGTTGCCAAAGATCAGTATTTCTGTCTTGTCTGTGTTCAGCTGCATGCAGTTGTTCTTCATCCAGTCAGCATCTGTGGAAGTTGGTTCTGGTGGTGGTGGGGTCGTCGGTGAGTGAGAGGATGAGATGGGTTTCTTCTGCATAGGAAATTATGTTGAGACCATGGGTTCTAACGATGTTGGCCAGCATGGTCATATGTGTGTTGAAGAGCATGGGGCTGAGGGATGGGCCCTGGGATACACCGCAGGTGAGCTCCTTGGGTTCAGAGGTGAAAGGTGGGAGGTGGATCCTCTGGGTTCTTCCGGTGAGGAAGAAGGTGATCCATCTGAGCGTGTCCCCTTGGATGCAGATGTGGTGAAGTCTTTCGATCAGTGTGTGGTGGGATACAGTGTCGAAGGCTGCCGAGAGGTCGAGGAAGATCAAAGCTGCTGTTTCTCCTCTGTTGAGGAGGGCTCGGATGTCATCCGTGGCTGCAATCAGGGCAGTTTCGGTGTTGTGATTGCTGCGGAAGCGGGATTGGGAGATGTCGAGTAGCTGGTTCTGCTCTAGTTGTGTCATGAGTTGATTGTTGACGATATTTTCCAGTACCTTCGCTGGGAATGGGAGCTGGGAGACTGGCGGGTAGTTTTTGAGTTTGCTGGGGTTGGCGGAGTATTTTTTGAGAGTGGTCTGACATCGGCATGTTCCAGGCATCGAGAAATGTTGGGGTGGTGATAGAGCTGTTGAGTAGGGTGGTGAGTTCCTGGCCGATCCTTTGGTTTCTGAGGTGGTGCGGCCATACGTCTGTGGGAGCTCACGAGTGGATGGATTTCATGGTAGAGTAGGTGTCCTGGTGGAGAGGATGTTGTAGGTGATCAGTGTGTGGTTTGTGTCGGTTACAGTGGTGGCGTATCCGTCGAAGAAGTCTGTAGGTGTGGGTTGGAGTTCGAAGTTTCTGTATATGGTTGCAATCTTGTCGTGGAAGAAGTGGGCGAGGTTCGTGCACAACTCCTGTGAGGGTGTGATGTTTTCCCTGGCAGCGAGTTGGAGAATTCCTAAACGATGTTGAAAAGTTCCTTGGTGTTGTTGGCGGTGGTTTTGGTGCGTGGGGCAATGGCTGTCTTCTTTGTTGCCCTCAGCAGGTGGTGGTAGAGGTTGAGCGAGGTCTTGAAGGCTGCATTGTCAGCGGTGTCCTTGCTGGTGCTTCATCTCCTCTCCAACTGTTTGCTGTCTCATTTTGCTGTTCTGAGTTCTTGGGTGTACCAGCTGGCCGTATTAGAGGATTTTCTCTGGATGTTGCTCTTTATGGGGACGATGCTGTCTGCGCAATTGGCGATCCAGGCATTGAAGTTTTTCACTCCCTGTTCGAGGTTGGTGGCGGTAGCATGGTTGGAGGTGTTGAGGTCGTTCACACAGCTGGACTCTGAGATTTTATTCCACCTCCGGTGGGGGGTGTTGGTCATCTTGGGGTTGGCGGTGTGGGGGCTGGAGAAGCTCTGTTGCAGCAAAAAAAGGGCAGTGGACCTTCAAAGAGACACAGCACCCACACCATTATAGCCCTGAATTTCAAAGATTCGACAATATTTCATGTCATGTGTGCAAAAGCCTTGTATGCACCTTCTGCCCAAAGAGGTGCTCCCCTCCCTCTGGGGAAATAGATTCAAAACATGAAGACCAGGGGTTCACCACGTATAAACAAACAATAAACGCAAATGCTGTTAGGAAGCAAGTATTAATAACTCCGGCACAATCCAGTAATCTTCTTCTTTTATTTATGCTTCTTATAATTGTTCTTAAAACCAGCCAACACGTTTCGTCCACTAGTCAATGAACTTCTTCAGGACAAAAAAATATATTTTCTGGTCAGGGGGAAATCCGGTATTGGCGAAATATCAATAACAATGTTCTCGAAAAAATGTACTGTCCCAAAGTACAACATCTGCTATGCGAAATATTTGTCAATGTGTATGTAAGCCAGTGGAGATGAGGAATCCCATCCGTGTGTGAATCGCACACATTCGTATTCCATGTATATGTTGTAAGCAGAGCCAAAACGCCCTGTACAAGGCACTTGAGTCCTAGCCATCAGATTTCCCCCTGGTAGTATCTCCGGTACCGCATCTGATAAAGCGAGCCTCTGGCATTCTCTGGAGGTTGCTCTTTATGGGGACGATGCTGTCTGTGCGATTGGCGATCCAGGCGTTGAAGTTTTTCACTCCCTGTTCGAGGTTGGTGGCGGTAGCATGGTTGGAGGTGTTGAGGTCGTTCGCACAGCTGGTCTCTGAGATTTAATTCCACCTCTGGTGGGGGGTGTTGGTCATCTTGGGGTTGGCGGTGCGGGGGCTGGAGATGCTGAAGTGGACGATGGAGTGATTGGTCCATGTGAGTTCTGTGACATGGCTGTATTTGATGCGCTTGCTGTAGTTAAAAATTGGATCCAGCATGTGTCCTGTGGTGTGTGTAGGGTCATGGACGATCTGGGTCAATCCGAGGCTGCTCATACTGTCGAGGAGGTGTGTGGTGTTTTTGTCATTGGGGTCGTTGATGTGGAAATTTAGATTGGCGGGTCTAAGGCTAGGGACGCAATGAAGTCTGCGATGGTGTTGCAGAAGCTGGAGCGCGGGCCTGGGGGTTGGTATGGTAGGGTGCCTCTGATGGTTGTCTTATCGTCCATGTGGAGCTTGAAGTTGAGATGTTCCATTGGGGTGGTGGTGTTGTCGGAGGTGGTACATTGTATGGTCTCTTTGCAGATGATGGCTATTCCTCCTTTCAGCTTGTTAGTCCGGTCCTGGTGAGTGATTGTATATCCGTCGGGGATCGCTGTGGCAATGTCTGGGGCGGATGTGGGGTTGAGCCAGGTCTCAGTGAGGAAGACTATGTTGTGTGCGAGGGCGGCGATGAGGTCCCACAATTCAGTGGAATGCTTGCATAGTGAGCGTGTATTGAAAAGGGCTCATGCGAGTTGGTGTTTTGTTCAGGTGGTGTCTGTGGTGTGTTCCGGGTGGGGCTGGTTGGTGGGCTGGTGTGTGTGCAGTGGCAGGTGAAGTGGCAGTGGGTGCAGGTGAAAGGTCCTACTGTGGAGCGTGGGTCGGCGCGGTGGCAGTGTTTGTTCCAGCGTCAAGGGTGCAGAGCTCGGTGATGGTTTGTCTTCGGGTGGCAGGAGGGCCATGGGTCATGGTGCTGGGCGTAATCCAGGCACTTAAGGGCACTGCTGGGCTTGCCTTTGGTGCCCTTTCGGCGCACCAGCGGCGTGTCTGCTGTGCTGATGCGCTGTGGCCTGCATAAAGTTGGTCCTGGGGTGGGCGGGGCTTCTGTTGGCAGGAAGAATGTTGAGTGGGAAAACCTGGTCGGAAAAACCCCAGCTGGAAAACTCGGGCAACTGCAGTGTCAGTGGATCAGTCTGGAACAAGCAGGAACTGGAGGCCACAGGCAAGTGGCAAGCTAGGTGTCCAAGTGCCTACTTTTGTTTTGATTTTGTTTTGATTACCTTTGTTTGAGTAGGTGTGTTCTTCCACTGAATGAAAGTACTTGTTTTGTCTGTTTGGAAGGCTTATGTACAATGCAGTAGACCTGAGTTAGTTATTGTGACAAACAAATGATTCATTAGGGAAAGGTATCAGGAGTCTAATATCTGATCTGTTTACTATGAAAAGTTACATCACAGGCTGAATACTTGACTTATTTAATGTGGAAATATTATCTTAAAGTCACCATGCCTTTAAAGGTGAATTCATTTTATACTCTGTTAGAGCTTGCAGGAAGGTATTTTGTTTATTTGAATTTTGCAGATTACCATAGTAGGCAAATGTTTTGGTTTTAGATAGTCCCTCTGCCAAGTCCTGAGAGTAGATGTGTACTGTGATGATCTTGTTAGGCCAAAGCAAACACAAGGAGATGAGGGACGGAGCGCTGAAACTTTTCAGACACTCACCCCCAGTCACAGATCTGGGTTGAATCCATCATCATTCTTTAGCTCACTTCGCCACCTCAGTTCAGACCCAGCTATATGCAAATCAGTCTTGACCCTGTGCCTCATGGGAACAGTCCAGCCCGATCTGTGACTGGGGGTGAGTGTCTGAAAAGTTTCAGCGCTCCGTCCATCATCTCCTTGTGTTTGCTAGCTGATGAGGGCTGTTAGCCCGAAACCGGTTCCAGGATGCTTGTTTCCGGTCCAGGGAAGACATGGCTTGGCAGTTCGGGCTTGACTGTTCCCATGAGGCACAGGGTCAAGTCTGATTTGCATATAGCTGTGTCTGAACTGGGGTGGCGAAGTGAGCTAAAGAATGATGATGGATTCAACCCAGATCTGTGACTGGGGGTGAGTGTCTGAAAAGTTTCAGCACTCCGTCCATCATCTCCTTGTGTTTGATCTTGTTAGGCCCTCATAAGAGGGTTTTGTGTACTATTTTTGCAAATTAAATTTTGTACATAGTTGTAATTATATAACTGCAAGCCTGGTGGTGGCTGCCTTGAGAACAAACATGTGGTCAGTGCAAAAGGTCTGAACTGCTTATGGTGATACGCCAAAGATAACTGCTATATGCCTGATTGGCTCATTAGGAAAAGATATGCCTGATTGGTTCATTAGGAAAAGTTATGTCAGTTGCAATAAGCTTGATCTGATGCATTAGGCCTGAATAATTTATTGTGAAAGCATATGCTGAAGGCACAAGGATTGTTATACCCTGTGTAAAAGGATGTAGCCAGTTCTTTTGTTACACAGAATCTCACAAATTATTGTAGTAGCTAGGATTTTAGTGTTGGTTTCTCCCTCTGGCAAATCGTTGGAGTAGAAGATTTACATTGTGAGAATCCTTGTTAGGCCCCTTTGGTGAGGTTGTATATTGTTTTCCTAATTTTAATGCTGTACATATTTCTAATGTTATTACTGAATGCATGACTAGTCCCTCAAGGT
Source organism: Calotriton arnoldi (assembly GCA_963921515.1). Taxonomy (NCBI): domain Eukaryota; kingdom Metazoa; phylum Chordata; class Amphibia; order Caudata; family Salamandridae; genus Calotriton; species Calotriton arnoldi. The sequence goes on along the minus strand of CAWUFW010006371.1, from coordinate 1,032,620 downwards.
AAAGCTTTTGCTCAAGAGAGTAGGCTTGAATTGATTATGGTGAGGAGCAAAAGATAAATGATACAGGCCTCATTGCTCGATTGGGAAAAGGTATGCCAGAAGCCATGCGTCTGATCTGTTTATTATGATAATTTATGACATATGTAACAGGCCTGGTTTATTAATCATGTAAATCATATGTTAAACACAATAGGTCTTTAAGGATGGCATATTTTTACACTGTGTTAAAACGTCGTTACAGGTATTCTGTTACGTGGAAGCTCACAGATTATCATAGCGGGCAAGGGTTTTGGTGTTGCTTACCATCTCTGACAAACTCAGAGAATTTGTAGATTTTCACTGTGATTATCCTTGTTATATTTTGTTAGGAGGGGTTGTATATTGTTTTGTCATACATAATTGTTTACTTATTTGTATTTTTATGTCTGTATACTTGAAGGCTACCTTGTGGCAATGTTTACACTCAATACAGTAATCCAGAGTTGGTTGTGGTGATAAGATAATGATATAAGGGCTGATTGGTTTGTTGCTAAAGTTATGTCTGGTACCATAGGTCGGATCTGTTACGAAAAATGCAGTAGTCCTGACTTACTTATTGTGAAAAGCATGTGTGGAAGCCAGTAGTCCATATAAGGTGGATTGTTATGGTATTGTGTAACATGAAAGCTCACATATTATCTTTCAAGTGTTTGGCAAGGACTGGAGGCAGGGTAGACAAAGTGAAGAGAACATTGATAACAGAAAGCCAAATATCACACAAGGAATTAGAGTAGAAGATGGATCCAATGGGGAAGCTCTGCACAAGGGAGCAAGAAAGTCGTAGCTCAGAAGGAACAGGCACTCTAGAGCAATTCAGCATTCAGAATAACTTAAATCCAGTACGAGCAAGACATACATATAACAACATTAATAATATTTATAATAAAGAAAATGTGGGATAAATCACTGCCACGTGGTAAGACTGAATCTCAGTAAATTCATCACCCACAATTGCTGTTACAGATACTGACTGCAAATATCTGCATATAAGACATACATTTAAGGGCAAAGTTTGTGGAATTTATATCTATGGTGATGTTATAAAAGGTAACCCATAAGCCAATACTGACAGTGTACAAGAAACACCAACATATCTGACAGATGTGCCAAGGAATCCTAGTGATCACACAGGAACATGCAAGATGCTTCCTAAGTGCCTATACACCCTCTCCGCCTATGAAAGCTAAATCTCTTAGATTTCTTATTGCTAGCACCCTCTCAATTGAATCACCCATCAATCTATCTAAATCTTCCAATTAGCACCAGCTAAAAAAAGAAAGCATTTAGGGCCAGATGTACGACCGTGGAAACAGCGCCTCGCAAATTGCGAGTTTTGCGCACTCGCAATTTGCGAGGCGCTATTTCCAATGTACAACAGTGTTTTTCACACTGTTAGCGATTCCCAATGGGGTCGCAAATAGAGAGACTCATGAATATTAATGAGCCTCTCGCAATTTGCGACCCCATTGGGAATGGCAGGCCCTCCCAGGTATGTGGCCTGCTGGGCTCAGCAGACCACCATGTCTGGGACTGCTTTTAAATAAAGCAGTTTTTTTTTTTTAAATGCAGCCCGTTTTCCTTAAAGGAAAACGGGATGCATTTAAAAAATTAAAAAATGAAACGTTTTCGTTTAATTTTTTAAGGGCAGGTAGTGGTCCCTGGGACCACTGCCTGCCCTTAATAAATATTTCCCCGCATTTGCAAAGGAGAAGGGGTCCCCTGGGGACTCCTTCCCTTTATGACTCTATTACCACCCTCTTGAAGAGGGTGGTAATTTGCAAGTGTTTTGCGCCCGCAATTGCGGACGCGAAACATTCTTACATAGGGTTGCGCTCGCTATTAGGAAGGGAACGCCCTTCCTAATAGCGAGCCGTTAAAACCTTATTTTGCGAGTCGCAAAAAATTGCGACTCGCAAAATAAGGTTTGTACATTCCCCATGCTATTTTTGCATTCGCAAACGGGTTCGCAAACCCGTTTGCGCATGCAAAAATGGTCGTACATCTGGCCCTTACTCTCCAAGGATCAATTACGGACTGCTGCACTAGTTATCTCTAGAATAGATGGCAATTCCACTTGGAATGGTATTATGCAAACTGCATTATTGTTGTAATGATTCAAGTAAGCCGACACATTGCTTCTAAACATGTATGACACATTGAAACGCTAATACACAACAGATAATACCATTCGAAGATGGCTGATTGTACCTTTAAAATGTGGTAGGATATTTTTGTGCTAGAGAGACAAGAATTTTGAACATTTGAGTTGTGGGGCTATGCAGAGGAAAAAACAGGAGTGTGAGGTGAGTGAATTTGCCCAGACACAGATTATAATAATTGGAAAATGAAGAATAAGAAAAAGCATTACTGTTCCTGTAACATATAAATCTAGAAAACAAACATGAAAATCAATCTAAACAATAATCAAAGTACAAACTTAAAAAAACATATTTCTAGTTACGTTCATTCACATAGTAGAATGCAAACGTAAAATGTGGGCATGTCTAAAGGGGTCATATGCAGCACTGTTTCTAAGCACTGCCTGTCTTGAACTATGACAGTTTGGATGTACAGAGAGAGGAAGCGATATGCCCAAGTTTACACATTATAGTTGAATGGTAAAGTGAGCCTGTAGTTCAGGTAGCCTTGTTGAATAGTTGGCCCTACATGTTCTTGCAGTTTTGAACCAGAGTTTGTGGCATAACTTCATTTAACATATACTATTTACTACCAGAAATTACTTAAGGGAGAGTCTGCGTGGGGCCCAAAAGTAGAATTTTGCCATAGGGGCTTCACAAATCATAAGAATGGTCCATATACCAAAGTGTCCTACAAAACTATATTAGAAAGTTGACCACTTCACGGCAGGCTAGGTTGTGGCATCTGGAACAGAGTGTCCTTGACAATAGGAATGGTACTCTCTCCAGTAACCTGTTGGAAAGGATTAACATTGAGTTCGTCTCTGAGCAATTTGTAACTATTTTTGATGAGGTTCTGTAATTTCTTTCTCTTTTTTTTTGTTTGATCTGTTTATTAGGTTTTCGATATAGATTGTACATGTTACAAGCATACACGTTGCTTACAAAAACAGAAGTCATATTCAGTAATCATATTATGCAAGTCGATACACCTGTATGTCAGCGAATAGCATATACATAACCAATGTCCATACATCGTTAAATCGTGCACCAGATATGGCTCGCAGATAAGGTATATCATGACATGGCGCCAAACCAGTTTATAGACGTACTAAAGGTGCCTACCCGCATATGCACTTGTTTGATGCAGACATTGCTAATGACTCCTGTCGACCATGCTGTATTGCCAGGGTTGGTGATCAAACGACTATACATATAACATCAGAACTTATAACGACAAATTAATGGGGGGGGGAACGGGATGGGCTAGGGTGGAGAAAGGTGGCACGTGCCTGTGACAACCATGCCATTTCTGCAGTTTAGATTCGATAAGCCTGTTAACATGATACTACATGTGGGTCTAAGGTGTGCGATATGTGCTACATATTCCAGACTACACTGTTTACTGGCCGTGATGTTGACCTACGTGCATGCCAGGTTAGTTGGTGTTGGGGACGTCAGGAGGGTCTTCCGGAGCTACTTCTATTTGAAGCGCAGTTAAAATTGCGTTCCTGGCGGTTGAAATAGGGTATTTGTGCAGTCCAAGGGTATCTTCCCTTAGCAGTGAAACACAGACCAGGCTTTCAGTGTCGGGGGGTCTTCAGCTTTCCAACGTCGTGTGATAAGCCTTTTGGCCACCACCAGACCAAGATCTAAAAATTTGGAGGTAACTTATGCTTCTTACTCCTGCCAAAGATCCCTGTGATGCAGGCCTCCCACGTGTTTGGAAGTGCCCTATCAGTGCTTGTGGACAACAATTGTATCACCCCTTGCCAACAGTCGTGTAATTTTGAGCATGACCATAACATATGCAGTATGCCGGCACCTATCAGTTTGCAGCGTGGACAACATGCACCTACTCTGTTAAAAAACCTATTAATTTTATCTGGGGATAGATATGCCCTGTGAACTATGTAAAATTGGATCAGTCGGAACCTAGCATTTCTGGGGATCTGTCTGGGGCTCTCCAGCATCATGGTCCATTCTATAGGTGTGTACGGGCGGGTCAAGTACGCTTTCCATCTGTTTCAGAAGGGCCCCAAGTCTGTTGCAGTGTGTTCCCGGATTAATTCTGCAAACCATTTTGTAAGGTGTTGTCCCGTACCCAACACATGTATATACTGCATCAGTAGATGTTTTTGAGGTTCCTGTGATATGTTGCCCCAGTGACGCCCCAGTGTGGCTACCCAGGAGGCATGATTTAGGAAGAGTCCAGGGGGGACTCCCTCTTCGTCAGTCAAGGAAGTGAAATCCCATAGCGCACCCTCTGCATATAGGTCTCCCAGTGTTTATATATCGGCCTCGTGCCAGGCTGTAACCTCTGCCACTCTGACTCTCCCCCCCCCCCCACTTCTCGGCATACCCAGCAGCGGGATGGTTGGTGCATATGGTGTGACATGTCTAGTAAGATGTAAAGCCCGACGGAAACATTTCTGGGCTATCTGTACCAGGATGGTGCATGGATGAAAAATATATAGAAGTCTATCTACTGTGTATGGGGGACCACATACTGCCGTGTCGGTAAGGTGTAGCTCCGCCACTCATTTCGCCACCCATTGTATCTGGGACGCCAGATAGTAGTGTTCCATGTTTGGCAGGGCTAACCCCCCCCCCCTGCGTCTGGGGTAAATATAGTTTGTCGAGTGCCACCCTGCAACGTGTGTTGCACCATATGAGGTCTGTAAGTGTTCCCTCCAAGGAGCGAAAAAAGGTCGCTGGTAAATATAAAGGAAGGTTAGCAAAATAATACCGCATGCGGGGAGCATCACCATTTTTATGAGCGCCACCCTGCCTGCAACAGAGAGGTTAAGCGTTTTCCAAAATTCGATTTGAGACCTTAGAGCTGTAACCGCTCTGGTTAGATTGCCATCCAGGATATCCCGATCCGTGTGATATATTCTTATACCCAAGCAGCGAAACATAACCGGTTGCCAGGCCACTAGTGCACCATCAACCACCAGGTGGGGGTAAAGGGAAATAAACATGATTTCCCCCAGTTCACGCCCAGCCCTGATAACTTAGCAAATAATTGGAGTGCGTTTGAAATGATCGAGGGTATTGCCTGTAGGTTCCTAATGTAAAGCAAAATGTCATCCGCATATAATGAGATAGCGTGTGTTTCCTCCCCCAGTCGTATACCCCAGTGATCTGCCGATTGGCAAGGGCTATCGCCAAGGGCTCTATAGCCAGGGAGAAGATTAGCGGTGAAAGGGGGCACCCCTGTCTAGTTCCTCTTCCAATCTTTATGGGCCTTGAAAACAGGGTTCCTAAGTGAACACGTATTGCAGGTGCTCCATACAGTAATTTGACCAAGCTTAGAAAGTACAGTCCAAATCCGAATTTCTGTAACACCGCAAACATATAGGGCCATTCAGCAGTATCAAAAGCTTTTTTCTAGATCTAATACTAGGCAGCCTGCTGCTGGCCAGGCCCCTGTAGCATTCCGCATTACCTGTAAAACCCTACATATGTTGAGAGAGGTATTTTGGGCTGGGACAAAGCCGTTCTGATCCTGATGGACCAGATGTGGAGTGATGGGTGCCAATCTGCCTGCCAAGACACCTGCCAGTATTTTATAATCCACATTTAGTAGCGCTAGGGGGTCAATAAGCGCCTGTTTGTGTGGGGTCTCTATCCGGTTTCGGGAGGGTAATCAGTGTGGCTTCTGTCAGGGAAGCTGGGAGACAGGCAGTTTGCAGTGCTTCAGTATACACCCTAAGTAGTTGTGGGCCCAGTAGGTCGGCGTATGTTTTGTAAAATTCATGTGGGAAACCGTCCGGGCCAGGAACCTTGCCAGATGGTAATGCTCGCATTGTGCCTCTTACCTCTCTCGAGTGGGACTGGGGCATCCAGTTCCCTACGCTGTTTGGGTGTGAGAATGGGAAAGGCGAGGCCATCAAGAAAAGTATGCATGTCTGCCTCAGACACATTCAACGCTGATCGGTATAGTTGAGTGAATTGCATGGTTAGCTCACAGTGGATTTTGTGTTGTGTATACTTGAGTCCACCTTCCTGAGATCTAAGTGCAGTGATGGGTCCCAGTGATTGGTCTTGTTTGATCAGCCGTAGCATGTGTTTTCACTGAGTATGCCGCAAAGTTCAGACATCGCTGATGTTCCAGGAGTGCCGTGTGTTTTTTACGTACTTCTAACAGTGGGGTGGAATCCGTAGCATCCACTATCGCTCGCTATAGATCTTTTTCCACCGCAAGCAGTTCCGATTCTATTTGTCTCCTCAGACCACAGCCCAGCCCCAAACACTTTCCACGCTACGTAACTTTCAAGGCGGCCCACTCCACCATAGTAGATGAGGCAGTTCCAGTATTATGTGTGAAATACTCATTGATGGCCTCCCCTAACGAGTCTCGGAAGACAGAGTCTTCCAACATCGCCGGTTGTAACCGCCATGTAGGGATATCAGGAGTCCCGCACTCCCAGGCAAGTGTGACGTAATGTGTGTTGTGGTCGGAATGTGTGCGACTCCGGTAGTCCGAGCCTGTCACATAGGGAAGTAAGGAGGATGAGCTCAAAAACCTATCTAGTCGTACATGTAAATCATGGGGGGTGGAGTAGAATGAATATACCCTCTCTCCAGGATTACGATGCCTGCAGACATCAACCAGGTCCCAACTGTGTACCCACTCGCTCAGTACAGTTGAATTAGCCGAGGCAGTCGCACATCTTAGGGGGGGAAGGATCTGTCTAATCCTGTGTCCATGGGGCTGTTGAAATCCTCTCCTATCAGCCACGGTATATCACACCATTTTGTCAGTATCTGAGATAGCGATCTCAGGAAGTATCCCTAATCTGTATTAGGGGCATAGGCATTACCCAGCAAGATATGGCACCCATCCAATCTACCTTTTAAGAACACATATCTGCCTTCTTTGTCTGAAAGAACCTCTTGCACCGTGAAAGGTGTGCCCAGACGGACTCAGATTAAGGCCCCCAGTGAGAACAAGGAGAAATCAGTAGCAAAGACCTTACCCCTCCACTTTCTTTGCAATCTAACCGTCTCTAACCGGGTCAGATGTGTCTCTTGTAAAAGAGCGATGCACACATTGTGCCTCTTACACACAATACGAATACACCGCATATCTGCAGAAGGGTGTACGGAGACCCCATACATTCCAAGTAAGTATCGTATGGTCTGTCATGGCATTACTGTATGAAAAGACTGTAATATAATCAGGTCCATGTATGTAGCTATATGTGCAGGTCGGCTGCCTGAAGTGTCACCGCCCGCGCCCCCCAAAAACGCCCAGTTAACAAGGAGGAGAGTGAATGGGCCAACATGGCAACAGAGGAAGACCAATAGAGCGGCCCCCATAAACAAGAGGTGCTGCCCAAACTCTGGCGGAGAGAAAAACTGCCTGCGTAACCAACTGGTTCCCTATGTAGGGGAAAATGTAAGGGGGTGTATGGCCGTGCTGGGCATGCCACTGTGTAATCCCCTAAATTCCTTGTGTCTTTGCGTGCAGTTAAGTATAGATCTAGAGTAACCCCTCGAGTACCGTGTGCAAACCTTAGTACATTAGCAAGTAGTTGAACCCCCCTACAGAGTAAACAATGAGCGAGGGTTACAATACCAACTGTCGTCGAGATGCAGTCCTTTAGAAAGTTCATGATGCGGGTGATGTTCCTACAACATTATATGATACCATCAGAAGTCTGTGGCGTTACATCTGGCATTCGCAATGATGCTGTGTCCGACAGTCCAGCCGTCGATGAGCCCTCGTCTTCTGAGGAATGAATTGGTGTTCCTTTTTTGCTGACTGACTGAGGCCTCAGCTATCCGCCCTGCTACTCGAACCGCCGCCTGTCGTTCCTGTCTGATTTGATCTGGGCCTGGTGCTGCTGATAGGCTAAGAGTTCGATTCTTGGACCGTCAACTGCGTTTCCTAGATCCATTTGCCGCACCGTTCCGAGTCCCTGGCATGCCTGTCGGACGTGGACCCGAAAACTGACCTGTAGTTTCCAGCCACTCCCAGGTGTCTTGTGGTGTATCAAAAAATCTCGCTTTGCCATCGGAGATCACTCGGAGTCTTGCTGGGTATAGCAGTGAGTATGAGATGTCCAATTGTCGAAGCTCTATCTTGACTTGCAGGAAAGATCCCTGCTGTCGCTGAACCTTTATTGTATAGTCCGGAAAAAACAGGACCCTTGAGTTCTCGAATTTGACCTCCGAAAGTTTCCTCGTTTCGCGCAGGATCATGTCTCTATCTCTAAAGCGCAGCAGTTTAAAAAGAAGTGGACGTGCCCCGTGCCAGGCGCTGGCTTCCTGGCTTGGATGCGGTGCGCTCGCTCTATAGTGAAGAATGGAGAAAAAGTGGAGGAGGGTAAAATGTCTTTGAGCCATTGTTCCATAAAAGCAACTGGGTCCTGGCCCACCGCTCCTTCCGGCAGGCCAATCAGGCGAACATTGTTCCTTCTAGGTCGGCCCTCCACATCCTCCACTCGATCCTCAAGGTAGCGTATTCTGGCCTTGTGTGCATTTTGTTGTTTCTCTAGGAAATCAGTGGCAGGCTTGAGTTCTGCTATGTCTTGCTCTGCAGAAGTAACTTGGTCCCTCAATTTCTGGTGATCCGCATGCAATAATGTCAGATCCAATGCCACTTTGTCAATTTTGGATTCCATCGACTCTCTGGATCTCTCTATGGCGTTCAGGATTGCGTCCAATCTATCCTCCGGGAGGCCTTGCTGCGCCGTCGGTTGCGTTTGATCCATGTCCACCAGACCTGCAACTTGCGAGGAGGCTCGCGATCCAGTACCTTTAGTGCGGCCCATCTCTTCAGCTAGGCATCCAGTTTGTTTGGCTATCACGTTACACGTTGCTGGTTTTAGCAGTATAGTAGGGGATAGCTGCACAAATCAATGTACCTTGTTCTACCGCATCAGAGCTATATGTGTGACAGCCCTTTAACGGTGCGAGTCTCATCTTGCCCGCCAATGGATCAGACACAATGGGTCCTTCTATATGAAGTGCCTCGTCGGGCTCCCAGCACGTATTCTGGCGCACAAGCGTTATGTGGAAACCTCCTCTCTTCTCGCTTGGCAGAGACGGTGCTATCTACGTCAGTGCGGGGGCAGCAGCCATTCTGGGGAGGACATAGTTAGGAGTAGCGCTATAGGGAGGGACCAGCACCCCGCAGTAGGCCGCACCTTGCTTGCAGCGATGGTAACTTGAAGAGGTCAGCTCTCGCCGATGCACCAGCCCACAGGGCCCAGATCCACAGACAGTCAGTCGACTTCAATAGGGCTCCCCTCTGGGGTTCACCAGTCTCCGGTCCTTTGCAGGATATAGCCTGCGATGCAAGTTTTCGCGACCTGCAGGGTAGGACCCCTACTCTCCCAGTCGGGGGACGGCCAGTTACTGTTTTCTGGGCCTGATGCAGCACTCCCTTCTCTCTGCGCAGGCCCGGCATCTATCTACATGGGCCTGGTGATCACGCTCACACAGGGGCTTACCTCTGCAGCGGTATGTCGCAGGTCCTCCCCCTGCTCACTCAAACCATGCCATCACCTCTCCGCTTTCTCTGGATTCCTCCTCTGCACTTCCTGCTAATCGCCTCACCAGTATCGAGCCTCAGCCCCGCCCGATGTCCCCCTCCGGTGCCTCCTCACATGTTTTTCCAGCAAGTAGCCACTCCTCCAGGCCTGGCTCACGCTCCGGTATGCCGCTGTGCAGTGGGACCCACAGGCGGCGGCTGCCGCAGTTCTGTCACTGCCGGTGATCCTCTATTCACGCGCACGTTGCTCCAGATGCCGACTCGCACAGGCCCAGGCCTGGGCCGCACCAAGGATCTTGCTCGGCATCCGTGACCGCAGCGCCGTCCGACCCATAGCTTTCAGGACGAAGCTGCTGTAAGAGAGTAGGATCTGCTTCTTATGGTTACCCCCACTTTTTGCTGATGTTTCACTGTTTTTCGACTTTAGTTTGGCTGGGGCCCCGCTATCCAGGACCCCAGCCTAGCTGCTTCCTCTCTAAATTGATTCCATGTACCTTAGGTACACCACAGATTGGATTCTGGGGTGCCCTTATAAGTCCCTAGTATATGGTATACTATGTACCCAGGGCATAGGTACCCCAGAGGCCTACCAGGGGCTGCAGCATGTCTTATGCCACCCCTGGGCAGCCGTCCAAAATGACACCACAGGACTGCTACAGCAGCCTCAGTAAGGTGGTGCATGCACCCCTTACTGAGATATATGTTCACTATATCTCACCTTATCACTGCATGTAAGAAACTGGCTCTATATATACTGCACCAAAGTGAGGTACAGTGTGTATAGAGTCCAAGGGTTTCCAGAGGTTTGGCAGAGGTTAAAGTTAGATAGAACCTTACTCTCTAAAGTGGTAGCTTGGTCGAGCAGTAAGGCAGTATCAGAGGACAGTGTAAAGCATTTGATGTACACACTCAGTCAGCAAATGAAACTACACACTCAAGAACTGAACTCTAGGCCAATTGTTTTGTATAAAAAATATACTGTTGTTTTATTTTAGAACCACAGGTTTGCATAAGAATACTTTCTCAAGATAAGATGCTGTTTGTTGAATACTTTCAATGAACAATAGACTTTAAATGCAATATGGCACAGGGGTTGCAATAGGCAACACAATTCTTGGTATACTATAACATTGAGCTCAATGGGATTTTTAAGTAAACTGTAATAGAATTACTTTACGAACGTTTTTCTTACTCAGGGCTGGATCCTGGATTCAGCCCTGGTGCATTTCCTGTAAACAGTTGAAAGAAATCGTTTTTGTTACACAGGCGATTTTTAAGGAATATTTGTATGTGCAAAAATCGACACTTAGAAGAATTTCTGGCAAAAACCAGGCAATGTTATCCTATGGAGGAAAATCAAGTTACCGGAAAATCACAGTTGTAATCACTTTTTCTAGTCAGTGCTGGGTACCTAAATCCAGCACTGGGATCTCTCCTGAGAACAGGGGAGTAATTTCGATTTTGGTATTCGGACGATTTTTAGTGAATATTTTGAAGTTCCAAAACTCGACACTTAGAAGAATTTCTGGTGAAAACCAGGCAATGTTATCCTATGGAGGAAAATCAAGTTATCGGAAAATCACAGTTGTAATCACTTTGTCTAATCAGTGCTGGGCCCCTAGATCCAGCACTGGGATCTCTCCTGAGAACAGGTGAGTAATTTCGTTTTTGATATTCGGACGATCTTTAGTGAATAATTCAATGTTCAAAAACTCGACACTTAGAAGAATTTCCAAGTGAAAACCAGTCAATGTTACCCTATGGAGAAAATGCAAGTTATCGGCTTTCAGGTAAGTACTCGGCTGGCAGAGTTAAGGTTCTGTGGCAAGACTCAGGGGTCTCCCAGGTTCAGGTTTGTATTGTTGTTACACCCTCAGCGGCACAGGGGCGGCCGGGTGCAGAGAGAGTAGGCCCAACGTTAGCCTATGGCGGGCGGGGGGCCTTTGGTTGGTGGCTGCTGGCAGGCAGGCCACTCGGCTGTGGGAGCAAAGCTCCTGGTCACTTACTCAGGGCAAGTGGGGAAGTCGAACAGGGTAGTTGGTGCACCCTCAGCGGCACTGGGGCGGCCGGGTGCAGTGGGCTTTTGGGCCGTCGGGCGCCCAATGGTTTTCAATGGGAAAGCTGCAAGTCGAACAAAGGCTGCAAACTCAGGGACGGTGATTCTTCAGGTGCGACCACCACTTCGAGAGGTAAGTTGGGATGCTGTAGGAGGGGTAGACACCCAGGAGTTGGGCACAGGGGGCCGTGGGATGCCGGGTGCAGGGGTGTCTTTAGGCGTCGGGAAATCTTACCCTCTGCTGGTCGCGGTTGGAGGGGTCCCTGGTGTTGAGGCTGCAGGCGTCTTCAGGAGCGTCGAGGTGAGTCCTTGGGTGCTGGATTCTTGGTCACAGTCGCCGGGGGGACGTCCTCGTGGTCTTTGTCTACTTTGGCTCGGGCCGGGCTCGGCGGGTGCAGATTGGGCAGGATCCGCGGTCTCAGGCCGGGGCCTGGGGTTGCAGATGTTTGAGCAGAATCACTGCTCGTGGGAGTCCCAGTCTTTAGTTGAGCAAGTCAGTCAGGTCCTCCGGGGTTTTCGAGGTTGCTGACCACTGAAGAGGCCGGGGTTTAGCAGGAGCAGGTTCGAGGTTCGACAGGCCGGTAGGGCTGGGGCCAAGTCAGTTGGTGTCGTCCTCTTGTTAGCAGCTGCACGGCTGGTCTTCTTTCTTCTTGTTCTTCTTGTTGTTTCGGTAACGGGATCTGAGGAAGGAAGGTTCAGGGTGCCCCTAAATACTGAATTTAGGGGCGTTACAGGTAGGTAAAGGGCAGGGACCAATGGGTCCCTTCCCTGGGGTGGGTACACCCCCTACTCTGCCACTCTCCAGTGGGAGGGGGGCAGGAGCCTGTCCTTGGTTGGCTGAGTCCCCCCATCCTCAAGATGGCGGGGACTCGAGGTTGTGCTTCACCTCGCCTCCCCACCTCTAGGGGTGGAGTTGGCAGAGGTGGGCACACCTCTCTTCCTCACTCTGTTTTTCCCGCCGGGTCTCCCGCCCAAAAAGGGGGGGGGGGTGGAACCAGTGGGGACCAGTTGCTGAGTACAGCAAGTGGTCTGGAGAGGCTCACAAAGGCGGTATGCCTTTGAAGCTTCTCCTTCGTGAACCCTGCCCATCCTGGGGGAGGAGGCTTGGCACCTCGTCCCAGGATGTGCATTGTTTCAGGACCCCGAGAGCAGCAAGCTCTCGACCCAGGGGTCCAGAAACATGTCTGGGGGTGGCAGCCTCGGCAGCCACTCAGTCAGGTCACTGGGAGTTGGTCGAGTTTCAGGGGGCATCTCTAAGATGCCCTCTGTTGTGCATTTTACATTAATTCCCACACTGGCATCAGTGTGGGTTTAATGTGATGAGAAGTTTGATACCAAACTTCCCAGTCTTCAGTGTAGCCATTATGGGGCTGTGGAGTTCGTAATGACCCAGCACCATATACTCTTAATGGCAGCACTGCACTTACAGTGCCCAGGAATGGACCTGGGTACTGTAGGGGCACAGGGCTCATGCCCCTGTACCCTCACCACTGGCATATGGCACCCAGCTAGAGGGGTGACTGAGGTATGCCAGGGCAGTGGCTTGTGGGCATGGCACACAGGGATGTGTGCCATGTCGACTCTTCACTTTGTTCTGCACCAAGACACGCAGCCTGCAAAGGCAGTGTGTGTGTGTCAGGGTACAGGGCCTCCAAGGGTGGCACAATAAGTGCTGCAGCCCTTGGAGGCCTTCTCTGGTCACAGTGCCCTGGGTACCAGGGGTACCATTTACCAGGGGCCCACCTGTGGCCAGAGATGCCAATTGGGTTTAGGCTTCAATGCAGTTTAAGGGAAGGAACACAGGCCCTGGGTACCTGATTGGCAGGAGCCCAGGGCACACTCAGTCAAAGCACATCAGCAATTCAGCAAAAAGTGGGGGCATACCATGCAAGAAAGAGGGCACTTTCTCACACTGCACATATACACCTATCAGTCACCCCTATGGCAGGCCTTATCAATCCTGAAGGCAGGGTGCTTGGTTTTATGTGAGAGGGTGCCCCTGCATGAGCAGAGCCCCTCTGCAGCCTTCGGCATCTCCTCCTCGGGGTTGTCTGTGATGCAGCCTGACCATATACTCTTAAGTGCATTATAACTAAACGGTAAATGCTAACTTTGGACTGGCTGCACGGAAACATGTCGTGTTTGGTGTCAAACACCTTGGAATCATACCCCCACACCAGTAACTGGTGTGGGAGTATGATCCCACCCTTCTAGAGGGAGAGACATGACAGCACCGGTATACCCGGTACCAGCTAACAGAGCCCTGGCATCACAAAATGGATGCTGCAGCCACAGACACGAGTCTGGCCTCCTGCTGCTGACCGAAACTCCGGCAGGGGAGGCCTGGACAATAGGTTTCCTGTCCCAGGGAGGTGTAACCACCTCCCAGACAGGCTTTAGTGTATTGGGGCTGGGTGGGTGCACTCTCAGAGTGCTTTGAAATCCTGCACTGGGGGCACATTTGGTGTCCCTGTGCATAGCCCAGTTCAAACCGGCTGCAGGGGCTACCAGCCCCTGCTCTGGCGCGAAACTGGACAAAGGAAATGGGTGTAGCCACCCTCTTTCCAAACCCTCCCATAGGTGGGTCCCCTGAGTTAGTCCAACCCCTTCCTTAGGTATAAGATAGGAACCCCTGGCAACAGGACTTTAGATATCCCTGGACGAAACTTTGAAACTGAATCCTGGACCTTCGACGATCTGTTAAACGCCAGATGACTGAAGAATCTCCCTTGGAGTAAAGGAGTAACTCCCCTGCTTGGCAGGCACCAAAGACGCATCTGTCCAGTCTGCATGTCTGAAGCTCCCGCCGGACGCCGACAACTTTGCAAACCAGGAGGTGGGTTTCCAGACTTCCCAGAGGCTGACCCGAGTCCCCAGCAAAGCTGAGACCCTTAGCCCTCGTGGGTACCGTGGAACCGGAACCCCTGGACACCGTGCACATTTGAAAGTGCATCAGCTTCTGGTCGAGCCTAGAGGCTGTGCTTTGGGTTACTTGTAGCCCCAACCCCGAGCTGTGAATCCACTGAAGATTGCTGGCCTGGCCACTCCCAGTGACCCGTGGGCCGCCATTTGGTGATTCCGCTTGAGGTCCCTTTGCGATCCCTTGTCCGTCAACTTGTGGGTCCCTCAGAAGGACAACTCTAATTTCAATGGGCCCCCCTGTTTGCTCTAGGCCTGCCCTGACTCTCCCTTGCTTGGGGAGTCCCTCGGACCTTGCTGGTCCGCACCGAAGCCTTTGTTCTCTTCCTGCGTGGGTTGCTGTTGCCAAGGCTTGTTGGGTCCAATCCGGGCACCGACACCGCAGCAAGCGACCTCCTTTGTGGGCAGCTCGAATCCAGCTCCTGGTTGTCGTCGACGCATCCTGGTCCTCGTGGCTGCAGAGACAATCTTCACCTCTTCGAACTTAAAGCACCCGACATTGGTGGGCATTCGACTATCGTGCCCCTGGTCACTGGCTAGTGACCCAGACTCTGTCCCCTCTGCTTTCAGGTTCTTCACATCCTCGATCCAGGCTTGGATCTCTTCGGACACTTCGCATCTTCCCGGCAGCAGCACTTTCCAGCCAGCGGCCATTGAAAACGACGGCGCGGCCCGACACCATTTGACACCTATGCACCCGGCTTCCCTGGGTGAGGTAACACGAGTACTCCGGTGCTCCCATGGGTGTTGGCCCTAGAACCCTCTAAGTCCAAAAGGGTTTGTTTCTAGTCCACTCCGAAGTGCCCCTAAACTTTAAAACTCTAACCGCGACTTTCCCCATAGACGCTAACGGAGCTCGCGGCTGTGTTCACACACCGCACACGTCCCCCGTGGGTCCCCAGTGTCACTACCTTGGGTGGTTCCTTGGGGTCCCAGCGATTCTACAGGCTCTAGGCCTTGTGTCTAGTCAAGTCGTGGTTCTTATACCACTTTCTTAATATATGGTTTGGTACGCCCCTAGGGCTAATCGTATATTGTGCTAATTTATTGTGATATTTGAAGTGTAACATATGTGCTTTGACCTCTAGCCTCATAAAGAGACTAGTAGGGTGTGTTTAGAAATAAATACATATATTTTATATATATACCTGGGGTGGTCTCCTTTCATTTAGCCATTCAAGAGATTATCGACCGATAAAACAAATAGCTTTACACTCCTTCAAGACTTAGCCTGAAGGCTGCTCTCCATAGCTACCACTAGGATAGCTTTCAATAAAGGTTGTCTTTAAACCTATCATCAATAAAGGTCGTTTGGACTGGTGCAAGGTGCCCACTATAACTAGTGGACAGCATATACAAGGCCAACTTCTCACAGCTGCTCTCCGCCTCATGCGCACCTCTCACTTCGTCTGTGTTCCGGGGTGTGTGCTGCCGACCTCCACTGTCCTCTTCGCTAGCTGCAGCCTTCTCTGCTTGCGTGCTGCATAGCGAGGGCCTCCCCCGGCCCTGCTCATCAAGCAGAGGCCTGACTCCGGGCTCCGGCGCTCAGATGACGGAGCTCGGGCAGCACTGTCGCCCTCCTGGGTTCCTCGGGGTGAGCTGAGTCTTCCGCAACGTCGTCCCTCAATAGATGCTGCAGTTTTGCACATAAATTTACTGGATTATGGGAATAAGAGGCGGAGCAAGTTTAAAACGCGTCCGCCATATTGCCCCTGCACGCCACGCCCCCTCTGTAATTTCTTTCTCTTATTTGTGTTTTGTTGATGGGGAGCTTGTAACCACCACCGTTATATCCACCCTCTTAGAATAGTACTTAAGCAGAAGTGCATTTTGGCTCCTCCCGACTACAAATGCACTCTTGGAGACTTGGAGGACGCTTCTGTTTTATTCGCAAGCACTATGTTTTTTCCGTGTCTTCAGTATGTGTAAATGTTTTCAGTAAGTACTGAACTGATTCCTTAATAATACCTGTGGTATGGCCTTGGCCTGTAGAGTAGTCAAGATGCATACAAAAAGTGACAAACAGGTTTTAGTCATAGTCCGTCATGGATTAATATGTGTTAGTGCCTTCAGGCTGTCTTTCCGTTCTTTTATATTTTTATAGGTATGACCATAATTCAGTTATTGGCCTTGCTGTCAATTACTTACTCTATATTGATTGGACTAACTGTAATTAACCTTCCAACAATTGTATTGGGGAAACCCATTTGTTGTTTTATTGTATACACGTTTTCACTCATCACTTCACAGTTCTTCGCTATATAATCACAGGCATACATAGCGCTTGTGCCTTTTTGTCAGATATTTGATTTATTTATCTTTTATGGAATAAACAGTCGGTTGATGAGGTTCCTCTTGATTGTTGCATCAAATGCTTGCGGATCATTATTGTATCTCCTGAATGACTGCTGAGCAGCTTCCATTTAAAGTTTTGAAATGATAAACACAATGATACACTGTCTTTGTTATTATATCCAAGCCCAGGGTTCAGCCGCGGCTGCTGCAGGTAAGAGCGGTGGGGTCGGCTACGGGGATTTCGAGAGACGACCACAAGGGAAAATGTATTCTTTATTTAATTTTCCCTTGTGGTCGTCTCTCGAAATCCCCCCCACCCCATCCGACCCCACCGCCCCACCGCTCTTACCTGCAGCGGCCGAGGCTGCTAGGGTTCCTGATAGGTTCACAGAGCAGTGTCTGTGGTTGTTACTATAGCGTGCCGTTATGCAGAGTACCTGGCATGTGACTCTGATGTGGGCACAATAGAAGTAGGGTATCTCCTGCTGCATGGTTTTTTGTTTGTGACACAACCTAACATTGCTTGTGGCCAGCTACCCTCTATAGGGAGGACCTCCAACCATGCCCTCCACTTAGTGTGCGTAGGATTAGCATGTATTTACCACTTGGATACATTCAATGTAGGTCTGATTCATAAAGGTAATTTACACTTTTGAGTGAGGTCACTATTTTTTGCTTATTCACAAAAACCGAGGCTAAGTTACTATAGTAGTAAGTCCAGCACAACTCATAGCCAATCGCTGGTACTGCAACACCCCCCTTAGAAAATAAAGGAAGTAGGGACTTAAAAGAAAATCACATAGGAAATAATGTTAAATTAAATTATTTTAAATAGTTACAATTAGTTAACATAGTAAATACATTGTAGGTATCAGTGCTGTGCTTTGTCTATTACTGACAACTATGGCCCAGGGGAATCTAAAAAAGCCAGCCCAAGCAATCAATCAGGGAATTGTAAGCGCGCTACTCACCCGTGAGGGTCTCAAGGCGCTGATGGGGGGGGTCCGCAGATCTGTTTAGCCGAAGAGCCAGGTCTTGAGGGTCTTCCTGAAGGTGTTCAGGGAGGGGGCACGTCTGATGTCTGCCGGTAACTTGTTCCAGCTCTTGGCTGCTATGTGAGAGAAGGATCTTCCGCCTGCTCTTGCTCTGTAGATGCGCGGGGTTTCGGCCAGTGTGTGGTTGGAAGATCTGAGGTTTCTTTTGGGTACGTGGAAGTTGATTCTGTCATTGAGATATTTGGGTCCGTTGTTGTGTAGGCATTTGTAGGCGTGAGTGAGGATTTTAAAAGTGACTCTTTTCTCCACGGAGAGCCAGTGGAGACTTCGTAGGTGTGGGCTGATGTGCTCGTGTCGGGGGATGCCGAGGACGAGTCTGGCGGCGATGTTCTGTATTGTCTGGAGTTTGCGGAGTAGGGACTTGTTGATGCCGGCGTAGAGTGCGTTTCCATAGTCCAGTCTGCTGGTGATGAGTGCGTGGGTGACTGTCTTCCTTGACTCAGGGGGATCCACTTGAAGGTCTTGCGGAGGATGCGGAGGGTGTTGAAGCAGGTGGAGATGACGGCGTTGACCTGTCGGTTCATGGTGAGGGATGAGTCGAGTACGATGCCGAGGTTCTTGGCGTGGTCTGAGGGGTAGGTGGGCTTCCGAGGGCGGTCGGCCACCAGGTGCTGTCCCATGCAGAAGGGGTGGTACCGAGGACGAGGACTTCTGTCTTCTCGGCGTTGAGCTTCAGGCAGCTGTTGGTCATCCAGACTGCGACGTCTTGCATTCCTTTCTGGAAGTTGAGTTTGGCAGTGGTGGGGTCTTTGGTGAGGGAGAGGATGAGCTGGGTGTCGTCGGCGTAGGATACGATGTTGAGGCCGTGTTGTCTGACGATGGCTGCGAGGGGGCCATGTAGATGTTGAAGAGGGTGGGGCTCAGTGATGAACCCTGTGGGACTCCGCAGGTGATTTTCGTGGGGTCGGAGAGGAAGGGTGGGAGTCTGATCCTTTGGCTTCTTCCGGTGAGGAATGATCAGATCCAGTCCAGGGCTGTTCCTTGTATGCCTGCGTCGTGTAGTCTGGCGACTAGTGTGTGGTGGGAGACGGTGTCGAAGGCCGCTGATAGGTCGAGTAGGATGAGGGCTGCAGAGTGACCTTGGTCCAGGAGGGTGCGGATGTCGTCTGTGGCGGCGAGCAGGGCGGTCTCTATGCTGTGGTTGCTTCGGAATCCGGATTGGAACGGGTCGAGGACGGCGTTCTCTTCAATGAATCGTGTCAGTTTCATGTTGACTGCTTTCTCTGCAACTTTGGCTGCGAAGGGGAGGAGCGAGATGGGCCGATAGTTCTTGAGGTCGGTGGGGTCAGCTGTGGGCTTCTTGAGCAAGGGTCTGACTTCTGCGCACTTCCAGTCTTCTGGGAAGGTGCCTGTTTCGAAGGTGGTGTTGATGGTGCGTTGTAGTTCAGGTGCGATGGCGGCCGCGGCTCTGTGGTAGATGTGAGGGGGCAGGGGTCGGTGGGGGCCCCCGAGTGGATGCTTTTCATGGTCGAGGCGGTGTCTTCGGCCGTGATCGGTGTCCAGTTGGAGATGGTGGGCTGGCTGGTGTTTCTGAGGGGCCATCTGTGGCGCCTGGTGGATGGTCGATGAAGTTGTCGTAGAGGTTTTTGATCTTGAGGTGGAAATAGGTTCCAAACTTGTCGCAGAGGTCTTGGGATGGGGTGATGTCTGTGGCTTTGCTGCGTGGGTTGGTGAATTCTTGAATGACACTGAAAAGTTCCTTGGAGTTGGCCAGGATTTTGTTGTGGATGAAGTTCCTCTTGGTGGCTCTGATCTGGTTGTGGTAGTCCGTCATGGCGTCCTTGTAGGTAGTGTGGTTTTTGGTTGTCTTGGTGTTTCTCTAGTTCTTCTCCAGGCGCCTGCAGGTGCGTCTGGCTTCTTGGAGAGCTGTGGTGAACCAGGCGGCTTTCCTGGGGCGTTGTCTGTCGAGGTTGCATAGCGGGGCGAGCTCGTCTGCGCACTTGGAAATCCAGGTGTGGAGTTCTCTGGCTGCGTCATTTGCGTCGGGTGCCCAGGTGTGGTTGTCTCGGGTGAGGGTGGAGTTAAGTTTCTCGTCGGTAACCTTGCTCCAGTTCCTTCGAGGTGGGCGTGGGGCTGGTTTGGGTGCCTTGGGTTTGTTGATGGCGAAGTGTACGCAGTGGTGGTCGGTCCATGGCGGCTGCGTTGTGTGGCTGAATTGGATGCTGTTTCCTGCCGCGAAGATGGGGTTGAGGGTGTGTCCTGCTCTGTGGGTCGGTGTGTTGACGAGTTGTTTAAGTCCGATGCTAGCGAGGTTGTCACGAAGGATAGGGGAGTTGGGGTCGCTGGGGTTGTCGAGGTGGAAGTTCAGGTCTCCAATGAGTATGTAGTTTGTTGAGGCGATGGCGTGGGGTGCGATGAAGTCGGTGACGGTGGTGGCGAAGGGTGTTCGGGGGCCGGGGGTCTGTAGATGAGGGTTCCTCGGAGTGTGGCTTTGGGGGTGGTCTGGATCTGGAAGTGCAGGTGTTCGGCGGAGGGGAAGGTTTCGCTGGAGGTGGTGAGGCGGAGGGTGCTCTTGTGGGCGATGGCGAGGCCCCCTCCTGGGTGGTTGGGGGCGGTCTTTCCTCTGGATCTTATATCCGTCTGGGATGGCGGTGCTGATGTCGGGGGCGGAGGATGCGTTGGTCCAGGTCTCTGTGAAGAAGGCGATGTCGGGCGAGAGAGAGTCGAGTAGGTTCCAGATTTCCATGGCGTGTTTGTGTACGGAGGGTACGTTGAGGAGGATGCATTTTAGGGTGTCGCCGGTGCTGGCGTTGGCGGTGTTGGAGGCTGGGGTGGCGGTGAGGGTCTGGCGGCAGTGGAGGCAGGAGAACTGGCCGTGGGTCGTGTTCGGCGAGGCCTGTTGGCATTCTCTAAGTCTTCCAGGGTTGAGTGCGAGGAGGGTGGTGGTGTCGTAGCGATGGGTAGTGGGAGGTCCAGGGTTCCTGGCGCTGGCCGCGGTCGGGTCGCGGACGGGCACAGATGGGCGTGTCTTTGGCGCGCCCGCTGCACGCGTCTGCTGCGCGACCGCGCAGCGGCCACCATTAAGTAGGGGAGGTGGGAGGGAGGAGAGGCTGGGAGGCGGGAGCGGGGAATTCCGGGGGCGGACTCCCGGGAATTCTGGGGGAATTCCGGGGACTCCGGGGGAATCCCAGGGGGAATCCCAGGGGGAGGGGCCGCAGGGCAGCAGTGGCGAAAGGCGAAAGGAACAGGCAGGCACGAGAAAATAAAAACAGTGGTGGAATTAGAGCAAGACACAGATGGGCACAAAACAGTGACACAACAGGGAAAAATTAAGAAAAGAAAAAACAAACAGCTGAGAAAGGTTACAGTGGTTGCAGGCAGTCTGGTCCCAGTTGGAGCAGGCAGCAGGCGCAGGAGCGGGCAGCAGCCTCGAACCTCCCAAGGAGGAGGTCGGGGTCTGGAGGCAAGAGACGGCACAGCGGAGCTGCGGGGAGAGAGTGGACCTAGACCGAGGGTCGGAGGTCTTACTCGCGCTCCCCCGCAGTGGCCGCCATTAAGTAGGGGAGGTGGGAGGGAGGAGAGGTTGGGAGGCGGGAGCGGGGGAATTCCAGGGGGGAATTCTGGGGGGGAGGGGCCGCAGGGGCAGCAGCAGCGAAAGGCGAAAGGAACAGGCAGGCACGAGAAAATAAAACCAGTGGTGGAATTAGAGCAAGACACAGATGGGCACAATAACAGTGGCACAACAGGGAAAAATTAAGAAAAAAATTAAACGGCTGAGAAAGGTTACGGTGGTTGCAGGCAGTTTGGTCCCAGTTGGAGCGGGCAGCAGGCCCAAGGGACTGCCCATCTACCTGGGTGAGGTTTCCTAGAGACATTCAGACTCTACCTCAGACACTTAGGACTCAGACTGTAAGGCAGACTGTGACCATTCTGGAGGGTCATGGCTCCAGCATATTTTTGCCCTCTCTCTCAAATTGTTTATGTCCTTTAATTGTTGCTTTGTTCCATCCATGCTTTCTCCATTTGGTGTATTATCTCCTGTTTCTGCTGTGTGTTGGTTGATTCCTTTGGCAGACGCTAGCTCATCTCACTGTTGGAACATTATCCCACTAGTGGGAAAAACACTTCTCATGCATCCACCAGCTTTGGTGGTTAGCTCTGCAGAAGGTCTCTTGAAAGTGCTATTTCTCTGCTCTTTCTCCCCAAGCGTTGGTATGCCTATCCCTCGCTGGCCCCAAATATTTGTTTTTAAAAAGCAGCTGGTAAAGGGGGTTTTGTTAAATAATAAAAATAATTGGTCCTTCTTGTCTGTCTTCATAGCCTAAGACAATCGGGAATGAGAGAAGACACAGAAAATAATAAAGCAGGAGGGCAACATAAGATAAGAGGACATTTACAGTGGGTGAATGCTAAGAAATGGGATATAAGCTTTGGGACCACTAAGGAGAAAAAGAAAAAAAACCTGTTGTGCAGTAACGACAGAGAGCGAGGAAGAACAGGGCTGAATGGATGCATGAAGAGAATGTAGAATATGGACCGAGGGGTAAAGATGTGTGGGCCTTCAACTCATTTTGATAGCTAAGTTAGCAGTTAGACATAGAAAGGGGCACAAGGAGGCTTCTCCCTTACAGATAGGTGAGGGAAGAACGAGAAACCCATGAGCAAGCATACAATGAAAAGGGGAATGAAAGGCAAATGACTAGGGAGCAGAGGAAAACAAGGAAAAAGGCATCAAAACTGTAATGCATTTTCAAACGAAAATACGTTTGTCTGGAAAAGTATGATAAATCCAACATGACAATGCAGAACACAATTTTCAGCAAATTGCATTAGTTGCATTCAGGTTTGTTAGGTAAACCATGCACCAGGCTGACATTCATCAGCATAACATAGAACTGAGCTAATGTTGCGTGGGCTTAAACCATCTACTCTAGAGTGCTGCACACTTTCTGAACAACTATAAAGAGATAAAGCTGTGTTCTTTTAGTAGAACATTATTCCCAAGAAATAGGCATAAATATATAAAATAATGTATGTCTGTTATTCTAATGGATATGATTATAAGAGCATATCTATTACCTTGTAATCTTTTTAATACCTATATTCAAATGCCCAGATCTATAACTCTTAAAGTCGTGGCCAAGTACATCATATCATTGTGTCTGTCTTGTTTTTCATTAACTGGTCTTTCCTTAATTCACATCTATGTAAAGCTCTTCTCCATTCGCTAGCAATCTCACTAATTCTCTAACATTGTAGCTACACGTTTACGTGCCCCTTTAAGACATATCATCCTGAGCCTGAGCTAACAGTTTCAAGTTATTTCATGATGCAATTTGCATATCAGCTGCACTGGATATTTTCTGAAAGATTTCACAGCAATATAGATTAGATCATAGATCAGTGTTTCCCAAACTGTGGGACCCGAGCCGATTTTTGGTGGGTCGCAAAACTGCAAGCAATAAATAAAGATACCTTTAAATTCTGTATTTATTTTGCCACATTTGCTGTGCTTCAAAGATAGAGGTTAAATGTTAGACTATGTCTTCTGACAAATTGCTGCTTTTGTTTTTTAAAATGGGGAATGGTGTTTACAAACTCCTCTCACTTTGCAGTCGGAGTAAGAATAGTAAAGTGAATTATGTGACAATCTTGCTTGGGTACACAGTGTGTTTGTCTTTACTATCAGCACAATATGCCATAGTGCAGCACAACATGAAATACCTTGAAAAAACAAGAGACAAGAGGCGTTCGGCAAAATAGGAACAGTTTGTTTAATTAAACGGCCAGGAGCACAATCACAAGCATAGGGTCTGAGGACTGTCTCAATTTACAATCGGTCTAATATAGACTTTTATACAGTTCTTGGAATGCAATAAAATGGTTCCGGCGATCCTTTTTTGGTAAGGAATGGGTACCTGTGTCTGTGGAGCCATAAAGTAAGGTATTGGATGAGGAATCCAGGTGGGCCTCGACCTTGCATGGACACAATGCAGCCAGTGGATAACGTGTCCAGATGTCCGGCATGGGTATTGCGTGATCACTGCGTGTACTGTGTGTGCTGTGTCTTGATTGGCTAAGTGTTCCTAGCTTCATGTGGCATCTGACTTTATGGTGTGTTGGGAACGTGCGCACCCCTCCAACCATGTGTGCCCTAATGGAGCCAATCTCCCTGGACCATTGTGGTGTTGCTGTGCCTATCTGTGGGATCGATCTAGGATTTCCTTTTCAAGCATTTGTCTGCTGGCTATGTGCCACCCCACCTGTGATCTGTCAATCAGTGACTTCAGGCCTGGGTTTCAGTGCCTGCCTAACTGCGTATTTCTGAGTTGGGTTGACTTGGAGTTCCAACGGGCGAATTCGTTATTAAAGATGCAATTTCGTTTTTATACATGAATGTATCATTATTCATATTGGCTTTTTCAATATTAACATTCCCCCCTCTAGTTTGTTACAGCTAGTGCCATTTGTGAAGGGCGCTATTGGCAGATTAATAAAAATAGCGCTGCTACTTGCCAAAAGGAGAGTGGCAATGGTATGGGACAGTAGGGCTAGCCCGTCATCTGAGCTATGGTTGAAAGATATGGTCTACTGTCGTGATACGCTAACAGTATTTGCTGAGGAGCTCCCTGTTACCTCTAGGCCGAACGATATCTGGGAGCCCCTATTACAATATTTACGTAAGAAAAAGCAAAATTAGATACCTGGCTCTGACACAGCGGACTGAAACACTAAAAATGTCTTGCATAGGAACATGTCCTGTAAGTAATATCCATGCCAGTTGAGAATGCAATTGTAAATGTACAACAAGGCCACGGGTTGTTTTTTGTTATGTTATTGTTTGCACACTGATATTGTATTGCGATTGCTTTGCAAAGATATGTATGTATTTTGTAAATCAACAATAAAAAGCGTTAAAAAAAAACAAAAAAAACATTTTCCCCTCTAGATGAATTTTCAACTACACGATCTAACCCATACTTCATGACAGTTACTTTTTTTGGGACTGTTATTCTTCGGTTTCACTACTTTCCTAGTTACGTGCATTCTACCCAATTTGAGGACTGTGTTTTTACAGCAGGGTTTCCCAATTGCACGGAGCCACATATAAACTAAAGCATGATGAACACCGGCAACAATGATATGCACACTCCGGAAAGCCACTGGGGGAGCAAGGAGACCAATTCAAGAACCACTCTTGCTCAGGGTCAGCTCCCTCCTCATGCATGTTGCTTTGTAAATGTTGCAGTGCTTGGATGACAAGAGTCAATGTCCCATCATCCAGGTCATTCCCTGGGATAAACGTACAGCAGGATGCACCGATCTTGGCACACACCCATCCCTCCATCTCAGCCATTAAGTCTAACACATCACAATGCTGCATCACCATGAGGCGGATTGCTCTCAGTTCTTCCTTGATCAAATTAAGGCCGAGCTCAGTGCTGTTCATCATTTTAAGCATTTCAGATCTGGTGATTTGGATCCAGTGGGCATTGTCTTTCATTTGCACAGTGAAGAAGGGTATGGACCCTCCCGCCAATACTTGTGAGTCTGAGAAAAGTCTAAATTCTTCTGGAATGTCCTTGTACTGAGCCCAGCTCCAATAATCCGCAGTTCTTTTTTCACAAGTCTGATGCAGCAAAATTGTCTTCTTCCTTAGAGGGTGCTGGTACAAGTCCGATAGTTCTTCTCTGGGAATGACCAGCATAGGGGTCTGTATGGTTACAAGGGAACAAAGTCCACTGTGTTATGCATGTGGAATGCTAGTGTTTGGGTTGGTGTAATTATATAATTGACATGGGAGAGATCACTACGCAAGCGCTGTAATAGACACCATTCAACCAAGCGGTTCTTTGTCAGCGAATAGGTGCGGAAGCACGCAAACTAGACAGGGGGTACATAGAAGTGCAAAAATACATAACTTGTAATTGAACATTTCAGGTCTTCGATATGGATCATGGGGAGATGTCTGTGGTCCTCTGGTTATCTGGTGTTTTCTTTCAACAGTTCGATCAAAATGTTCACAGTGCAGTTCGTAAGTTTGATTCACACACTTTAGATCCACGTTAGGGTGATGACATGGCAGCTGAAAGTTGTTGCACTTGAAGGTTCGATTGCAGACCTGTTGGATAAGACTTTGGTTTATTTGTTAATTTGAAAAACATTGCATGTGCACCATTGGTAATGATCGTTTCTTGAGGTTCCTGTATTTCCCTCAGGGGTGTGTTCTCCACACTCCATTTTACGCAGTTTGTTTTATGGGGCACCGGAAGGTGGCCCGATAGTGGTATCTTTTGATGGTTAAAGCTTAAAAGTGGCTTATGGGTAATCAGGGTAATTAATCTGTTTTATGAGCCTTTGTATTTAACTGAGCGCTTGGATGAGTGTTCTTGTGATCATAGGAATGGATTCTATCAGTTTTAATCTAGAGTTTTATGGGCTTCATCAGTTTCCAGAGACCCTGTCTCTCCTGATGTGCCTGGGGATACCATCGATGTGGGTTGCTTTCAACATGCACGTGTGCAGGACTGTATGAGGAGGGGGCATGTTACTGTTAAGTATTGTTGGTGGTTGCAATGTGCCCCGAGATCATGTGTGTCTCGGCATGAGGTGTGCAAAGTGCCCATCTCTTGTAGCACCAGATATCTTAATTCCACTCTTTCTCTAGAGGCTTCTTTTTTTGGGGGGGCTAACTCTGGGCTACGTTTGTTGGATTTTGGGAGCTTCCCTAGATCTCGCGCAATATGCTATTTTACTTATCATGAGGTAAAGAAGGATCGGAAAGTCGTGCCATGGCTCTCATGTACCCCTGATCGTGCCGTCTTGTGGTGTCTGAGGTCAGGGCTTACTGCTTTCTCCAGATGGTGTATGTGAGGCCTGGTGCATTGGTTTATTTTTTATTTATTTTATTTTATTTAGAGAGTTTTATATAGCGCTGACAAGACCCGAGGGTATCAGACCGCTTTACAACATGTACACAGGTAAACAAGAGAGAGCAGACAGACAGAGCAAAATTGGAGAGTCTTTGGGAAGGTACTACGGTGTATGGTCCGAAAGTTAAAGTTGTCGGGCGAGGAGGAGGTCCTTAAGTTTTTTTTTGAAGGTCACGTAGGAGGGGTTGGTTCTGAGATCTGCTGGCAGGGAGTTCCAGATTTTGGGGGCATTTCCCAAAAAGGAGCAAGCCAGGGCTTTTTGTTTGTGTCTCTTTGGGGGAATGAGAAGTAGGTTGTTGGTGCTCCTCAGGTTTCTTGCCTGGCCTGCCTTGGTGAGCTTGGCTGCAAGGTAGACTGGTTTGCCAATGTGAAGGACTTTGTGGGTGAGACAGGCAGTTTTGAACTGGCATCGAGCTTCAATGAGGAGCCATTTGAGGTTTTTCAGAGAGGGTGAAATATGATCGTGCCTTTTTGATCCAGTGGCCATCCTTGCTGCTGCGTTTAGAGTTGTTCTCATGGGGGCTAGGTGAGATTTTGCTGTGCCTGTGAGGGTAGCGTTTCCGTAGTCTAGTCTGGATAGAACCAGGGCTTGCGTTGCGGTCTTGAGATCATTAGGCGGGAGGAAGGGCTTGATTTTGTTGAGTAGTTTTAGTTTGTAGTGAGCACTCCTAGCGGAAGCCTTTATGTGCGAGCTCATGTTCAGGTTAGGGTCCAGTAAGATGCCCAGCGACTTGGCGGAGCCGGTTAGGGAACGGTCGAAGTTTAGGGAGTCCATGAGCTTAATCCATTCTTGGACCTGGTGGGTTTGTCCGTTGTTAGAGAGGAGAAGGATTTCTGTCTTATCTTGATTAAGTTTTAGGTGGTTGTGTGATAGCCAGTTTTGATTTTTTTTTTAGGGTATCGTTGAGACGGCGTATGTCTTCTGGGGAGGAGACTTCCAGGTAGAGCTGGATGTCGTCAGCGTATAGGTGGTAGGTGATGTTGGCTTGATTGATTATGGTAGTGAGGGGTTCCATGTAGATATTGAAGAGAGTGGGTGAGAGGAATGAACCCTGAGGGACACCTCTGGTTATAGTGGAGGTATCGGAGATTGCGTTATTTATTTTGATTTGTTGGGAACGGTTTTAGAAGAAAGAGGTGAACCATTTCAGCACCATGCCGTCTGCTCCGATCCGTTGTTTTAGTGTGTTGAGAAGAAGTTTATGGTCCACTGTGTCGAAGGCCGCAGATAGGTCTAGGAGGATGAGCAGGCAGCAGCGACCGGCATCCATACATTTGTGGATGTCGTCTGCTATATTTAGTAAGGCTGTCTCTGTGCTGCAGCCCTTTCTAAAGCCTGATTGGTGAGAGTCCAAGAGATTGTTTGTGTCGATGGGCTGGTTGAGTTGGAGTAGGACACATTTCTCAAGGATTTCGGCCAGGAAGGGCAGGTTAGAGATTGGCCTGAAGTTGTTAAGGTCCTCAGGGTCTAAGCCTGGTTTTTTTAGTAGTGGAGAGACTTGGCCAAGTTTTAGGCAGTCTGGCATGACCCCCGTGTTTAACGAGCTGTTTATTATCATCGTCCAGAGGGGTGAAATGATGTGACTGAGGTTTTTTGCCATGGAGGCCGGGAGGGGGTCCGCGAAATGGGAGGAGGGTTTTGAGTTCGCAATTAGTTTGGAGATGTCCATTTCTGAGAGTGGCTTGAATGCTTTCCAGCAATTTAGGGTAGATGCGAATCCTGGTGTTTGGTTGCCCTCCTTTGTCTCCGGGAGGGGGATTCCTACTTCGGAGTCAGGCGTTTGTGTGTGGATATCGAGGGAGGACTCGATCAACGTGATTTTCTCATCAAAGAATTTGGCGAATTTATCGCAGCGTTCTTTTGAGCCCTGAGGGGCTTTAGCGGGAGGTTTCGAAGTCTGGTTTTTTTATGATGTTGAAAAGGTTTTTTGGGCGATTTATTGCATTGTCAAAGGCGCTGCGGAAAAAGGCTGCTTTTTCTTTGATGATGTGGTTTTTGTATGTTCTGCGTTCTGCTCTGAGTCGGTGGAGGTGAGTTGAGGAAGGGTTGACTTGCCAGAGTCTTTCTGCAGCTCTGAGTTGTCGTCTTTCTGAGTTGAGATCCTTGGTGATTCATGATCTTGAAGGGGTGTCTCTAATCTTTTTTAGTTTCAGAGGGGCTACTTGGTCTAGGATGTCTGTCATCGTAGAGCTAAAGTGGGTTGTGAGTTCGGTCGTTGAGAGGTCGCCTGATTTAAGTGGAAGGCTAGAGATCATTTTATTTTCCAGCTCAGCTAGGGGAGCTTGGCTTAGGTTTCTGGACCACTGAAGGGTTTTCTTAGCATGGATTGGGTATGATTCTTCCAGGTGTAGGTGGAGTAGGATGATGCGGTGGTCGGACCAATCAACTGGGAGGATGTTGTTGATGGTTATCGTCTTCTCTTGGGCTATGATGGCGTCAAGGGTTGAGCCTCTGTTGTGGGTTTGTTCTTTACAGTGATGGTTGAGGTTGTGCTCGAGTAGGAGTTCTTTTAAGGATTGGATTTGGGTGTTAGATTCATCGTTCCAGTGGAGGTTGAACTCGCCTAGGATTATGTTGTTGGCATCTGAGAGTGAGCAGTGAGTTACCAGGTCTGATAGGTGTTCGAGGAAGGGGAGGGTGTTGCCTGGGGGGTGGTATAGAAGGTGGCAGTTTGTTGACATATTGTTTTTCAGCCGTATAGAAGTGTTGAGATATTCAAAGGTGCTGTAAGTGGAGGAGACAGATTCCACCATCGTGATGGTATTCTTGTGGATAATGGCTAAGCCCCCACCTACTTGGTCGGTTCTGTCTTTTTTGATGATTGAGAATCCGGTAGGAACTAGTAAGTCGAGGATCGGGTAGGATGCTTCATTAAGTCAAGTCTCTGTGATGAATGCAATGTCAATGTCATAGTTAAGGATTGTTTCCGCCAGTTCTGTGGCATGCTTGGAGGCAGATCTACAGTTTATAAGTAGACAGTTGGTATTGGTCGAGTTTCTGTTGTGTATAAGAGAGGAGGGTGCCCTGGGGATATCCGAGAGGTGTGCTGGCGGTCTGGCCGTTAACCTGGGTGGAACAGGGTTTCTCCCGATACC
Source organism: Calotriton arnoldi (assembly GCA_963921515.1). Classification (NCBI taxonomy): domain Eukaryota; kingdom Metazoa; phylum Chordata; class Amphibia; order Caudata; family Salamandridae; genus Calotriton; species Calotriton arnoldi. The sequence continues at coordinate 1,002,642 of CAWUFW010006371.1, read as the reverse complement.
AGTGATCACCTGGATCTTGAAGGTGGGTTCTCTTTTTCTGGTTGGTGTCAATTTGTATGTTTTGGCCAGCTCTCTCGGTTCGCTGTGTGACATCTTAGGAGTTGTTCGAATCGGTCTGTGGGCGCGGTTTTTTGAAGGAGTGGTGGGCCAGCTGTTAGGCTGAGTTACAGGGGTTTGGAGTGGAGGTCTGGTGTTGTCCGTAGGGTAAAGGGGTGAGCAGTGGGCATGGTCGGGGACGGTTTTGAGGGTCATTAGGATTTTATTGATACCTAGTATCACTTTATTGAGCTGAGTTTCCATGAGGTTGAGCCTTTTCATAAGGTCTGGTGTGGGGATTTGGTTAGGGGGAGAGGGAACGGGGGTGAGTGAGTGCGACTTGTTGGGTGTGAAGTGTTCAGAGTATGTGGGGAGCAGGTTAGCGGGTGTAAGTGGAGGTTGAGTGTTGGTACTTTGTCTGTTAGGAGCGGTTTCGGAGGGTGCTTTAAGTGGGCGTGTCATGGGGTCAGTCCGTAGTTTGGGAGGGGGAGAGGGGGCATTGTGCCTATTCAGAGTGGGAGCTGTTTCCCTAATGGTGTGGGTGGATGGACGGAGGGGTGTGCTGTTTGGGGCGGGTGCTGGGAAAGGAGCTGGGTTGAGTGGGAGGATTGACGTGGGAGTTAGGGTCTGGGCTGAGAGTGATGGTTCTCGTAGTGTGGTTGGTGTTCTGGGGGTGAGGGTTCCTGATCTGGGTGGGAGGGAGGTTTGTGTCTGGCTTCGAGTAGGGGGGGTGTGCCTGGAAACTGTGGTCGTGATGGGGGTAGGGGCGGAAGCTTGGGGGAGGCTGATGTGGATATCCTTTTTCTGGATGGCATCTCTGTGGGGGGTTTTGTTTAGGGAGGGGTTGCGTATGAGGGAGAGAGCCTTGCAGAGAGTGGGGAATATAGATTCAAAAGAGCGTAGGTTGGCGTTGGTGGCTTGGATCAGTACGATACCGTTTCTGTAGATAGTGAGGGTGGCTTTGCCTTTGAACATGGGGGAGTGAGATAGCGTCAGTATATGGCCGTGAGGGATGATGGAGGTTTTGCTTATGCGTAGGTAGTTGATGAGGGTAGAATTCCATTTCAGGGGTCAGGTGGTGAAAAAGATGAGGTCTGATTTTTCCTGTCCTTTGGAGGGGTTGTGGTATAGATCTGTTATGAGTGTTTCATGATGTTGTTTGATTAGATTGTGTTTGAGTTTTTTTGAGGCGGTGAGTGAGAGGTTTGGGGGGTAGGATATGTAGAAAGAGTTTGGGCCAAGAGGTTTCAGGAGGTGGGACAAAAGAGAGTGGGGGGCTGTGGAGGCAGGCATGGTGATAAGGACTGGAGTGAAAAAGTAAGTGGGATGGGTGCTGTTTCGTGCCTATTGACCACAAAAGCGAGGGCCTGTGGTGAAGAAGGGGTGGAGGGGAAAGCTAGTAGGGAGGGGGGCCTTTCGGTAATTTAGGATTGGAGGACGTGTGACAGTAAGGACGAGCGGAAATAGAATCGCTTAAATATAGATATATATATATAGATAAAAATCAACATACATATGTATAACTATATATATGTGTGTAGAATAAATACATATACCTACTAATAGATCAGATTAGTGGCGGCAGCTAATGGGGGGTGACTAATGTTCAGGTTTGCGGAAATAGCGAGTGTTGGATGGGTGGTTGAAAGGGAAAATAGTGGGGGGGAGGTATCCTGTTTCAAGATGGCCGCTCTGTGGGCTGGGGTAGTCCTATTTCTGTGTCAGTGTCACCTGGTTTCAGAAGGAGGGGGCTGAGGATTTATGGAAGGCAGGGGTTAATATCTATATAAGTATCAAAGGAGGGGCTAAGGTAGTCCTCTTTCTGTGATTATAGGTCTTTCTTTGGGGTGGATTTTCGGGGAGGAGTGGTCCTCTTTTAGTTTCTGGTTGTAACTGGGGAGGGGGAGAGGAAGGGGATTTTAAAATGGAGGCTCAGGAGATCGAGGTCTCAAAATGGGCGCCTGAATTCAGTTCTGGTTTGTCTAGTGCTACATTAGGTTTCCTAAGGTGCTTTTGCTGGCAAAAATAAGTGGGCAGAGTCAGATCCATGTGGTAGGTTCCGGGTAGTGGAGGGGAGAATAGACAGTGAGGGAGAGCAGATACGGGGCGTGGCTCCGATGGGTCCGCTCGTTATGTAGGCTGAAGGACTCATGGGTTGGTGCCTGATTGGGTCTGAAGATGGGAAGGTTTAGAGGCAGGATGCCGTCTGCAGCCGAGAGTGAGAGTGAGATCGGAGCAGAAAGAGAGAGCCGCCGTCTCGATCATAGACCCCGCCCACAGCGGGCGTCCGCTCTCAATGGGGCCTGTTTGGAGTTAGGTGTCTCCGAGGGATGGGGGCATTTTCGTGGCCGGATGTAGAAACTTCCTGCTAAGCTTGTTAAAGTCAAAAGCAGAGTGAGCAATGCTGGTTCCTTTTTTTTAGCAGTAGGCTTGCTGTAAGGCATTCAGTGTTCACAAAAACGTTCCTCGCCGGAAGCTGAGGGGTTTATTTGTACGGGAGACTTTTGGGATAGTTTCACTCTTGATTGACATTGTCGAGGCAGGAGTGCCGTCTGCAGCCGGGAGCGGGGCCGGAGCAGAGAGAAGCCGCCGCCTCGGACATAAGCCCCGCCCACAGCGTGTGTCCATACTCAATGGGGCCGGTTGGGGTTAGGTGCCACCGGGAGATGGGGGTAATCTCGTAGCTTAGATGTAGTCCGAAGTCAAGAGTGGTCTCAAGGGCAGAGGAGCCGCTGGCGCCTTGGTCGCAGGCCCCGCCCACCCCGGGATGGAGACCGGCCGGGCAGCGGAGTCGCCTTTGAATTGGTCTATTGCTAGGTTTGATACGGAGGTAAGCGCATTTTGCTTTCTACTCTCGCCTGGAGCTGTGATGGACTTTGCTGCCTCCCCCTCTCCTAGGCATCCCCCTCTCCCTCGGACCATCTCTTCTCAGTCATGTTTGGATCTGCGATTCCTGACTTGTGGCTAGGGACTTCCAACTAGCAGGCGTACTCCTGTCACTATTTTGGAGGGGTATGGCACTGTGACCAGACTTTGGATATTCGAAAAACCAGAAGGAAAAAACTTAATACACTGCAGAGATCTTAAGAACGTGGGGAGCTCAGGGGCAAGGCCAAGAACCCTCGCCGAACTTTGCCTAGAGATGGTGACTGGACCGGAACCGCCTCACAACTCCAGGACGTCTGGCTAACCTGATGAACCGCTCAACCGACTCGGCGCCATGCGGGCACCTCGCAACCTATTGATTCTTGTGCGTGTGCTGTGGAGGTTATGGGATCTTGATTACGCTACTACCCGGGGCGCGTGGACCCCCCTCATTCCCCTCTCCCCCCAACGACACTATCAGCCCTATTAGTCATTTCCAACCTTGCCAGCAAGCCAGTGATGGGGGCGACGGAGGTTTTTTATTACTGGCTCAACAGCAAAGGGAACTACGAGACTTGGATAATGCACTGTTAACTAGCGGAGCATTGTATTTCCTCAACACAATCCTGCCTAGCATTGGCTCCTTTGATGGCTAACGCCCAACAACTTGCCATGGGTCGCGTTCGCTCACCCACCACGCCACCACTTGCCCACACCGAATCGTCACTGGAGCGGCCGCACGAGATGCACTTGGGAGCTGATTCGCCTCTCGCCGACAGGTCATTAGGCGACAAACTGGAAACGGTCCTGCAGACTGTGTAGAAGATTGGTGCCACACTCGAATTGAGCTACGGCAACAAATGATGGACGGAATGCTGATGAATCAAACATTCATCCCCAGTCAAGTGATCTGGGTTAAATCCATTGTTCTTTTGCTCACTACACTACCCCAGTTTGGACCCAGCCATATGCAAATCAGTCTTGACCCTGACCCTCATGGGAACAGTCCAGCCTGAACTGCCAAGCCAGGTCCTCCCTGGACCGGAAACAAGCATCCTGGGAATGGTTTCAGGGTAACACCATCAGCCAGGCTAGCTTGAATCCAGTGGCATATTGAGTAAGTTACCCACATCTGGGTATACCCATCCCACTTAGGGCGAAAAGTGCTCACTACACCACCCCAGTTTGGTTCGAATTGATGCACACATCGCTGGAAGGCAGGATCGATAATGTCACAGCAGACTTCAATCTCCTACATGCAGACCACCGAAAGCTCATGGATAAAGTGCGAAATGTCGAACTCACACTGACTGAACTCCAGCCAATAGCCTGTGACCACACCGCCCTGCTACAGTCCCTGGTAGATCGGGTTCACACCTTGGAGCACAGGGTAGAAGATGCTGATGGCTGCTCTCGCAGAAACAATATATGGGTGGTGGGGCTACCGGAGGGGGAGGAGGGCCAGGACACTGTGGCTTACGCTGAAAATTGGATCTGTACACTCCTACCTGATGCTAGGCACATGCCCTTCTTCTCAGTTGAATGGGCTCACCGGGTTCCGACATGAAGGCCGCCACCTGGCGCTAATCGTATACCTTTCCTGTTTCACCTGCTGACCTATTGGTATCACAACACCATTCTTCGCGAATTGTGCAAGCTACAGGAGATCAAGGTGAACAATGCCTCAATAATGATCTTCCCAGACTACACTGTAGCGGTGCAAAAACAAAGCCACTCCTTTCAAGCAGTCATGAGGCGTCTGCGTGAGCTGGATATATGCTACTCCTTGTTGTTCCCTGCCCGCCTTCGAGTGGTACTAGATGGACATACTCACTTCTTTGATTCTCCTGAAGAAGCCTGGGACTGGGTAGAGGCAAATGGTCTCATTGCCTCACCGCTCCCCTCTGCTGAATCAAAGGAAGCACAGTCCACCAGGAAAATGTGCTGACGTGGCAGGGACAAATGGGCAAGCCGCCCCCCTCCCCCCAAGACTGTACCGAATCTGGAACAAGTGTTGGCGGAGCAAAGAAAAGCCCTACAAATGGCATCCACGATGCGGGAGTGTGCCTCCAGCGTTGATCAGGATGTTGGTTCCACGAAATCCCTCAGCGATGACGGCTCCTCTAACACTTGGCCGTCAAGAGCAGAAACATCAACTCTGCCAACTATCACTCCTCAAACAGCAGATGATATTATTTGAATCTCTTACACTAATTACAATTGCAGCAGCAGTTGCCCTACATTGAACTAATGTCCTCCTGCACTATTTCATGCAAGTAAATGTTACTTACGCTTGTGCTCCGAGTGATGGGGGTCAAGTTGCAGCACAAGTCCCATTGAATTGTCACATGGGTGGGATTTGGGTTTTTAAAGTGTTGTAACTCATCCTTAACGAATGCTACTTGCTGATATACAACAACCTACATACTAGGTGTGTTGCGCTGCTGATTTGAGACACCCCTACACACCCTAAACTCAACCGACACATTCAGTAGGTGCCGCAACTAGTTTGGCAGTTTGTGCAGTCGTCTGTTGCACTTCTACCCCAGTAATGTTCTGTGTATTGACATTTCCTTCCCCTCTTATTACTTTCTCAAAGTTATGCCCTGTTGCCTCACGTGCCCGCCCCCCCCTGTCTGCCCTCTCTCACTGGTGCCTTCACATGGGATGGGACTCCTCGTTCGGGTGTGGGAGAAGTGTAAACGTGACACTGTTACGATACCATCATCACCCACACTAACATAGTCACCTGAAATGTGAGGGGCATGCGCACACCCTTACGCCACTACACAGTGTAAGCTTAGATCCACTCACATAGCACTGTTACAGGAGACGCACCTGACACTTGCTGAGGATGATCGCCTTTGTCGTCGATGGCGGGGCCAAGTATATGTCACTGATTACTCCTGTTACGCCAGGGGGGTGCTGGTGTGGGTAAGGCCGGGGGCTCCATTTGTGGCAGAAGATGTGGCAACGGACACAGACTGTAGATATGTATTCATAGGGGGTCACCCAGGCGGCAGGCAGATTCTCTTAGGAGCAATATATGCCCCCAACACGGACCAGACTTTATACCTGCACAAACTATCTGGCATACTATCTAACTGGAGTGGGATCCTGTGGCTTTTAGGTGGCAATTTTAACTCCGTTCTCGACACTATCCTGGACCGGTCCTTCCCTCTCTTGGCATGCATGGTTGCCATGTCTAACGCCCATGTATTGAAGTACTGGCTGTAGCACTGTGACCTCATGGACATATGGCATAGTCGCAACCCTGCCATAAGAGTGTACTCCTTTTATTCTTCACCACATAACTTACATGTATGGATCGACCGCAGAGTGGGGTTAAATGCACTCCTTCCTATGGAATGACAAACCAACTATCTGTGTCGCACGCCCTCGGACCACAAACCCCAATTTCTAACATTGGCATGGGAAATGGAAGTCCCTTCCATAACCACTTGGCATGTTTAACGGACAGCACTGGAGGACCCACCGTTTAGGGAGTCCCTTGGCACCGCCACGGTGGAATACTTTGTAACACTGGCTCGGCCACTGCTAAGCTGATTGAATGGGACGCCTTTAAAGTTATCATCAGGGAGCACAGCATAGGTATCACATGGAACATTCACAGGCAGCTGGATGCCACTATCACCAAAATTGAGAGTAGACTTTTACATCTTGAAACACAGTCGGTTACACAGCCAGAATATGTGCAGCGAACACACTACTTGAACGCCTGCTTTGTTCAAAATCCACTGCACACTCTGCACGCACTCATGCAGCATTAGATCGCGTGGGACAACTACTACCGTGGTTGATATGCCAGGAACAGCCCCGGCATCCCATTCTATCGCTGCGTACTCAAGAGAGGCACCTTCTGCACACGCAACATAAAATACACGCTGAATTAACGCGCCACTGTACCTCACTCAATAAATCCACTGTTTGGCCCAACCCAGATCACCTTACCGAATTCTTCTCACCAATACGCTTACCTACTATCTCTCCCGTTCAGCGTGAGGAGCTGGAAGAGCCAATCACGCTAGTTGAAATTCTTGAGACCATCAAAACCCTGGCATCGGGTAAGACACCCACATCATATCTCTCTACTCAGATGATCTCCTTCTATATCTTCAAAACCTGTGGTTGGACCACTCTACATTAACTCACACACTCACCGATTTTGCTGCCCTCTCTGGCTCGAAGGTAAACTGGGCAAAATCATGTTTGTTCCCGTTCACACCAACATGTCCCGACCCTGCCCTGACACTCAGCGGTGTACCCATAAGATGGCAATCGAATACATTCCGATACCTAGGAATGAGAATTTATCATCAACCAACTGACCTGCTGGAGGGCAACCTTACAAGAGCAGTGACTGCTATCAGATCTCAGATGGTTTACTGGTGCACGCTCCCCCTGATGGGTTGGATAGCGCTACTTAAAATGGTTGTCCAACTGAGAGTCCTATAATATTTCACTAACTTGCCTTACTCTGTCGCGCCCCCCTTTTTTGTGCATTTGAAAGCCCCATGAGGGAATTCATCTGGAGTTCCTCCCGTTGTCGAGTAACGCTCTCTAAGCTATATTTGCCCACAAATCAGGGAGGGCTAGCAATCCCAAATTTGAGAGCAATACTATCTCACTTCCCTGCTTCAGTGGGTGGCCAGATGGATGGCAGGACTCCAGCTCTGTGGCACAGTCACAAACTCACCGCCCTTGTCACTCCGAGCGCTGCTCCGACTGTTTCACCCCTGCACCTGGGGTAGGCCACCGGACTCCCTATTACTTGAAGTCGCACACCGTTGCTACCGCAGAAGTTTATACCACACACGTAGGACAACCCCATATGCGCCGGTGCTGCCCATATTAGGCACACCCTGAGGCCCAACAGTTACCACATCCACTGAACTGTGTACGTGGTGGGAGGCTGGCTTCCAAACACTGGGCGACCTATATTGTGACGCTTTCCTGCTATCTTACGATACACTGGTGGAGGAAGACGGCCTACACCTGGGTTAATTTTTATTGCACGCTTCAATAATTGCAGCTTTGAGATGCCGATGGGGAGACATGACAGGTGAACGTTAGACTCAGCTCACTATCCAATACCTGCATGTAATGGGAACGGGAAGGCACCTCACCAGATGTTTCGCTGCTTCTCTGTGTCATCATGCGGTGGTGTCAACCCAACCCCCCCCCCAAGACAGCACTAGGCATGACCTGGCCCTTCGCAGACAAGGAATAGGCCGCAATATTGGAAAGTCCTAAAAGGATTCCTCGGAATTCCAGTTTTCGCCTAATTTAATATTAGATCACACAAAGAGCATATCTTGCCCCAGCTAAAATTAACTGTTGCTTCCACCACACTGATGCAACATGCCCTAGATGCCACACTCTAGATGTGGAACTTCTCCACATGTTGTGGTCCTGCCCGATCCTCGCCGCGTACTGGTGGTCAGTCACAGCCACCCTATCCTCTTATACTGGACGCACTATGACTCACACCTGGGAGGAATTCATATTAAACCTATTCCCTAGGAGTAAGTGGCAGAGGGTGACTTCATGTTTCTTGAACTTGGGTTTACTGGTGGCTAAACGCTTAATCCTGAGGAGGTGGAAGTTTCCCGAACCTCCTCTTCCACTAGCCTGGAGACGTTTTCTATTGGTGTGGGCTAAGGCTGAAAGTATCACCCTACATAGAGAGGAAACTCTCTGCCTCCGTAAAATCCCCATTGCAGCTAACTGGAACACTATAATAAATGCCTTCCAAAGTGAGTTCCCAGTAGAGTTGGGTCCCTTGGGAGGTGAAGTACTGGCTGAAGAGAGGGACGAGAAGACCCAGTAGAACACCCGCCTCCCACTCGACTTAGGTGAGCTGGGTCACATCCATTCCCCAAGGCAAAGGAAATAAGTGGCTTCTGTATGCATGACACCTTTACATCCACAGACTGGGTGGGCCGGTGCACTTACAGTTGGGCTAAGTTATTCCTTTTACTTTTAATTTGCCCCATTACCTTTTCTTCCCGTCTCCATATATGCAAAGGGTTAACTGGGAACGACAAGTTCCTGTTACTACAAATGGGCTGCCCTTGGCAATCTACCCAAAATAGGCTGCTCCTCACTGTCAGCCAGCGGTGCACTCCACCAGTCAATCTTCCATACACTACCCCCTGGTTGAAATTCAACACTGATACAGTCAAGTCTATAAAATGTCTGAAAAGTTCTGGGGAGGTTATGTGGTGGCATGAAAAGTGGAATTATGTCTAACAAATGGCAACATATTTGTTTTTGTAATGTTGTTTCTTACACCGGTTAAGGGTTGCATTTGTAAAACTGCAATGTGAAAATGTATAACCATTAAAAACAGATTTAAACAAAAAAATGAAGGAAACATGGGTCCCGGGTCAAATGCCCAAGAATGGGGACCTTTCGATCTGGTTATTGAAACCCGTCCCTATTGACCTTGGATGCGGGGACCTTGGTGCCTGTTTTTTAAGTACTTGGTCTGGGAGCCGCCCGCCCCCTCGTCAGACTGCCCTCTCCCTGGGGTGAGGCCAGCCAACCCCGCCCTGGGGGATCAGCAGCAGAGTGGGGCCTTGGATCCCGCAGGTGTCCTTAATGGTGAACTTTAGTGAGGATACCCGACTGGCAAAACACATATAGCAGCCCTGAATACCCAGATGCAAGTAAAAGGTTTGTATTCCCAACGTTGTCTCATTGATCCTTCTTTTGGCTTTGGTACAGTTGATTCCTGGAATGTGGGTGAATTGGTGGTATTTTACTCTAGGGTTTATCTTACTGTGCATTTGGACTCTTTGTGTGAAGGCGTTACCTCCCCAGACAGGTACCACCCCCCTGCCGAGGCTGTGGCCCCGGTCCTTGCTGGGTTGAGTTCCCTGTCTGTGGTTGCTGTCGTCACGTGTTTGTCCAACTACCTGATCCCTGTTGCGGGGGTGCAGTGGTTGACTGGCCTCCCTGTGGCTGAATGTAAGGTGCATTTGGGTTTCCATGGGCTTGGTTTTGTGGATTAGGATTTTGTGGATGCTGACCCTGGCCCATCGACGTCTGTCCGTGGTATGCTTTAACCGGCATCTGTCTGCCAGGTAGCCCATCTTGTGGCAATAGAAAAATTCCCTAAGGTCTGGTTTCTGCCAACCCCCCTGGCCTCTGTTGCTATAGCTAGGTTGAAACCGTCTGGGGTTTCGCGGTGCAGCCCCCTTTAAGACTGGTGCCATTTGCACGCTCGCGGCCAAAGTGGCTCCCTCATGGGTGGTCTTTTTCAATTTGTGTTGGACCAATTTAGCAGTATCTCTCTGGGCTTGCTCCTGTCTTTCTCTATCCTTTTCTTGCTTCTTTTTGTGGTAATGCATTATATGGGCTTGTATCTCCCACCAGGGCTTGGTGTCTAATCCAACCATGCTGTCCAATGCACTTTATATCTCGGTGGGCAGTCTCTTTTTGAGAATATTGTAAGAGAATGCGACTTGTGAGCCTGTGTCAGTCCACGACGGTCCTGTCTCTTTTCCCCATCACTCCCTCATCCTATCCAGAAAATCTGTTATTGTCTCCCCTTCCTTCATAGTCTCCGCCATTAGCCCTCCTACATCAGGGCGGTCAGGGAACATCTCCTTCAGGGCCATCCATATTCGGTGCCTGTATGAAATTGATGGGGCCCATCATACTCAGTGTTTGTCAGCATAATTGCTAGGATGCGAGCACGGGCGAACACTATGTTAGTTTGCCCTCCGATAAGACTGCTTAGCAGACTTTTGATATCGCCTATCGCTAGGTTTTACCTGGGGTGTTCTTCTCAAAGAATGAGATCCATTTCACCTCTCCATCCAGCAATGGTGGTAACGTTTTCCTTAGCCCTTCCTTGTCCGTTCGAGCCCAAGGCACATAGATGTTTCCTGATGTGCTCTTCTGTAGCAGCGGGTTCATCTTTGCTTTGAGCAACTCTACTGATTTCTCCTTAACATGGCGTTCCCATCTTTTTAGGCATTCCTGCATGTAGGGGAAGTTCCACTCGGGATCTACTCCTTCATGCTGGATGCAGTCTTCCACTATGGCCATGTCCTCTGGTTCGAAGGATACCTCCTTTAGCCAAGGTCTATTTTACTGTTCTTTTCCCTCGTTCCAGTAGACTAGCAGTGGCAGAATGGCCACGCAAAGGTATTGCCTTCCTCTCTGCCACTCTCTCACTTGGGGTCAGTCTATCTATCTTGTGCGTTTGGGTGGAGTAACGTATGTCTTTGTCACTGCTCGCCTCGTGCACGCGCTTCTCCCTGTGTTTTGATTGGGTCAGCGCCAGGCTACCTTGGTCCTTGATTTCCCAGTCAGTCCCTCTTCTTCGTTGAAACTTTGGTGAGGCTCGTGTCCCAGCCAAAAGCCTCTCATCTAATTCTACCTCTGACTCTTCCCCTATCTATGCATTGTGCCTGCCCCGCTCTTCTCATGTGGGGAGTGCGCTGCTCTGTTTTCTCGCTGTGCTTCCTGGGTGCGAGCTCTTTCTTTTTCCCTACTTAGTTCGCGCTTTTCTTCTACATCCTGTCTAGGTTGCCTCCTTTGCTCCGAGCTTTGCGCTGTTCTTTTTGCTGGGGCTTTGCCCTCAAATTCGCTCCCTGTTGTTAACTCAGCTACCTGGGTAAGTCCTGTAGCTCCACCCTCATCATCGGATCCCGGGGGATGGGGGCCCCTTTCGTCACTCCTGCTAGCTGTACCACTGTCTAGACCCGCTACAAACCTCCCTGTCACTCGTGTGTGTTCACCTAAGTCAGTGAGGGTACGTGTTCTCCACGCTGCTTGGGTTCTTTATGTCAGGTACGACAGTTGGGGGGTTGAACTTCTGGGAGCCCTTGCACTGGACTGGGGTTGCTCTGTGACTGCTTGAGCCTGATGGCCTGTTAGTCTCTCATGCCTGGGCCTAACCGCTTGCTGTTCGGTGGAAGGCCGCCGACTTCTTCAACTAATGGATTATTGTATCCTAGTGCGGGGAGAGCAGGCGAGACCTGCATATGGTGGGGGAGGCGCTGATGCCTTGTTTGCTATCTGTAGCTCAGGACTGTCGATCTGGGGTTCCCCGAAGATGGCCCATAGTTCTAATAATGCCTCTCTCTTATCTTTCTTTTGACCTGTGTATTTGGTTTGTATGTATGTTCTCATGTGTTCAAGTATGTTAGTGTCAAATGTTCCCTCCTTTGGCTAGGGAAATGTATGGGCCTTTGTGTGTGTGTGCCATTTTTGGAAATCCTTATTATGTTTTTTAGCTATGTGGTGAACCGGGTTTGCCTGTGTTTTAATGGTGTCTACATGATAAGTTTGGTGGTTTTAAATGACAAGGCACCTTAGCGTCTTTGTTTTAAGGTTAAGGACTCTGGTTTTGATCTGAATCGTGGGGAAAATATACACAGGGTTTACTCTGCTTCTAATTAAGTAACCACAAGATCAGCGATATGTACAGATGCATCAACAGTTCAACATGAACATTTCATAAACACAAATAACAATGCATATGAAGGGTTGCAACTTAGAAAATGTGCAATTTGTAAAAAAAAAAACAGTATCTGAACAATATTGACTCCTGGCATCAATTACTGTTTGTGACAAATTGCAGAATTTTTATATGAAACATTGGTTCATTGACAAAAACACAATAATTAGGACAAAAAACAGTTTGCAGTAATTTAACAGCACCACAACATCACACATATACCTTACATCAACAATCGCACACTGTATCAGTGGCGGCGTGAACCCCCCGCTTTAGCAGCTTAAGTGGGGGGTAACTACTAAAAGTTTAACAGTTTTACAATGGTCTCATCAGGGCAGGGCTACAAAGTGGGGGCTGAACGTTGTGAGACACTTTCAGCAAAAGAGAGGAAAATAAATGTTGCAAACAAAGAAAAAAGTTACAAAGAGAGACGGATACCTGAACGGAAAGGTGGACAGAAGAGTGAAAGGATGAATGGCTAGAAGAGTGAAAGGCTGACAAATCTTTAGGTGAAGTGAATGGTCATTGATTGAATGGATGGATGGATAATGAATGGTTAGATGGATTGAAAGGTCAAAAGGTGGATGGATGGGCAAAAGGATTAATGAATATGTAAACAGATAGATGTAAATTTAGTAGCTTGTTAGAATAATGAAAGGATGGATGGAAGTTTATAAATGATGGCATTCAAATTGGAGATGGCACATCAATCAATCAATCAATCATATCACTTGTAAAGCGCACTACTTACCCGTGAGGGTCTCAAGGCGCTGGGGGTTGGGGGGTGCTGCTACTGCTCGAAGAGCCAGGTCTTGAGGAGTCTTCTGAAGGTCAGTAGGTCTTGGGTCTGGCGTAGGTGGGTGGGGAGGGTGTTCCAGGTCTTGGCGGCGAGGTGGGAGAAAGATCTGTCGCCGGCAGTCGTTCTTTGGATGCGGGGCACTGCGGCGAGGGTGAGGCCGGTGGAGCGGAGCTGGCGGGTGGGGGTGTAGAAGCTGAGTCGTCCGTTGAGATATGCTGGTCCGGTGTTGTGGAGTGCTTTGTGTGCGTGGGTGAGGAGCTTGAAGGTTATCCTCTTGTTGATGGGGAGCCAGTGCAGGTCTCTCAGGTGGGGTGTGATGTGGCTGCGGCGGGGGATGTCGAGGATCAGACGTGCAGAGGCGTTCTGGATGCGTTGCAGCCGTCTCAGGAGTTTGGCCGAAGTTCCTGCGTAGAGGGCGTTTCCGTAGTCCAACCTGCTGCTGACGAGGGCCTGGGTGACCGTTCTTCTCGTTTCGGTGGGGATCCACTTGTAGATCCTGCGGAGCATGCGGAGGGTGTTGAAGCAGGAGGAGGAGATGGCGTTGACCTGCTTAGTCATGGAGAGGGTGGAGTCGAGGATGACCCATAGGTTGCGTGCATGGTCGGTGGGTGTTGGAGCTGTTCCCAGTGTGGTCGGCCACCAGGAGTCGTCCCAGGCCGAAGGGGTGGAGCCGAGGATGAGGACCTCCGTCTTGTCCGAGTTCAGCTTCAGTCAGCTGTTCCTCATCCATTCGGCGACGGCCTTCATTCCTTCGTGGAGGTTGGTTTTGGCGGTGTGAGGGTCTTTGGTGAGGGAGATGATCAGCTGGGTGTCATCGCCGTAGGAGATGATGTTGAGGTCGTGCTGTCGGGCGACGTGGGCGAGAGGTGCCATGTAGATGTTGAACAGCGTTGGGCTGAGGGATGAGCCCTGGGGTACGCCGCAGATGATGTCGGTGGCATTGGAGCGGAAGGCGGACGCTCTGTGTTCTGCCGGAGAGGAAGGATGTGGTCCAGTCCAGGGCCTTCTCTTGGATCCCGGCGTCGTGTAGGCATGTGTTCGTAGTGTGCGGTGGCAGACCGTGTCGAAGGTGGCTGACAGGTCCAGGAGGATGAGGGCCACTGTTTCTCCGTTGTCTAGCAGGGCCCTGATGTCATCGGTGGCGGTGATGAGGGCGGTTTCGGTGCTGTGGTTGCTGCGGAACCCGGACTGGGACGGGTCCAGGATGCTGTTCTCCTCGAGGTAGCAGGTCAGTTGTTTGTTGACGGTCTTCTTGATGACCTTCGCCGGGAACGGGAGCAGGGAGATGGGCCGGAAGTTCTTGAGGTCCTTGGGGTCCGCCTTGGGTTTCTTGAGTAAGGCGTTGATCTCGGCGTGCTTCCAGCTTTCCGGGAAGGTTGCTGTCTCGAAGGAGATGTTGATTACTTTCCGGAGATGGGGTGCGATGGCTGTGCTGGCTTTGCTGAAGATGTGGTGTGGGCATGGGTCTAATGGTGATCCGGAGTGGATGGTGCTCATAATCTTGCTGGTGTCCTCGTTGTTGATGTTGGTCCAGGAGAGCAGGCGGTTGGTGTGGGTGGTGGTCGTGGGGGCGGAGGTCTCAGTGGTTGTCAGGGCAGTCACGGCGTTGAAGCTGTCGTGGATGTCGGCGATCTTGCGTGGAAGAAGGTGGCCAGTGAGTCGCACAGGTCTTGCGAGGGTGGGATGTCGTTGGTGTTGGAGTTGGGGTTGGATAGTTCCTTCACGATGTTGAAGAGCTCTTTGCTATTGTGTGCGTTGTTATCTAGGCGGTCTTTGAGTGAGGTCCTTTTGGTGGATGGGAGCAGTGGTCTATCGGCCTCCCGGCGACAAAAAAGACTTTAGCTCATCACTGATGGAATCCCTAGCCCCCTTTACTCTTCAAGCAGACAACTTCCTACTAGTAGGGGATTTCAATCACCACTTAGACATCTCTTTAGACCCAGACTCCAGCCGTCTGATGGCGGCTATGGAATCTCTCGGTCTCTTTCCAAAAGTACTTAGCCCCACGCACATAGCCGGACACATGTTGGATACCATCTTCTCCAATATACAGGGTATGACAGTGGAACCCCCCATAGCCTTAACCTGGACAGACCATTTCGCATTAAAATTTTCTTTAAAAACTCCAAATGTCAATAACAAACGTCAGAGCACCCTGGGACCTCTGAGACCCTGGAGGAAGGTGACCCTTGTCTCATTCATCCCCTCCTTTAATCCTCCAGTCTTACAGGACTGTGTGGACAGTGACTCAGCGCTGGGAGCACTAGAAGATTCATTTGCAAAGGCTCTAGACACTATCGCCCCGTTTAAAGTAGGGAAGACCTGGAAAAGAAATGCCCCAGTACCTTGGTATACCGATAGTCTTAAGAAGGAAAAAGCCACCTGTAGAAAATGGGAAAGGCATGGAGGAAATCAAAACGGGAGGATGATAAATTAGTTCTATAAAACGGCCTTCAGAGCATACTTCAAAAAGTGCAACACCGTTAGAAGATCCCATTTAGGGGTCAGAATCAGCGAAGCAAAAAACTCCTCCAAAGAGCTGTTTAAGATTCTTAAAGATTCCACCAACCCAAGGGTAAATAGTCCATCTACTCCCTTAACCCAAAAGCTCTGTGACGATCTTGCAAATTATTTCCATCAAAAGATCGACAAAATCTACAGCTCTTTCAGCGACAAGGAGGAACTGAGCGCGGTCTCCCTTAATATAGTTGTTCCAGATTTAATCTCATCCCCATTGGAAGCTTTTACTGCTATCACTCCTGAGCAAGTCCAGGCCCTACTAGTAAAAATAAAATCTGGCTTCCCTCTAGACCAGGCCCCCCCCATACATTATCTCATCTCTGGCCACGGCCCTAGCAGCACCCATTACTGATGTCTGCAATCTATCATTAACTACAGCCTCTTTCCCTCAGAAGTGGAAGAAGGCCCGAATCAGACCCATAGTGAAAAAACCCTCGGCCGACCCACAGGACTGGCAGAATTACAGACCCATATCACTACTTCCTTTTTTTCCTAAAATTATGGAAGCATTAGTTAATAAGCAATTAACAGAATATCTAGAATTGAATAATTTAGTGGACCCCTCCCAGTCAGGTTTCCGCACGTCACATAGCACAGAATCAGCTCTAACGGAAGTTACGGACACGATAAAGCTGGCCTTAGATAAGGGGACCCCAACCATGTTGATCCTCCTAGACTTGTCAGCAGCGTTTGACACCATCTCCCATCGAATCCTAGTTCAAAGATTAAGTGAGATTGGTGTCAGTGGAATGGCGCTAAAATGGTTTGAAAGTTTTCTCTCGGACTGAACACATGTAGTGCAGCTAGACTTGTTTACATCTCAGACCACGATTGTGGACAAAGGGGTATCCCAGAGATCTATTCTTAGTCCCACTCTTGTTAACATCTGTGTCCTCCTTGGCTACGATAATCAGATCATGTGGTTTTGAAACCATTTCGTATGCGGATGACACACAATTGATAATAACTATAGACCCTGACCCCGCTATTTCTAAAGAAAAATGTAAAAACTGCATGTTAAAAACGGCAGCGTGGATGACTGCAAACTTTTTGCAGCTCAACACAAACAAAACTGAGATTCTCCTATTTGGAAAGGCTGACGAAATCTGGTCTGCTGACTGGTGGCCTCCTGAGCTGGGTGAGCCTCCAACCCTAAAAAAAAGGGTGACAAATCTGGGAGTCATATTGGATGACAAGCTATCCATGGATGAACATGTGAAAAGCATCTCGGGCACGTGTTTTGGCCTGATGCGAATGCTCAAAAAGGTATTCCCGTGGATACCTCTCTCAGCCAGAAAATCTCTAATTCAGGCACTATTAGTGAGTAGATTGGACTATGGCAATTCCCTACTGGTTGGGATAAGGGAAGGTCTACTCTCTAGGCTGCAGGTAGTGCAAAACACAGCAGCACGCCTAGCCCTAAATCGGCCCCCTTGGACACCATCTGAACCCCTCCTGTGACTGCTCCACTGGCTGCCCATAAAAAAACAGGCAGTGTTTAAGCTCCTGTGTATGGTCTTTAAAACACAAAAGGGGAAGGGTCCAGTCTACTTAAAAAAAAAAGCTAAAACCTTATATCCCCACCCGACAACTCAGATCCAGCGACCAGCGGTTACTGCGCCCCAAAAGGATAAATAAAACCAGCATGGATGGCCGCCCTTTCTCTTACCTGGCTCCCCATCACTGGAACAAACTGCCCCCTCACATCCGCTCCTGCGCTAACCTCACTCAGTTCAGAAAACTCCTCAAGACTTGGTTATTCAATCACTAACTAGACCTAGTTCCGCTTCTGTTGCCTGTTTACTGGAGCACCGAGAGATCCCCCTGGGGATGATTCGTTGTGCTTAATAAATAATAATAATAAAGGTGGAAGGCTGATGGATGGGTGGGAGAGTGGCAGGACGAATGGACAGATGAGTAGATGCAAGGGTGAAGCAAACAAATATAAAAAGGACCAGGCTTACTTTCTTCACTAGCTGGGTGTCATTAGAGGTTTGGTTCAAAGTGGGGGGTATTTGAATTTTCTGGCTACTCCCTTGCCCTGTCTCACACCCAGGGTCCAAGCATACCATCTGTATCACGCCCAGTGGTCTAAGCGACCAACTGCTAAAGAACTGACAGAGAAAAAATGATGACTTTGTCAAAAAATTCCTTAGCTCGCTCCTAGCACATGCTATCCTGTGACCAGGGAAAGCTCTGCGCGGTACACGGGACCAAGTGAGCCTGATAGTCTGTCAATATTGGCTCCAGGACAAAGATAGTAACAATAGTTTGAGGGGAAAAAAGGAATAATTCGAGAACCACAGGCCCTTGTGGCCAAAAACAAGTTACACCTAATTTCACAGTCCAAATCTTTTTCCCTAAATGTCTGAATCGCACCATGTATCACACCCAGGGGCTAATAGTACCATCTGTGTCACGCCCAGCGGTCCAAGCATACCGGCTGTGTCATGCCCAGCGGAAAAAGCATACCATCTGTGATACCCACAGCGGTCCAAGTGATCACCACCTCTCATTTCTTTCAGATGCCAATGCGTTGAGAGACCGGTGGCACTGAGAACCCCTTTTAGGCTAAAAAATAAGATTGAGGTGTCAACTCCGACAATAAATACAATAAATATTCTTCTTTTGTACTGTGTTGACTATCGAAAAAAGGTGACTTCCGCGGAATCGCCTCCAACTCTGCCTTGCGACTACTCAACTAGGATATATAGAATAGGTAATATGCCAGATTTCTGTCAGTGGCAGGGTGCTCAGGTTATCTGTTTACGCTTCCCTCTAGTTCACCATACACCACATGCTTTACTAAGGTTCTGATGTAGTCTCTTACCCTCTGTGACGGCTGCTTCAGGATGGACCACCGCCCGCGGATTCAAAAGAACTTCCAATCCATTGCGGTGTCTGCTCACCTTTCTTGTTCCGGAAATGTGAATCCGTCCAGACCGGGTCCCCTTGCTTTGGTTGCATCCGGGTTCGAGGTACCAATCAGTCCCGATGGTGGCTCGCCAAAATGTTGCTTGAATAGGAACTACCTTGAAAAAGCAAGAGACAAGAGGCATTTGGCAAAACAGAAACAGCTTGTTTATTTAAACAGGTTGTATGATACAACCACGCATGTGTTAACCACGCATGTTTAAACAACGCGGTCTGAACCACAACCTCGTCTTTACCACGCATGCCTTTACTAAGCATGCCTTTACAATGAATTTCATTGTAAAGGCATGATTGGCAAAGGGATATGCGTGCAAAGTGCACACCCCAGGACCCTGCCCTGAGCCCTAAAACCCGATACCTCAGCCCTGCAATCCATGCCGCCCCAGCCCTAAAAACTACCCTGAATCCCCACCCTGAGCCCTAAAGCCCAGACCCCTGCCCAAAAACGACCCTGACCCCTGCCCCCCACTCTGAGCCCTAAAACTGACCCCAGCCTTTAAAACTGCCCCTTCCCCCCACCCTGAGCCCTAAAACGCGGCCCCAGCCCTAAAAACTACCCGTTTCCCGCCCTGAGCCCTAAAAACAGCCCCAGCCCTAAAAACTACCCCCTCACCCTAAAACCCAGCCCAGCCCCAGCGCCCCAGTCCTTCCTGTCCCAATCCTTCCTGTTCCTCTCCCCGCCCATCTAGACTGCTGACTGCCTTAACCACGCATATGCGCGGTTCAGGCAAGCATTGTTTTGCTTGCGTTGAAACGCCACGCGTGGCTCAGCCCGCGTTGTAAATGCCGTTTTTCAACTAAACAATGAGGCCGAGAGCACAGTCACAGGAATAGGGTCTGAGGACTGTCTCAATTTACAATTGGCCTGACATGGGGGCATATTATCAAGCCATTTATCGCCGCGTTAGCGGCACTTTCTTGCCGCTAACGCGTTTTTTTTAACGCCCTATTAACAAGCTGTCGCTAACAGGCGTTAGCGACAGCTTTCCGGCGATAGCAGCCGGTTTTTCCATTGCCTTGCATGCCAGCGATATTTATCGCTAATGACATGCAAGGTAGGCGTTCCGTCTCAAAATTACAGGAAAACTCACGCTAACACCACTGCGCCCTATTTTCAAGGATGGGCCGGACCCGCGAAGCGATAAAAAAAGTCGCGCTAAGGCCCGTTAGCTGCAGGAACTTAAGACCAAAAAATAGCTGGTCTTAAAAATGGGGACAAGACTTGGGCCCACATGTATGCATGTTTTTGGTGCTGGACAGCGCTGCAAGCAATGTTGCAGCGCTGCCCTGCGACAAAAATACAGTGCAGGAATGCGCACCATCAATGAGTTAGTGCGCATTCCTGTGCCCCACTCATGAAAAGTGTTGCTGCGCTGCGACAAGACAGCGTAGCAACACTTCTCATTACGCCCTCCTTGCAACAGCATGGATGCGCTGTACCCACTGGACAGCGCTCCATGACGCAAGTAATGACAGATACGTCAGGCATCCTGACGTATCTGTCTGCGCTAAAGTCACGCATTGCTGCAGTTGTGTCACAACCATGACGCAACTCCAGCAATGCATGGGGCCAGCCTATCCCTATGGCACTGCCTCACCCTCACGTCTGTCATCAGGCAGGCGGAAGGTACTGACGCAGTGCCGTTAATGAGGGGTGCCCGAATGTCGGCGATGTTGGAGATCCATCGGTGGTGGTTGCACGCTGCGGTGTCATCGTTTGGAAGCATTGGTGGAGTGTTGGTGCGGAGGCAGTTGACCAGACGTTCTGCGGTGGCCTTGATCCAGCTGCGACTGGGCGCAATGACGGCTCCGGTGTTCAGTGGGCAAGGTGAAGACGTCATTCATCCAATGATGGTAGTGCCAGGAGAGTCCGGTGTTGTGGCTGTAGTTGAAGTACCCGCTGGCAGAGGTGACTTGCTCGACCGTGTGTCCTGCTATGTGGCCTGTTGAGGTGACTTGCTGCTTGCGTTTGATGTCGGTGACAGGAGGGGGTGGTGCTCTGTTCACTGGGGTTGCCCAGGTGGAACTTGAGTTCACATAGTTGGATGTCGTCAGGGGATGGGAGATGCTGGGGTGCAATGATGTCTACAATGGGATCGTAGAATGGGGGGCCATGGCCCGTGGGGCCTGCACATGAGGGTGCCACAGAGGATGTTCTTGGGCTTGGTCCGGATCTGGGAGTTGACGTGGTTCATGGTCACCCTTGGCACATTAGAGTGCGTGTTCAGTCGGAGTGTGCCTCTGTAGGTGATGGCAATGCCTCCTCCTTGATGGTCGGGGTGCTCCTTGCGGGTGACACTGCATCCGTCAGTGATGGCGAAGGCGATGTCCATTACGGAGCAGAGGTTTGTCCTGGCAGGCGAGGTGGCGTCCAGGGTTGATGGCGAGGAGGGTGCTAGCGTCGTAGCGGTGGAGTGTCCAAGAGGAATGCACCTTGGTGCTGAGCACGCTCCAGGGGCAGACGGACGCAAACGGCGTAGCTTATGTGTTGCCTTTGTCACGGGAGACGACCCTTACAACGCAGGCAGTACATCGTTAACAACGCAACTCCGACAACGCGGGTCCCTTAACATCGCATTTGATTACAACGCATTGTGAGGTCAGTAATGGGGTAATTCAAACTTTTTCAGGTGTGCATGGGTTTTGGATGTAAAAAATGAAAATTGGACTATGTCTTGGGGTAAAATATGAAAAATGGGGTGTTTTGGGGTAAAATATGAAAAATTGGGTGTTTTTTGGGCTAAATTTTGGAATTTTTGGGTGTTTTTTTGGGGTCGAATTTCTAAATCTTGGGTGTGTTTTGTGCCAAAATGAAGAGAAATTTGGGGGGTGCATTTGTCTCAAATGTGATCTTTTGGGTGTCTTTTGGGGGTTCAGAAAGGAATTCCAGAGTTCACGGTTGGATTTGTTGTGCAAAGGTTATTTTTGGGTCGCACTCACTGTAGTGGGAACAGTGATCTTCATGTCTCCGCTATGCAACACCTACTCTACTGTTGCAATGTGCCTAGTATTAGTATGTATCGGAATGGAATGCGATGTTATGGCATGCATCGCAACTGCGTATGTGCCTTTGGCACACGAGTGGTACGCCCGCTGTGCATGTGCGCACAGCGGGCACCATTGAGAAGGGCGGGGGGGTGTCTGGACAGCTGTGAGGTGGTAAACCCCGTAAAGAACACTAGATGGTGCGTGGACACGGGGATGTGTGTGTGAACGTGTGTTGTTAAATATTTATTGAGGGAAGTCTTACCTCTAAGCCGTGTCCCATGTCTTCGTAGCTCCTGCTCTCCTGCGTCTGCTTCCAGGAAAAGGAAGTAGGCAGCCAGGCTCCCTCCCCTGAGTCAATCACAACGCTGCGATGCAGCGGTGGGATTGTTAATTGGCAACGGGACAAGTCATGCAGGCAGGGGCCGGAGGGGTGGGAATGTTCTCCATGCAGGCTGTAATGCAGCCTGCATTGCGAACAGAGAAGTGCGCATGTCTGCATTGGGCGGCCTGAGTGGGCCGACCAAACAGTCATTGCGCACTTGAGTGTGCATGCCAATCCGCACAATCCCTGCTCTGTGTTTGGAGCAGTCCTACCCACCCGCCCACCCCCTGACGATACATAGCATGAATACATGAGTTATTTATCCCTTGTTTTTCCCTTTTTTAACTGTTTTATTGCCTTCTCTGAGCCCGCACTACCCGCTTCCCGTCGCTGCTGCCCCTGTGGCCCCGCACCCCTGTCCTCGCACATTCCCGCCTCCCAGCTGTTCGTTCCTCCACCCTCCCCTACTTGATGGCGGACGTTGCACGATTGCGCAGTGGACACGCGCCGCTGTCGCGCAGAAGGCGCGCCTAAGACAAGCCCGTCTGCGCATGTCTGCAACCCAACCGCGACCAGCGCCAGGAAGCCTGGGTCACGGGCCACCCACTGCTACAGCACAGTCACCCTCCACGCACTCAACCCCGGGAAAGTCAGAGACTGACAACAGGCCTCGGCAAACACGACCCACGGCCAGTTCTCCTGCCTCCACTGCCGCCAGAGCTTAACCACCACCCCGGACTCCAACACAGCCGACGCCAGCACCGGCGACACCCTAGGATGCATCCTCCTCAACGGGCGCTCCGTGCACAAACACGCCGTGGAAATCTGGAACCTACTCGACTCTCTCTCGCCTGACATCGCCTTCTTCACGGAGACCTGGACCAACCCCTCCTCCGCCCCCGACATCAACATCGCCATCCCGGACGGATACAAGATCCAGAGGAAGGATCGCACCAACCACCCGGGAGGGTGCCTCGCCATTGCCCACAAGAGCACCCTCCGCCTCACCACCTCCAGCGAAACCTTCCCCTCCGCCGAACACCTGCACTTCCAGATCCAGACCAGCCACAACTCCACACTCCGAGGAACCCTCGTCTACAGACACCCCGGGCCCCGGACACACCAGCCAGCCCACCATCTCCACCTGGACGCCAGTCACAGCCGAAGACACAGCCTCAACCATGAAAGGCATCCACTCGTGGGCCCCCACCAACCCATGCCCTCCCACATCTACCACAGAGCCGCGGCCGCCATCACACACGAACTGCAACGCACCATCAACACCACCTTCAAAACAGGCACCTACCCAGACGACTGTAAGCGTGCAGAAGTCTGGCCCCTTCTCAAAAAGACCACAGCTGACCCCACCGACCTCAAAAACTACCGGCCCATCTCGCTCCTCCCCTTCGCGGCCAAAGTTGCAGAGTAAACAGTCAACAGGGAACTGACACGATTCATTGATGACAACGCCATCCTCGATCCGTCCCAATCCGGATTGCGAACCAACCACAGCAACGAGGCCGTCCTACTCGCCGCCACAGACGACATCTGCACACTCCTGGACCAAGGCCACTCCGCAGCCCTCATCATACTCGTCCTTTCAGCGGCCTTCAACACCTTCTCCCACCACACACTAGTCGCCAGACTACACAACGCCGGCATACAAGGAACAGGCCTCGACTGGATCTGATCATTCCTCCCCGGAAGAAGCCAAAGGATCAGACTGCCAACCTTCCTCTCCGATCCCACGTAAATCACCTGCGGAGTCCCAGAGGGTTTATCTCTGAGCCCGACCGTCTTCATCATCTACATGGCACCCTCGACGCCACCGTCCGACAACATGGCCTCAACATCGTATCCTACGCTGATGACACCCAGCTCATCCTCTCCCTCACCAAAGACCCCACCACCGCCAGACTCAACTTCCAGGAAGGAATGCAGGACGTCGCAGTCTGGATGACCAACAGCTGCCTGAAGCTCAACGCCGAGAAGACAGTAATCCTTGTCCTTGGAACCACACCTTCAGCATGGGACAACACCTGTTGGCCTTCGCCCTCGGAAGCCCACCTACCCCCTCGGACCACACCAGAAACCTCAGCATCGTACTCGACCCATCCCTCACCATGAACAGACAGGTCTACGCCATCACCTCCAGCTACTTCAACACCCTCCGCATCCTCCGCAAGACCTTCAAATGGATACCCCCAGAGTCAAGGAAGACAGTCACCCATGCACTCATCACCAGCAGACTGGACTATAGAAACGCACTCTACGCCGCCATTTACAAGTCCCTACTCCGCAAACTACCGACATTACAGTACACCGCCGCCATACTCGTCCTCGGTATCCCCCGGCACTAACACATCAGCCAACACCTACGTAGACTCCACTGTCTCCCCGTGGTGAGAAGAGTCACCTTCAAAATCATCACTCACGCCTACAAATGCCTACACAACAACGTAACCAAATACCTCAACGACAGGATCAACTTCCACGTACACAAATTAGACATCCGATCTTCCAACCTCGCACTGTCCGAAACCCAGCGCATCCACAGAGCCAGAGCAGGCGGAAGATCCTTCTCCCACATTGCATCCAATACCTGGAACGGGCTACGGGCAGACATCAGAGGTGCCCCCTCCCTGAACACCTTCAGGAAGACCCTCAAGACCTGGCTCTTCGGCTAACAGATCTGCGGCCCCCCACCCCTCAGTGCCTTGCGACCCTCACGTGTGAGTGGCACGCTTACAAAACCCCTGAGTGATTGATTGATTGAGTTATCATCATGTGATGATTGTTCCTCTTCTGCACTGCTTGAGGCGGTGGGGCAACGCTCTTCCAACATAGCGGTATAGCCGCCACTGGGGGTGCGTCATCTACGTGTGATAGGCATGAGCGACTCCCCCCCCGGCCCTCCTGCGATACGCGTCCCACCTTCTCCTTACCTGGACATTGACCCCGTGGTGCAATCCACTGCACTCTCTCCAAATCCGTGACTCAGCCAGCAGGAGCCTGAGCCAGGTGTGCTTTCACTGGGCTGGGTACAGCAGTCACCGCGTAGTCCGCTGGTGGATCACCCGATGCAGTTGATGCAGCAGGGCTACCTTAGGCGTGTAGTTGCAGCGCTCAGTCCACACAAGTTCACCGTAGAACAGGGGCCTCACCCTCCAGAGCGTTCGACCAGCCCAACATCATCCGTCCTGTGATGCAGGGAGACGGCACCCACCGTTGGTAATCCCCTCCGTGCACCCCGGTGTAGTGGTGGAACATGTTATGCGAAGCGGACCTCACTACGTTGGTGCGCAGGATCACCTCTACCATTGACTGCACCAAGGTGCAAGGCGGGCTTCTCACACAGGTCAGCAACGTGTCTCCATGCGACCTGCCAGACTTCACCACCAGGTACGGGCGATCGTCGCACATCAATGTCTCCCGCCACGGCTCATCGACTCCACAGCTACTCCACATCCCACTCCAGGCCACAGACGCAGGTCCAGCGAGGGATCCAGGAACCAGACGCAGCTCCAGCGAGGGATCCAGGAACCAGACGCAGTTCCAGCGAGGGATCCAGGAACCAGACGCAGGTCCAGCGAGGGATCCAGGAACCAGACGCAGCTCCAGCGAGGGGTCCAGGAACCAGACACAGCTCCAGCGAGTGATCCAGGAACCAGACGCAGCTCCAGTGAAGGATCCAGGAACCAGACGCAGCTCCAGCGAGGGATCCAGGAACCAGACGCAGCTCCAGCAAGGGATCCAGGAACCAGACGCAGATCCAGCGAGGGATCCAGGAACCAGACGCAGGTCCAGCGAGGGATCCAGGAACCAGACGCAGGTCCTGCGTGGGAACCAGGATCTCATCCTGGTCAACCAGGATGTTGGGTGGCTTGAGGGGGTTGTTGATGTGTGCTGCACTATGCCCTGGCTGCTCAAATCTGCATTTTTCCTTTTTTTTTGTGCATCTTTTATATTGGAGGTGGACCGATAGGCTAAGTCCAAACTTGCAGGTTAGCCTGCCTTTTTCTATAGCTAAGGGCTTATCGCTGGATTCCACCCGCTATCGCCAGTTTCATTAACGCCATTGCGCTAATGTTAGCGGCGGTTTTCGCCGCTGATCCCTGAAGCTATAGCCTGTTAGCAAAACATTGCTAATACGTCACTAACAGGGCGATAACTTGCAGGGATCGACGGCGATAGGAAAACTAGCGCTAACCTAGGTTAGCGATAGTTATCGCCATTTCTTGGTAATATGCCCCATAGACTTTTATAGAGTTCATTGAATGCAATAAAATGGTTCCAGCGATCCCTTTTTGGTAAGATATGTGTAGCTCTGTCTTTAGAGCCATAAATTAAGATATTGGATGAGTTACCCAGGTGGGCCTTGACCTTGCATGGCCACAATGCGGCCAGTGAGTAACGTGTCCAGATGGCTGGCATGGGGAGCAGGTGATCACTGCGTGTACTGTGTGTGCTTTATTCTGATTGGCTAAGTGTTCCTAACTTCATGTGGCATCTGACTTTATGGTGTTTTGAGAACACGCGCACCCCTCCAACCATTTGTGCGTTATTGGCCAATCTTCCTGGACCATTGTGGTGTCGCTGCGCTTATCTGTGGGATCGATCTGGGATTTTCTGTTCACGCATTTGTCTGCTGACTACGTCCCACCCCACTTGCGATCTGTGAGTCAGTGACCTCGGGCCTGGGTCTCAGGGCCTGCCTAACGACGTATTTCTGAGTTGGGGTTGCTGTGGAGTTCACAACGGGTGAATTTGTCAATAAAGAAGTGATTTCGTCTTTATACATGAATGTGTCATTATTCATATCGATAGCTACTTTTTCCATATTAACAGTGTAGTAAAACATACAATAATAAATATGCAACCATAAAAATATTTTTGAAATCATAAAGCAGCTCTCTCTCATTCATTTGAAGTCACCAGTTTCCATAAGTCACACTACATGTTCAGCCCCTTAGAAAAGCTTTAACATGTAAAAGATGACAGACATTTCTGATGGTTAAATGACAGTCTATTGGACAGTGGATCTATGCTTAGGGAAGAGAAAAATCAGCATAATTGAGCATTAGCTTGGGCATGGGCTGACAAATGACAAAACTGGCCACTGCTGTGTAGATTTGCCGGATTTCCCGTTCTATTGCAAAGCGCAAGTGCTTTAGGGCAAGTTATAATCGAAAACTGCTTGATTAGTGGAACGATCCATTTAGAGCGAAGGTGCCTTGTTTTTGTGCAAAACAACATAAAGTGCATTTGTGTCTCCCACCCTCCAAAGTCACAGTCGCAGCAATCAGCCCCAAAACATTTAGCAGCAAACTTGGCCTGATACACTCTGGTAGGTAGTATGACCAGGCGAAATTTTAAATATAATGCTATTGCATTACTGATTAAGCCATGATATTTATTGACGCTCCAGTGTCGAGCAGCACCTGGATCTGGTGTCCTGCAACCAGCACACTGCATTTCGGGATCCGTCTTCGGGGACATCGATCCCGTTGCATGGCATGAATGACGTGGACGGCTCCCTCCATGTCGTCATCATCCAAGTCCTCCTCTTCCTCCATGGTTTGGGAGTCGCTCAGGGCGTTGACAGGCTTGTTCCACTGTCCTTTCTGTGTGGTGGAATGACACTTTGGCAAAGTGATTCGGTATGTTGCAGGCAGAGCATCTCTTCCCCTGGGCAGGGCATGGTCCTTGGTGCGGGAAAGACTCACCACACCCGTAGCAGGTTCTGGACGAGGGTTGTGGTTCGCTGCGCATTTTTTTCCCTCTGAACTACCTGGCAGGATAGCGTTAACGGGCTCGGTCTTCACCTGGCTTTGCAATGCTGCGTCCATGCGCGCAGCCCGCACCTTCGATAATTCCTTTGACCTTTCCATCATTAGCATGTCTATTATGGACATCCCGGGGACTTGGAGTATGTGTTCTCTCAATTTGGCAGATGCACACCCTTGAATAAATTGCACCCGTATCTCATCATTCTCATCCGGCAGCGTGCACATGCTTGCTAGGTCTTTGAGGCGAGCGTAGAAATTATCCACTGATTCTTCAGGGAGTTGTCTCACCTGACGCAGTAGGGAGCGCTCGTAATTAGGGCTGGCCAGAGGATCGAAGTGGACAGTCAGTGCCTCTTTCAGCGTGTTGTAAGTATACGGTGGCCCTGCCTCTATGACTGACTTTCCAAGGTTGTGAAGGGTCGCACCCCCAAGATGCAAAAGCATAGGGCGCTGACGGTCAACTTTCAAAGCTATTGCTGCGAAATATGTCTCAAGGCGTTCAAGCCAGTCCTTCCATTTGGCTGCTTGAGTGGATGGCAGCCCATCAATTAGGAAAGGTTCAATGGGAGGCACAGTACACATGATGGTGGTCGGTCACTGTGGATACCTTGCAGAGAATGGCATGTACCCTCTGACCCTGAGCATTTGTTGAGTGGGTGGTTGAGGTGGGGGGCGAGAGATGTGCCTGTCCCAGTCTAGTGCCCCTCTCTACTTTCCATTTATTTCTACTTTATCAAGTTTTGTTTGTTTCTTTTTTTCTCTTTGAGCCTACTTGCAGTCCTTTTCAAGTGTCCATATTTCCCTGAGTTCTTTCTTTCCTTTTGTCTTTGTGTATCAGTATCCTGTTCCCCCTTTTTTTTGTAGTTTTTTTTTTGTTGACTCCCGGGGCTTCCTTGTATGGGAACACGTGGTCCAGTATGCTGAACTTGCCTCAAGCCGTCTGGAAGCGAGGCAACATGCAGCGAGGCGGGGCTTCTCCACTGAGTAGCAAGAGCGTAGAGCCGGGCTCTTTTAAGGAGCCAGGGAACGAACGCGTGTCCCGCAGTGAGCAGCGGACATGCGTCCAGTGTCGGGGAGCAAACAGGACGGGCGCTGCACAGCAGGGGCAACCGCCGGTGGCAGCAAAACAGGAGGCAGAACGACACGGACCGCGGCCTCACCTTTGTCACCAGGAGGTAGCGTTTTTTTTTTCTCTCGGGCCGCTCTGCAGCAGACGATGAATGGCACAGCGGGAGGCCGACCGCGGGGCTGAAAGGCTGCAGCAGAGTCAGGTGCGAGCACTAGCGGGCACCAGGGCTCAACCGCCCTTGTCGCCAGTTATTGCGTTGACAGTGCAATGGGCCTTGTAGTATACCAGCCCACCCCTAGACAAATAATGGGCACAGACACCGGTATGTTTCAGTGGTGAGAATGACCACGAGGCGCATGTTCCCTCGGTCTACTTTATTTTCTTTTACCCTCCTCCTGCTGGCATCAACCATTGCCTGCAGAGCAGAGGGTCCACACAGGGAGCACCCCTCCGACTGCCCCACAGGTGGAACAGTCCACCAACTTAGCAGTGGCTTGCTTAAGTGTAGCCACTTCCTGCATGTGGATGTGCCTTGCTGTGTGTTGCTCTGTTTGTTTACCTCGCTACTGGAAGTTGGTGAGTCTCCCCGGTGCAGCATGCCTCGTTATAGTGCATGCTTCTTTGGTGCTGCATGCTTTATGTACGTTGGGCGTCCCTCCGTTATTTTGCGGGGGGTGCCTAGCCAACTGATACGGAAAAACTACATAATAGTAGGTTGAGCAGGCGTTCCAGATTTGCCAGCCCAGTCCCGGATTTTCGCCAGTTGTCCTGGCAGATTTCGGGAAATTTAGCTCATATCTCTGTTTTTAGAGAGGGTCGACTGAAAACGGTGGGGGGAGCCTTTTTATGTTTTCCAAAGCAGGGATAGTTAGCAGCTTTTATAAGAAAGCAATTTAATTAACAGGCATGCTACTGGCTTTAAACATTGCATTTTATTTATGTTCTTACTGCCTTTTCTGTAATTCTCTGCTGCATTGTCCTTCTGTGCGCTCGGTTGAAGCAAAATTGTAGTCCTTCTATTTTTGTGAAATGTCCCGGTTTTTAGCTTTAAAAGTCTGATCACCCTAATAATAGAAATGTCTAATCTGTGTTGTATTTTTATTAGATTTTAGGAAAGAAAGGATGGTTAAACTTACAGGCAAACTATGCACCTTCTAAACATTTGTACTGGCAACATACGAGTTTTCGGAGCGAACGGTGCAAAGGGTATGGACAGCATCACTCACAATCTGGGTGCATTGTGTAAAGTTGGGAGTGTAGGTTCGTATATATGTGTCACATGTTCCACAGCTCTTCCTGAGAATGTTCTGGAAGCAGGCTGCACTCTAGAATAATTTCCAGGAAAGGTTTTATTTTCCTGTTCCTTTGAGATGGGAGGTGAGGTAACAGCACTGCACAGAACTCCTCTTCGTTCAAGCCACTCAGCAGACACTCAGACGCACCTCGGGTTGAAGGAAGGGTTCTAGGTAAGTCTCCGCTGCTTTGCAGATTAATCTCATTCGCCTTCTTTCACATTCAGTCCAATTCCCAGAATTGCAGGCCAATAGACTCCCTTATCAAAGCGTTCTGTCATGGGAATAGCTAGAAGGGGCAAGCGTGTCCTTTCTGTGAGCTCACCTGCCGCCGCAGAAGTGTGGTTTCAAGCGTTGTGTTTGAATTTAGAAAGGAAGTCCTTGTGAATCCCTAACATCCAGAAATCTGCACCAACGAAACAGTAAATCTCAAGACGCAAATTTCCGTACGTAATTGAATACTGGTTAGTCTGTATGATACAGGCGAGGAGGCCAGTATACAGCCCAACCTGTCTTTGGTCTACCTATGTCTATCTGCAGTGGTGAGGAATGGTTTAATTGATGAAGAATTTGTCACATTGCAAAAGATTTTGGACTGAGAGTTTTTAGACATTGAGGGGCATATTCACAAGGACTTATCGCCGAGTTATCGCCACCTTAGCGCATCAAAAGTGGAGACAGATTTATCGCCCCATTCACAAGCGTGTGCAAACTGCAGACATCGCCAGTATACCCGCGATAACTGCCGCAAATTTTATCCCCACGGGTGACACCACCAACTAACCCTAATGAGATGCAGAGTAGGCGTTCCCTTGCAAAAACACACGAAAACACCACTACACCACTTTCACAACGAACTGCCAGATCTGCGATGCGAGTCAAAACCACGCGATAAGTCGCGGTAGCAGCAGGTATTTAACACCTGCCTCTTGCTGGTGTTAAGCAGGACGACTACCTGCAGTAGGCAACGGAGCCCCGCACACAGCCACACCCGAAGAACAACCGACGCCATGGAGCTACTCATCATGCAGCTTGGAGCCCCAACAGGGCCACAACACCCACCACCACCACCCCCAGGACCCGGACCGGCACCCCCCCGGACCACCACAGAGGCAGCGCAGAGTAAGACAGCGGACCTACCGAAAACGCACCAGTCTCACAGTCCTAACGGCCGAGGAAGTCATTGCCCACTACAGGCTCAAAAGGACAACCATCCTCCGCATCATGACCCACATCGGCCACAGGCTGACGGTCCCACACAGCGGACAACTAACATTCCTCCGCAGATAAAGCTGCTGGCTGTGCTGCACACGGTGGCCTCTGGTACCTTCCAACCAACAATGGCCAGAGTCGGAGGAGTCTCACAGCCAGCCCTATCAAAGTTCCTCACACCTGTCCTGGATGCCATCATCAGCTTCATACCCCTGTACCTTCACTTCCCCCACACTGCGCAGGAACAGCTGGAGACCAAGCAAGGCTTCTACGCCATTGCTAGATTCCCACACCTGTTGGGGGCCATTGACTGCACACATGTCCTACTTGTGCCCCCTGCGGACACTGCACACATCTACCGCAACAGAAAGCACACGCATTCCATCAATGTGCAGGCAATAGTGGACCACCGGGGAATGTTCACCAATGTCGCCACAAACTACCCAGGCAGTGTGCACGATTCCTACATCTTCCGACAGTCCATCATCAACCAGCGCTTCCAGGGTGGCACCTATGGAACTGGACTGCTCGTTGGTAAGTACCAAATCAACACACCACACACCTCAAAGCCACCATCACACAACACACAACTGTGGGAATGCACACGTGACCAAACCACATACAACATGTCAATCAACATGCCCACCTACCAGACACGACAACACAACTCCATTGGGATCCTGGGCTTCCCATGTACACAAGCCAGCTATATCATGGCACCACAGCCACACAACAGCTGAACGTGTGGAGAGGCAGAAAGCAGGCATGTGCGAAGGATGCAAGTGACCCATGAATGGGAATGTACACAATGACAAGTTTGGCGTGAATGTGCTGGACAGACCTGGGTATGCAAACCACAGATATGTCCATGCAGACATTAACTGCTGGTGTCTGGAGAGTAGTGAACAGTGGACGCAACCATGTCACCCCAGGCTGTGGGTAAGATCGCGGAAATGTCGCTCGCTGCATCCCCCCCTGTGTGCGTGAGCGTAGTGGGTTGGCCCGGCTTCCCCAGGCCTGCGCAGGGGTGTGGATAAAAACACTGTTGTGCTGAGCGTGGTGCTCTCCCGGAATGCCCAACGTCACTGCCAGGGTGGCGCCTCTCAGCCCGCCACGAGGCCGACGCCGTGAGCAGCGGGGCCTGCGAGCCGGTGCGCCTGCTGCACCCCAGGCCGCTGATACCCAGACCCGGCTTGCCTGCCCCAGCGCTCCAAGGCCGCACTGCTCACCTGCCGACACCGTCGTGTGTCAAAGAGGGCCCACCACGTGACGGTGCGAGCTCCAAGACCCATGCCCGCGACCTTGGCAGCCTCCTCAGACCATCGCTGTCCTCCGTGACACAGGCCCCCAGGAGTCCTCATTCGTTTACATACTCCACCGCTGCAGCCGGCCTACACTGCAGTCCAGTATGTCCCACATCTAGAACTGAGTCTTCATTAATCAATGGCAGAGTTCATGCCAGTGAACGCAGGGAGAGGAGTGAGAGAAAGATGCGTTTCAGTCCGGTGGAAACACGGATCACCGTTACGGAGGAGGTCAACCACTAGCAAGGACTGACCTGGTGCCACTAACCGTGTGCGCCGTGAGTCACCGTCAGCCTCCGGCAGAACATTGTTGGTGTCTGAGCCTGTGGCCTGGGGGTTGTCATCAGCAACTGGCAGGTACGGACTTGGTGTTTGGCATGAGTCTGTGGCATTCATATCCGCCATGTTGCCGGACACAGTTGGTATGTGCCCTCTGCATCATGCCCTGGGGGTACACCTCCCACTCTCCCCCGAGACACTCCGCAAAACCACCTTTGATACATACGAGACCCTGCTCTGCCCTCATGACCCTACCCCAGTCTCCCGCAAGTCAGCGTCCCGTGGTGGTAGGCCCGTGTCGGCCGCTGTGCATCAGGGGCCACTAACTCTGTGCAACTCAAGTCATGCTCCCTTTCTGTTCAAACATTGCATTCCTGAGTGCCTGATGACTGTTGAAGTTGTTGCCAGCACCAGCTACTCCCTGAGGGCTGGCTTACACTCACCCCACACACAGCCTGCACAGGCGTCACTGGACCAGTGGGCCTGCCAACACATCATGCCGAACCAAGTATTGACTCTTTTCTCTCTGCACTGTCATAGGTGATCAAGGATATGCACTCTGCCCTTGGATGATGACACCCCTCCGAGACCCGAACACACCCACCCAGAGGCAGTACAATGCGGCCCACATACACACCAGGGGCATCGTGGAACGCACATTTGGTGTGTTGAAGTCACGTTTCAGGTGCCTGGACGTCACAGGTGGAAGGCTCCTGTACAGCCCAGACATCGTGTGCAAGATGATCGTTGCATGTTGTGTGTTGCACAACATCTGTGTACGCACCAATGCCCCATGGATCCAAGTTCCAGAAGTACTGGACGATGATGAGGACGATGGGGCAGGTGGCCCACATCCCACTGCAGATGCGGCAGGAATAGCCCGTAGGAACACCCTCATTGCCAATTTCTTCTCATGAGCACGCCACATTGTGGCCGTCCCTGGCAATCATGGGACAGTACAAAATGTCCACAAGCACAGCATGTGTGAATAAAAAATATTTGCAGGTTACAGGTTGTACTTGTACATTGTCATGTCACAGTTTCCTGCTGTGCCAGATGTTATTGGCCATGTTGTACACATATGCGGCACCAGTTGTGTCCTGTGTTCTGTTGTGGAGGTGTTGCTGTTTGTACCAGGGTGTTTTCAATGTCGAGGTGCACTTATTCTTATGTGCGTATGCTGCACGGTGGGTGAGTCGCTCCTGCGGCTCTGATTTGGCTACCACTTATCCCTTTCATGCGGTGTGCCTTTCAGTTCTGTGCTTCCACAGTGCTGAGATGTTGCAGACTTGGGTAACTTGTGCTCTTTGTCGAGTTGTGACTCTTGGGCATGGTTTGTCTGCAGATGTGTCGTTGACGTCAGGGGTTGTTTGTGCAGGTGGTTGTGTCCGAGTGTGACCTGCTCCTTTCCGGTTGTGGTCCGCACTCAGCCACCTCAGTGTCGTGCCGTGTACATTGTCATGATGATTGGACTGCAGCCATGCTACTCGTCATGTGGTGTCGCTTGCATTGTCAGTGTGGCTGACGTATATGCATGTTTGCTGTGTTTCGCACGTGTGCATGTGTTGGTTGTGTGATTGTTGATGTGTTGGGTGGGTGCCCCTTTGGGCACATAGTGTACGTGGGACTACTTGGTGTTTGTGTGTGTGTTGAAGTGTTCCTGTGGGATCAGGGACATGACCCTGAGTCATTGTGGGTGTGCAGTGTGCTCTGCTTAATTGTGCATGTGTGCCATTGTGCCCATCTCACCCCGTCCCCCCACTCCCTGGTCGGTATGCACCCTGTTGATGTAGTGTCGGGTCATGTTGGGCAGTGTCCGGATCCCCAACTCCTGTCACTGTCTCCCGACTGGTGACTGTGGCCACCATCTTCTCCATGTCATTCAGCTCCTGGTGTTCTGCTGGCCCCCTCCTCCGAAGTGCGTTGCTGCTTTCGTGTTGGCAGCGAGTTTCTGCTTGGTTTTGCCATTCACATCAATCCAGCGCCTCTTGTCCTCTTCCATTGTCCTCCTCGGCGCTGCGACGGCATTCACATGGTCCGAGATGGTGTGCCATCTTTGCCTCTTTGTTGCCAATGACACGTTGGAGGTGACGTACAGTTGGTGGTGGTGTTCTATCTCATCCGTGACGATAATCGTGTTTTCCTGCAGACTGTACCCCGTCTTCCTCTTCTCATTGCCCTTCCACGACACCTGGATTCCTGGGTGTTCCTCCGTGGGGATTGTGGGGTTCATGTTGTCCTCTGCAGTCGGTCAGGGTGCATCTGTGGTACTCCGCAGTTCATTTCCTTTTTAGTGGCATTTTCCGTATGCTGTTCTTGTGCTTTTTCCCGCATTACGCGTGGGTATTGCTGGCCTCTCGCTGGTTATCACTGTTTTCTTATCGCGTTTGGGCCCATCGCGTCTTTTTACGCGTTGGTGTTTGTGTTTTTATCGCCGTCGCGGGGGTTGTATCGCGGACATTGGCCTCGGTTTCGGGAATTCCACGTTAACACGGGGTTATTTTCCCGCGATAGACTGTGATGTGTGAAGTTGCGTTAACATTTTATGGAGATGTTTAGCGCACGTTCTTGTGAATATACCCCTGAGCCTTAAACTGAACTGTTCCTGGTATAACATGCAGCTACATAAACAATGAAACAAACATTTCATGACAAAGAATCCATAATTTTTGTACTGCATGTAAAGATGTTTTCAAATCCCATTCCTCAGTCCACCAACTGGCAGCATAAAAAAACCGTGTTCAGCATTTTCACCGTGTTAGCACCTGTTTAGTACCTATATAAAGCTATCAAACGCTCAAAGGCGTTTGAGCTTGAAACTGTTATTTTGTGCATTGAAATTTGCAAATTATGCAGCAGATGTTGAATTATGTTTGCCAGTGCAGCAAACCCAGGATTACGTGACAAGCACCATGGCTTCAGAAACACATAATTCCAGTGGCCCTACATAGGCCTCACGGTCATCATAACATTTTTGGAGAAGCTCCCCATCTCATTTGTCTTCTACAGTGCTGCTGCCGTCATGCACGCTATTAGCAGCACCTATGGAAATCTTGGCTTGTGAGATCCATACAGTTGATGTGCATAAACTGTTGAATGCTTTTCGCACTTTTGAACGAGTCTGCCATTCAGTTAGCTATCCCACTGCCTTAATCATCAGCCACAACATGTTTCAATCGGACAATTTAATGGCTTGCATGTCTTGAATATGCTTTGCACTTAGCTCTACCATGAAAAATGTCACCATGTTAAAAATATAATGATATGGCCATATTGAATGGGCTTCATAAAACAGTACATTAGATTCATGCATCGGATGCTGGAGCGTGCTTGTGTCTTGATGTCTAACCTGGTTAATCCAAACATAGTTTGAAGCTGCAAGTCCCAGAATGCAACGTAAGGTCGACTAATAACACGGTGTGAAGGTGTCACAGCCTATTTTGCAGCCATGTGAATCCTGGTTAATGCAAACACAGCTTTGTACCCTACTGTCAACATATGTGAAGATTCTATGGGTTTCAGTGCCCCTTGGCTGCATGACGAGCGCAACATTCAAGTTTACCACCCCCACTCCTCCTCCACTCCGAATTAAAGCCTTTAACAAATCTAACACTGGGGTAATGTACATAAACTGATTACTGCCAGGTTCCTTTTTAGAAGCATCAGTTATTAAGTCAATCGCGTACCTTGTTTGAGTAGGCACATGGTCGCCATTTGGAGCGGTGCAAGGATATCGGACACAGAACATTATGAATCAGTTTTCACCTTGTTAATTTGTTGGTTGTGCCATATTGATATCTTCGTAGGCCAAACCTTTGACAACTGTTTTGCCACTTCGATACTTTCCATATATCCACAAGCATGCATCACATCTTATGGGGGAGCATACATGCCAACACGTTACAAGCAGTAACGCGTGCTCAGAACTCTGGAGATCTAAGATTGGAATATCAGTTCTGTTGGAAGGCATTGTACGTTTTGGAAGTTAGGCCTACGCAACCTTCAAAGTTGCGAGCCAAGGTTTCAAAGGGTGTGAAGGGCCCAGTGACCCCTAAAGTGTAGTGGGGAACAGTGTCTAATGACGCAGTTGGAAGTATTGGTGTTGTAGCATGTCAGGGATATTAAAGTTGGTTTTGCATTGCTCAAATGGTTTAATTGTCAGGTCCTGCAGCATTCTGCATTTGCCCCTTTACCACCTCATGAAAGAGCCCAGGGGGAGAAGTCAGGGTTGGGTGCTATCAGGGTGTTTGGAAGGGGAATGTGGTCAGGCCTCTCCCAACTCCTAGCCTATCCCATATTTCCAGGACCTTCCGAGTGTGGGTCACTATGTACGCACTACCAAGGTGATGCTTTTTCAGGAGCCAAACCAGATCCCACAATGGTCTACAGGCCACTGCCCGGTCCATATGTAACCAATGCTTTTCACTCTCTCTGACCACCGACTCCGAGATGTAGCGCAAGTTGGCTGCCCCACAATAATCTAGGAGATTTATCAGGCAAGGCCCCCACGGTTCCTAGGGTGAATGAGCAGGGCATTAGAGATATGGGGTTATTTCCCTTTCCAAATAAAGCAGAGGAGATCCCTTTGCATGCGT
This sequence comes from Calotriton arnoldi, assembly GCA_963921515.1. Classification (NCBI taxonomy): domain Eukaryota; kingdom Metazoa; phylum Chordata; class Amphibia; order Caudata; family Salamandridae; genus Calotriton; species Calotriton arnoldi. The sequence continues at coordinate 965,142 of CAWUFW010006371.1, read as the reverse complement.
TTGATGTCCTCTGTGGGGATGGGGGTGGGAAGTGACTGGAAGAGGTAAAGTAGTCATAGGAGAATATTCATTTTTATGACATTTATGCGACCTAGCCAAGAACCATGGAGGGGCCTCCAGTGTCTAAGATCTTTTAGGATGGCTCTGCGGTAGCGTGGCCAGTTGACCTGAGTCCATGTCTGTAGGGAGCTGGTGATAGTAAGGCCGAGATATTGAATGTAGTGAGTTGCCAAGTGTAAGGGCGCTTGCGTCTGCAGGTACGTGAGCAATTGCTGTGGGATAGTCAGATTAAGGACTTGCAATTTTACCACGTTGATCTTGTATCCTGACCCTGCCTCAAATGCTTGTAGGCTTCGGACTACTGCTGGGAGGGAGGACTTTGGCTCTGTCAAGGCAAGCAGTTGATCATCAGCAAAGAGAAGGACTTTTTGGCCATGCCTCTTAAAGGGAGTGCCGCGATTGCTTTGCAATGCAGAAGCTCTCACTTTACTGAAAGTCCGAGCTATTGGCGCTGCATTATTATTAGCAACGCCAATAGCTCAAACGTTCGGGAATGCGAGACATATTGCATTGCAACTGCTTGTTTTCTTGAGCTGCTAGTTTCGTTGCTGCATTTATGTGGTTGGACAGTCTCTTGTCAATGACAAATATTGAACTACCACACCTTCTATGTATACCATCCTGAGACAACTCTGTTCAATTTATATAATGTCATCAACAAACAGGCTATGTTTTAGTGAAATATAAATAGCCACTTAATTTTCTATAACATTCAAACACTTCATCAGCAAAACTTAATTACAAGCTCTTAAATACTATACTCATTAGAACATATATACTCAAAAATCTACTTTTGGCACATAAATGATGTACACAAAAAAATCTCAGTTAGTAAGTTTGGCATCATCTAACCTTTTGAGGGTTTCTCTAGATGCAGAGATCTTTCACCTGCATCTGGAGTTTTCTCCGACCTCTACATGCGGAGATCTCCGCCCCACATGTAGACTTCGGTCAGAGATCTCCGCCTACAGTAACAAACAGGCAATTACATGCAGGAAGAGGAAGTCTGCCAAGTTCAGATCATTGTGAGTGATACTTTCACCACAGCAGAATTCTCCTCCTTCCTGCTGCTCTTTTCTTTATTAACGCTCCCACCCAGCATTGCTGAGGGATAAGAAAAGAGCCACTCCTTTCACTGAATACGTATTAGAGATTATTTGTGTGTGGGTCCTCTCCAAAAGTACCCTCAGCTTTATGGGAGTCCTGAGCCCACCTGAGCAATGCAACACGGGTCCACATTTTGAGAGAACCCATGCCAGAAGTGCTGGGAAGAAATTGTTATTGTGCCTAGATTAAGGCTCGGGCCTTCTGGTTTGTCCTCCCAGCCACATTCACGGTACCCACTTTTGACACCACTGGTCAAGGGGGTCCTGACAGCAATCTGGTCGACCCTCCATGCTCAGCAGGAAGAGTTTGAGCAGCAGACAGGTGGCAAGTATATGATTTGTGTATTCGCTTAAGAACACATGAGTTTTGAGTGTGGTGTCCAGTCATGTGAATCTGAGGTCTGTTCTAGTAGTCCGTGTTGTATTTAACCTAAGTTATTTGTATGTTTTGAAAGGAATGACAGTTTACAAATACTAACATGCATGTATTGTTGTAGCTTTGATTGGAATTACTAATCATCATATCTGGACATAATAGAAATGTTTCTCAAGTTCTCTATTTTATGTACAGTTCAAACATAACTTCAGACTTTTGGATCTGTTATTTTTCCATTTTGTTAAAATATGTTTATTTCTTGCTGACAGTGTGTACCTTTATCTTACTTTCAACCCACCATGTTTCAATATATAAGGCTATCTAAATTCACACAATTAGTAAAATAATTTGGAACATTTTCCACAAAATCAACAAACATGCATAACCCTTGAGAATTATTTTTCCTTGTAAAATACACCAACATGTAATATAGGCAATGAGTTGAAGATGTTGCACAAATCAACCATCTGCACAAACCATTCCTTTGAATGCCTGATTCCGAAAATTGTTTCAAATGTTCATTTCTTACAATTTGGAAATTATTAAAAATGAGTATGTAAACCTTGGCTTGCTACCAGTTTGGTAAAGACTGTACAATGTCAATTCTTGTATTTAGGTATATAATATTCCTTTTAAATAAAGTACATTTGATATGCAGTATTGAACATATGAATTCAAAATTTCTTTTCTTTTCACATTACTTTGCAGTGGACCAGGCTGGCCAAAAATCATCAGAGAAGCACCTGGAGCAAAGAAGAAGATCCCTGACCTATTCACCACCAGCAAAGAGGTGGAAGCCCACACAAATAGGGTGGTTGCACCCACCAAGGAGACAAACAAGATATGTCACGAAGACTCTGGGTGGAGGCTGTGTAGAGCCAACTGTGGAGGTGGTGAATGGGGACACCACCAGTCCAGAGGAGGCGGGAATTAGAACTCCATCTGGCCTTAAGGAAGACCAACCGGTGATGTCTGAAGTGCACATCCCACTACCATCTTGGGGCCTGAACCCACCCCCTCCTTAATGGTAAAGGCCCCCATACCATCAGTTCCTCCAACTGCTTAGGCTTCATCTCCTCCTCCAAGTGCCATCCCACAACATTACAAGCAGTAAAGGAACAGTTTAACCCCTAACACCCCAGAGCCCTGTTATGTAGCCCAGCCACCCTGCCCCTTGAATTTGTGTCCTTGGCTGCTCTCAAGGTGCTCCTGAGCTCAGTTGCAGAGGTTCAGGAAGCATCTTCTCAGAATATCCATGAATTAGTAAAAGTGATCCAGGTCCTCCAAGAGAAGGTCACTGAACAACCCCGACCTTTATGTGGCCTCATGTCCTTGATAGCACATCTGACGTCACGTCTGCTCACCAATCTGCCCCACACCCTGTTGTCAGGTCTCCCAGTTTGTCTGTCATGCCTGTTTCCTCTTCTATTTCTGTGCTTCCTTCTTCCTGTGGGGTGTATAGCCAGCTATTTAACATTCGCGTAAGAGGACGACTTTACCATTGATGTATTGAAGTGTGAGACCAAGGATGGGCAAGATGTTTTCCCCCCAAGCCAGGAAAATGACTCAGACTGGCTTGGGGTATTGACTTAGTTATAGTTGAGGACGATGGACTTTGTTTCAGAACTTTTTTTTTTAACAAAACAAAAGTTATTTTGGGGAGTTTAGCCTACTTCTCCACCTATGCAATTCTGGTGGTGAGTTTGAGTGTGTACTTTTCTTATGGATGGTTGAGTGGGTATTTGTTATGGTGGTGGTGGAGCAGGTGGAGGTGGTGTAGGTGTTTGTGGCAGAGGTGTGAGGTGGTCAGGTGGCGTGTCCCTCCTAGGTTAAAGTGACTGTTGAATCTTGTGTATGAATTGTCTGTGAAGATTGACATTGGCATGTTTTGCTTATTGCCTCTGCCATCTTCATGACCAAAGCATGTTGTCTTACTTTCTCTTTCCACAAATTTCTAAGATGTTCTTGGTGCATCTTTGCTATGTCTAGGCAATGTTATCCAAGACTCAAGTCTTCCAGTCAATTATCTGAGTGAGCCCTTTAAGAGAGACCACTATCTCATGGAGCATATCCCCATTGCATGTATATCGTCCTGCACATTAGACTGTTGTTGGAAAAAATGATCCTCCTGGGGAGCAGCATTAGAACATGACAACCTCTGCAGCATGCATGGCCATCTGACATAGCCAGCAGGTTGATCATCACTTTGAGTGGGGCCATCTGGGCAGTTGCCGAGTGAGAATAAAGAATGGGGGATAACTGTTCCTCACCAGAGGTGTTTTGTTTCTCAGGTGAACGAGAGACGATCAGAGATGCACCTTCCTGGAAGGAGTGTGTTGGAGATTTGTTAGAAAAGTGGATTATGAGTTAGGGTGGCTGTGAGACCTTACCAAGTTATAACATCCCTATTCCTAATCAGGCTATTTCAAGTTCAATCAATCAATAAATGAGGGATTTGTAGAGCGCACTACTTACTCGTGAGGGTCTCAAGGCGCTGTTAAAAAAAATTAAAATCTTAACTCTGTCCTGGTTACCTGTGGCACAGTGCAGTCAGACTTAAATCAAAGGAAACAAGTGTAAAGCATTTACCAGTTCCAAAACAGTAAATAAGTAAGAAACATAACACAGAAAACCCCACTCCAATTTATGAAAATAGTATATATTTAATAGCTTTAAAAAGACAGCAAAACAAAAATCTGATGAAGGTAACTGGAGGTATGATTTTTGAAAGGTTTGCATAAATCACTGCAATTCCCTCCAAAATGTTTTATAAATCACTGCTTTTCACTTGTAGTGGTAGTCTATAAGCCTCAAATGCGTGGGTACAAGCTAAAGGGAAAATTTCAGGCTGACTGTTTTGGAATTCGAGCCAGATGCAGGGTCTGGGTTGGTCCTGGTCAAGCTTTTACCTTGGCACTTAGCTTTTCTGATTAGTTTTCTTGTTGACGGGCTCGTTGGCGAGGTCCTCTGCAGCTTGAGGTCGGCATGGGGTACAAAGTCGTTGGACAGGCATTGTCCAGCAGTCTGGTGGAAGCCTTGGTTCTGAATGACGTTCAAGGCTACCTATGAACTGGCAATAATAGTAGTATATGAACTTCGGAATCTGTGTCAAAAAACTTTATCTTTTAGCTTTAGGCTCACACATTGCACTTTTAAAAGAGTACCCTCTAACACGCGTCCAAGACCAGGGAGTACTACCTCTTTGGGGCAGTACTCGATCATCTGGGCTCCATAAGTGGAGTCCAGGGCAAGTCCAGTGGTAACTTGTCAACTGGGCACTATGCAAGTGCAAGGAGTCTTTAGGTGTCTCTGAAGCTTAACAGGAGGCTAGCCAACTAGCCATTGGAGTCCATTCACTAGTCTGTGACACAAGTGGGGGCAGGTCCAGCCCTGGCGTCCCTCACTACGGATTTTACAGTACGAGCGGCCCTCTCTTTTGAAAGCCCTGTCTTGGTTCAGCAGGTGAAGTCTTCTTGGTGCAGTCTTTCTTTTTAATGTCTAGTTTCAGCAGGTGCAGTCCTTCTTCTTTTCCTTTTGAGTCCAGTAGTGTTCTGAGGCTAGGAGCCCAGGTTGCTACTTTTAGGCCACATTTGAGTTTGTTGGAGTGTAGGACAACCTAACCAATGGGGAAAAATAATTCCCATGGGTCAACCCTACCCACACTTACTTCACTTCCTATGGGGTTGGCAATAAAAACTCCCACAGTGCATCTTTATGCCCAAATCTAAGAAGTCAGAATCCCTATTCCCAGGTTCAGAGCGACGGGCACACCCCTGAGGTGTGTTCAGTATAATGAGCAACTCCCCCTGCAATAGTACTTCTCACTACAAAAATTAGCCACTGCTGCAACAGGTTTGTCTACCTCAACAAAGAACATTAAATGTAATGGGGCAACCCTGTGTCCCTCTGAACTCTGGGTATAGTTGAAAAGGACTACAGCTTGGGCTGATCACTTTAAAGCCATTTATAGCACAGAAGTTGAGGATGAGGAACCGAAGGGCACGAAGAATGATCAGCAAATTGTTTTCCAACTATTTGAGTTATAGCTGCTATCTCTCGATTACCAGCAAACAAAGGGCCCGTGCCTGATGAGGTGCCAGGGGATCTTTTCAAAACTTATATAGACTTGTGGGCCCCCTTGATAACATTGCATTTAAACTCAGTAGCGAATGGACGTTTCCCTCTAACTTGGTCTCAATCAATAATAGTCCCTGTTTTTAAAAAGGGCAACAGATCAGACCCCACTTGTTTCAGGCCCATCTCTCTGATTGATTCACAGATAAAAATTATTGGTCGGATATACTAATCCGCCTCTCAGATTGGGCAGAGGCGAGAGACTTTATATCCGACCTACAATATGGGTTCAGGCCAGGTCGGGGGACTATTGAGCAAAACTTGAACCTTTACCTATTGATTTGCAAGTACACCTAGGTCAAGAAGGGGGCCATTCATTTGGCCTTCATGGACCTCAGCTCTGCCTTCGACAGAGTTAATTGTTCCAAACTATGGTCCATGATGGCTCAGATGGGAGTTGATCCTGCTTTAGTCATCTTTCTGTATGATTCACATAAAGATCTCTCAGCGAGCGTCAGGTTTGGCCCTAACGGGGAATGCACTGAGCACTTTAAATTGCGGCGTGGGGTTCGCCAAGGCTGTATTTTAGCACTGATCTTATTTATTTTTATATTAACCAAATAGAACTAGCCCTGATTGACCAGGGTGTGGACGTCCCCCGGTAGGAGGCCGGCCTATACCGGCCCTGCTTTACGCAGATGACACAGTTTTAATTGCCCGAACAGGTAAGGGGTTACAAAAACTCCTTAACCTTTTTACTGATTTTATGAACAGCCTTGACCTCTTTACTAACTTCTCGAAATCACACGTAATGAAGTTTGGTCTGCCCAACATGAAAACTATGAAATTTGTTGTAGATGGACACCATGTCACCCAGGTAGACATGTTTAGATATCTAGGGGTCCAGTTGGACTCTGGTCTAAACTGGCTCCCACTTATAACTCAGAATGTGATGTCCTTCAACAGAGCTATGTTTAGCATTGGTGAGTTCTCCCGCCGGCTCGCGCGCACCCACATAAAATCTGTTTTGGAAATCTTCAGGGCTAAGTGCGTCCCACTAGTGAGTTATGGTAGTGGAATATGGGGCTATGGCCCAGTCGCCCCGATTCAAGTAGCCGAAAACAAGTTTTTAAGGGGCCTTCTGGGAGTCCCACAAAGCATACCTTATGAAATCGTCCATGAAGATTTGGGATTAGGTTACATCATCAACCAATTACGACTCTGCCCCATAAAACTTTGGATCTCAATTTGGACAAAGAAGGAACTCGGTTTTAATAGATTAATATTGCAGGATTGTCTAAAATTGGATAAGACTTCCCTGATTCCGTGGTTGGCTTATATTTCTCATAACATGATGTTTTTAGGGAGGCCCGATTTATATGCTAATCCCAGTAGTATAACGAGCTCTGGTCACAAATGGGTTGTAGCAGCATTTAGGGATAAGATGGCAGCGGACCGGGATGATTTGCAATATTGAAATTGTCGGTATGACATGCGATCTTAGTGAAAACTGTAAGCAATTTAGAACCCTATCTGACTTGGAACATGACACGTCATCAGCGACGTTTACTGACTTATTTTAGACTGAATTTGTTCCCGCGATTAGTTTTTTTTTAAAATGATGGCTGTTTTAAGGATTCGGAATTGCCCTTATGTGACAATGTCTCAGTCAATGACACACTACACATTGTTATGATTTGCCCTAAATATAATAACCTACGTCATAAGTTTTTGCAACCAATTTTAAAGTCAGTGAATTTTACTCAAGTTAGGCCAGCCTTGCTGAACTCACAGTTTTTAAATTCACCTACAGTTTGTTTTTGTCTGGTATGTTATCTTTCGGGGGTCTTAAAGCAAGTGTAAATATGTGGATGCTAATTTTTGTTCTTTTTTATCGACTTGTCTTTTATGATTTAATTTCTAAAATTGAATAAAGATTAAGAATTGAATTGAATTGACTATTGTGTGTTCTGTTGGGTTAATCAATTGCTTAGTATATGACAATAAATCAGAGTCAATCAATACAATATCATTACTCTATTTTGAAGTAGAATATAAGCCAAAGCACACCAAATACAAGATATACTTTATATGTATTATATTTCTATATCATTTGAATGTATCATGTTATATATGGCTGTTACACAATTAAATCACAGGACAAACAACATGAATCAAAGGACTGATATGGCGTAAAGTGTGACAATATTCAATACATATTTACAAGAAATTGCAAATTCAAAAAATATCAAGACATAAATAATACATGGAAATCCGTCCTATTTCAACATATGTAGTTCAACTTCCACCCTTTTTAAACCTTGGCATTGACTTAGAAGTTGAAGTGACTCAGGATGTGGATTGGTTAAGCGTCGACGTTTCGACCCAGGATGTGTGTGTTAATGTATGAAAATCACGAGGTGTCTTCCTCAGGACAGGTATACACCCTGTAGATAGCCAAAGCGAATAAAATCATGAATCAGCACTCCTCCTGGTCCGGATGAAGTACACTAGCGAGTGTTAATCACGGGCAGTTATACCTTTAATTCAAAGTCGAGGTTGAGCTTTATCAATTCCTAGATTCTGAGAGGGCCATAAATAATTATGTATCCTCCGTGTCCAAATCCATGCTGCAGATTCAATAGAAAAAGAAGGAGACGGTCTGGGCTCAACTAATCAGCCTTGAGGTGACCCTTCCGAAGTAAGGCGAGCCTGCCATACTTCAGACAAGTATGTCTTGTGTTTGGTGTGCTTTGACTTATACTTCTGCTTCAAAATAGAGTAATTCTATTTTATTGATTGACTCTGATTTATTGCCATTTATACTAAGCAATTGAATAACCCAACAGAACACATTGTAGTCCTTATCAACAAAGAACATTGCAGGTTACAGTCTGACTTGCAAATTCCTATCAAAGGTGGCTATCTCTTTGAAGGTGAGCCATATGTGGCCAGAGCCCCAGGCCATCCTGTCAGGAAAAGGTCACACCTCCTCCCTCCAAGAGACCTTTTGTTCCCTGTTCCTGTGAACCCTTCAAACCTCTTGCCAGGAGGGCAGGAGGCTGTCTAAGATGACAACAGCTGCAGTTAACTAAAAACGGCTACTAGAACTTTGGGGCAAGAAAGTGATGACTTCTAAGTTCACCTCAATATTAAAAGTTACTTTAAGTCCATCTTCAGCAATAAATCTTGTTTAATGTAACAATTAATTTGCTACCTTTAAGTACTATATATGGTGACCCCAAATGGAAGTTAGCACTTGGCAGTTGGGGTGGTGTAACCCCATGTTAGCCAATGGGACTGCGAGCCAAACTACAGTAAAAACGACAATGGAGAGATTTCACTGTTAGGACACGTAAAATACAAGAGAAACATGTCCTTATTTATAATATTCTGCTCCCTGCCTTATGGTCTTTTAAGGCCTGCCTTACAGGCAACTTAAAACATTACAAAGGTAGGTTTGAACTTGGCAAAAGGGTTTATTTTGTCTTGTTGAGTTCGCAGTTTAAAAGCTTCCCGACTAGGGTGCAGTGGCAGACCTAGAGGGAAAGACCTAGAGCCATGTTTTCTTTTTGTCACTGTAGTGGTGGCACAAGAATTGCTGCATTCCAATAGTGACATTTACTTCACAAGCCCTGGGTACACTTTGTGCCATATACTAGGAATTTATAGCAAACCAAATATTTGAATCTGGGTTTAGCCAATTGCACATATAGTTTGAGGGGTCAGAGAATATGCACTGGGGCCTGATCAGCAAGGCCCAGTGTACTTCAGAGTTGCAAAACCAGCAGCGTCAGTCCAAACATTTGGAGGGGTGATCATGCAAAAAGAGCATTTCCTTACTAGATTGTACAGCTGTACCAGTTAGTTGAGGAGTGTGTAGAGGGAAGTCTTGCATAGGCGGGACAAGAATCCATGGGTGCTTAGCTAAAGGCTGGGGACTGGCAATCCTCAAAACTGATTTTGGTGGAAGACTGCGTGAAGTAGTTTTCTTAGAGATGTTCTGCAAGGAGGCATAATGCCCTCCTGCTCGTCCAGATGTTCTTCTCATCCAACTCCTGCTCCCCTTTCTTCTCCTCTTCTTCTTGAGCACTGTTGGTCACTGAAATAGTTGCTTGAAGGTTGGATTCTCTCCTTGAATTGCTTGGTGTCCTTTGCTTGTAGATGGTTCAACATCATTTGCCAGGCACACATTTCCCAGTACAGGAAAGAAGATGTAAATAGTTGAAGTACATCAAATACAGTTTTACATCCACAATTCTACACAGTACTTTAATTGCATGTTCTGAAAAAAATATAATAAAGTTAGAACTGTGTGTGTGTGTGTGAACATAAAGAGACACATGGAATTAAGAGTTTATTCATTCATGCAATTATTTTATCTCAACAATGTCAGCTCTCCAGTTTGAGCCACACATGTTTCATTTCTGGATTACCCTGCAATGTCAGCTGCAGGACCAGTGTGCTTGTAGTTGGTGTTTCTAAGGTATCATCTGATCCAGCAGGTATAGAGAGAAAAATTATGTTCAGTGATTATTGACAAACTATCAAAGAGATTGTGACCACAAATGCTGACACATTAGAGCTAAATATATGAAAGAAAAACAATCAACAACAATGCTACAATACAAACACAGTTAACATTTTAAGTACATTAAACAATGGAAAAATGGTAGTGAAAGTACTAATGATGAGATGAAGGGGTTAAGATTAGAGGTTCCCTGACTTACTTGACTAACAGATGGTAGAGGGCCCAATTGCTGCTCCCAGGATGACCCCTGATGTCATCGGTGTTGATGGTCGTTCAGTGGACATCAGGGACTGCTGTGTGATAGCAGTTGATAGGAGAGAGAGACATATATAGCGAAGTAAGCCATACTAAATCATCCGTGAAGATGATTTGTGATGATTTAATACAAAGCTTTCGCTCATGCAAGTTAAGACAAGGCCTTACAGATATGTTGTAGTACTTCCCTTACATTGTCAAGTCTGAGGGCAATTTTATCAGACAAAATATAACTTATTCAACAATTGCATTATATTGACCATGGTGAAAATAGAGGTGTGTGACAATAGATACCCAGCTACCTTATCAGAGACAAAAAGACAAAGACGTTAGACCCAAACCCAAAACATCAGACATTTGACTACCATTCTCAACCAACCATGTGCTCTTTGGTATCAGCCTGGGATTTGGTGCTGTGCTACGTATATTGTTATGATAGGTGGTAGATGGGACAACAACAGTGGGCCTTAAAAGTGAAAAAGAAAGTACATGAACATATAATAGTTAATATACATGTCAAGGTTAGTTTTGACTTCGAGTATAAATAATTAAAACACATTGTAAAATATATATTGTTGGGGTGTAACAAACCAAGTGTTAGGAATCCCCTATGGTGTGGTAGTAACATTAGTAGCATAAGGTCATATCTGTATGTTTAGTTGCATTGCTTTGAGAGGCCTGTCCTGTGTGTGAACCTGCCACACTTTTAATGACTTTTGCCCCAGAGGAAGCAATAATTCTATTCAAACGTGTGACTGTCTGAAAAGAGTACTGTAGGAAAGTAGGATCTGCTTCTTATGGTTACCCCCACTTTTTGCTTCATGTGATACTGTTTTTGACTAGTCTGACTGGGATCCTGCTAATCAGGACCCCAGCCTATCTGCTTTCTCCCTAAACTGTTATGTCGTGTACTTAGGTACACTCCAGATTGGATACTGGGGTACCCTTGTCAGTCCCTAGTATATGGTACCCATGTACCCAGGGCATAGGTACCCCAGAGGCCTCCCATGGGCTGAAGCATGTATTATGCCACCCATGAGAGGCCATGCAAAATGGAACTAAAGGCTTGCCATTGCAGCCTGTGTAAAATGGTGCATGCACCACTTACTTTAGATATAGGTTTACTATATCTAAGGGTCACTGCACTTAAAACCTATAAGTCACCCCTATAGCAGGCCTTAACAATCCTGAAGGCAGGGTGCTTGGTTCTAAGTGAGAGGGTGCCACTGCATGAGCAGGACACCCCTGCAGCCTACGGAGTCCATTCTCCTGGGTTGTCAGTGCATCAGCCATTTACAACATATAGAGTGGCATTATGCGACCGCGTGATGACCAACTCTAAAACGGCTGAAAGTAACCCTATCGTATTTGGTGTCAAACATTGTGGAATCATACCCCCACACCGGTAACCGGTGTGGGAGGTCTGATTCCACCCCTCTGAAGCGAGCTTCGTTGGGTCTCTGTTGTTCCCGGAACTAGCCTTCTAGTCCCGGGCAGCACAAAATGGTTGCTGCCGACCAGAGACACATTTCTGCCCTCCTGCTGCTGAGCCAAGCTCGAGCAGGGGAAGGCAGAACAATAGGCATCCTGTCACAGGGAGGTGTGACCACCTCCCAGACAGGATTTAGTGTATGAGGGCTGGGTGGGTGCGCTTGCCAGCGACCAAAAGTCTGTATGAGGGGCACATTTGGTGTACCTGTGCATAGTCCAGTTCAAACCAGTCCTGGGAGCCATTGGCTCCTGCTCTGGCGCGAAACTGGAAAAAGGACATGGGAGTAACCTCCCCACTGTCCAGACCCTCCCCTGGGAGGGTCCCCTGAATCTGTAAAACCCTCTCCCGTGAGTACAAAAGGGCTTACCTGGCTGTAGGATCCTAGATTCGACGTAGACAAGATTCTGAACCACAAACCACTGAACTTCGACCGTCTGGACACTCTAGACTTCGCTGGACTTTTTTGGGACCGACTTCGTCTCCCTCTTAGTCTGAAGCATCGTCTGTGCCCGTGCACCATACAGGCTCCGTGCAGGACCGGTGGAGCATCAAGGACAACTGAAGATATTTCCCTTGGAGTGAAGGAGTCACTCCCCTGCTACCGCAGGCACCACATCATGGCTCACTGGTCTGCTGATCCTGAGCTCCTATGGACTCCAAAGGCTCCAGCAACCCAGGAAGGGAGTCTCTATGTCCCTCAAGGTCCGAGCTGCCCTCCTACCAAGTTTGAGGCCAGAATCCCTCGTGGGGGCTGCAATACCCTTACCCCTGTGCACCGCGTTCATTTGCAAGTGCATATGCTTGTTGGCATTTCCTGAGCAAGTGCATTGGGCTCCGAGTAGCCCCAATATCTGGCACCATTTCCTACCAAGAACTCTGGCCTCCTCACACCGAGTGCTCCGTGGGCTGCTGTTTGATGAAATCGCTTGAGGTCCTCTCGCGACTCCTGTGCCTCCAGCTAGTGGGCACAATTTGAGAGTCAACTTTGCTTTTCTTGGGTTCCCCTGGTTGCTCCAGGCCTGCCCTGACTCCCCTGTGTTTGGTGAGTCTCCTGGACCTTGCTGGTCCGAACCGTAACCTTCTTTGACCTTCTGCATGGGTTGCCATTGCCAAGGCTTGTTGGTGCTCCCACCGGACACCGACCCCTCAGCACTCGACTTCCTTTGTGGGACAGTTCGTATCTGGCTCCTGCTTGTCCTCAACATCTCCTGGTCCCCGTGGCTGCAGAGTCAAGAACCCCTCTCAATGCACCTGAAGCACCCGACATCGGTGGGCATTCGTCTACCGAGCCCCTGGTCACTCTTGAGTGACCCAGACTCTGTCCCCTCTGCTTTCAGTTACTCTTCAAAAAGAATCCACCTTTGGATCCCATCGGACACTTTTCTTCCTTCCAGTAGCAGCTCTTCTTCGAAGTCCTCCGTTGGGTTCGACGGCGGTTTCCGACGCCACTTCAGACCTATGCACCCGGCTTCCCTGGGATAGGTAACTCTGGTGCTTCGGTACCCACGGGTGGGGTGGCTCTCCAACCTCCTAACTTCCACGGGGTTTCTTCAAAGTCCATTGAGAAGGGTCCTTAAACTTTAAAACTTCAACCGCGACTCTCCCATAGAATTGTACGAAGCACGCGGTCGTGTTCCCACACTGCACCCATCCTCCGTGGGGTCCCTACTAACTCACCTTGGGTGGTTCCTTGGGGTGCCAGCGATTCTACATCCTCTAGACACTGCCTTGACTCGAGTCGTGGTTCTTATACCACTATTTTAGTATATGGTTTGGTCCCCCCCTGGGGCCCACTGTGTAGTAGTGCTATTTACTATTGTTTCTGTGCTACAGTATTGTGTGCTTTTTGATTATCTTCATGTAGAAGATACTGTGCCGTACTAGAGAGTGTTATATTAATAAATACATATTTTTATAATTACTGCGTGGTTCTCCTTTCATTTAACCAATACTATAAGGTTGCATTCTGGTAAGACAAGCTGCTTAACATTCCTTCAAGACTAAGCCTGAAGGCTGCTCTCCACAGCTACCACTTGGATAGCTTTCTAAGGTTATCTTTGACCTCTTAAATCACCATAAGGGTTGTTTGGACTGGTACAGGGTGCCCACTTTAATTAGTGGACAGCATATACCAGGCCAACTTCTCACAAGTACAAATAAAATAAGTGTAATCTAAGCACCTACATATTTATATGGTATGTGTTAGAAGGTGTTTTTGAGGGGTATGTATGTATGGGATATTTGCTTAACAATGTAAGTATGGGGAAGGAAAGATATGGATGAGTGATTGTATGTTTGTTTTTAATGAGGAAGAGAGGGTTTTGAATCTTACCTGGCACCACATGAGTGTCGTCTGAAAGAGGCAGAGCACATATGGGTTAATTGTGGAGAGGACAGCCTTCTCATGGGGTGTGAGATGGAGATGGTATCCAGTTGCCCGTCCAAAGAGAACTTTTGCCATCTTGCCACCTCTTTTTATTATCCCTCACAGTGTGTGCCTCCTCCCCAGTGCATTGACAGAGTTTGTCATCTCCTGCCATAAGACTGCCTTCTGTGTTCCACTGAGGATGAATGAATGCTACCCATGATTTTTGTTTCTAGTGCTTTCTCACTAATTTAACTACAAGGGCTGTCTCCTTCTCAGTCAAGTTTCTCTTCCTCCTCTGAAGCGGGGTCTGCGTCCTTCAAACAAAATGTGGTGGCTGCAGGATTTGAAAAACGAAGCAGACAAAAGCAGAGCATGTAGTACTGGTAGTAATTGTGTTGTTGGAAGGAAATGAGTGTCATCTGTTTGTGTGTGTGAGACTTGGTTCAGGTGTATGTAATTCTTCCATGTGGAGGTTTCTACCCTGGTCTGCGGACGTAATATATGGTCATAAAGTTACTAGCAGGTCTTAAATTATGTTTACGCAGACTCCATCCCCTAAAATGTGGGGGCAGAGACTTGTAAGTCTAGACTTTGGAGTAACTTTACCCTTGGAAATGGAGAATAGCCAAATGTAGTAAAGTTACTACAAAGTATAAGAGTACATTTACACTTAAGTTAACCTACACATTTAAATTTACCTTTGTGAATAGGGCCCACAATATTAACTGCAGTGTATAGCAATGTAGATTTCCCCTTCGCTTGCTCACGGGAAAGTTCCCTTCAGCTGGAGGGCCATAAACAGATCAATATACGAGCAAGAAATAAAACATCTAGTTGTAACATCAGTTCAGATGCTCCTAAAATATCTTTCACAATTGGGCATACAGTCCATTGATCCCTTCTGCTTTCTCCTTTAAACTCTTCAATTTCTAATGAAGTAATTTTATCATTTTGCTATTCAGACACCTTTGATATTTTGCCCCAGGTCAAATATTTCAGCACTTCATTGATCTACACTTCTTGATTCTGAAATATAATTTGATAGAGCACCTCCGAAATGCTACAAAAATGTCAGTATCAGATGACCTAATTCCTCATCCTCAAATCTAGGAAATCTGTTTTGGTTGGCTTTAACTAAGTATGCCAAATATTTGCTTGATCTATTGGTTTTCTTGTACCAGATACAATTTTAATCAATTAGTTTGCCACTTGCTAATTCCCTAAGATTTTTAAAATTATATTGCCAGTTCCTTTGAATTATGTTATAGCTTTTCTTGGTATGCCTACATCACTGATTTCAGTATAGCAAATACATGCATGCATTTCCTGTGAAATTTTCTTTTGATTCAATTATCCTTCTGCTGATTTTGGCCTGAATTAAGCATGTAATCAATATGCCCAAAATAGACCTTGCAGACATCTCAGTAGGCAATTGCTGCGTGAATATTTGGTTAAATCCTACACATTCTTCTGTTACCTGCCTTACAAGATCCTTATAAAATAATGACTCCCTTTTATTTGTTCGCCTCATGTCATACCGACCAACCTTTATAGATATGTCCTTTCCACAATGATCTGAGTCAATTTTCATTTGATTTTTTTTTAGGTTTTATCAATTTTGTTCCTTCTACAAAAAGTACATTATCTGTATATGAATAAGATTCGTGCCTTCATTCTACTGTTGAAAGAAGCATGCTCATTTGCATCTCTGTTTGTTTCCTCTGTGTGCAACACAAAGTTCCTGTTCTATGGCTGTTCAGTGTGCATTATGCAAAAAGGAGAGGTGCATCAAGAAGGAACCTCTGGCGTATTGTATGACTCATGCTCTCAATACGTTTGTCTTTGGCTTGCATCCCTCACCTTCATTGTTTTGCTCATTGTAGGAAAGAAGGATCTGCTTCTTATAGTTACCCCCACTTTTTGCTGATGTTTCACTGTTTTTGACTTAGTCTGACTGGGATCCTGCTATTCAGGACCCCAGTCTATCTGCTTTCTCCTCTAAATTGATTGCATGTACTTTAGGTACACTCCAGATTGGATTCTGGGGTACCCTTATAAGTCCCTAGTATATGGTATACTATGTACCCAGGGTATAGGTACCCCAGAGGCCTCCCAGGGGCTGCAGCATGTATTATGCCACCCCTGAGAGACCATTCAAAATGACACCACAGGTCTGCTACTGCAGCCTGTGTAAGGTGGTGCATGCACCCCTTACTTAGATATAGGTTCACTATATCTATCCTAATCACTGCACATATAAACCTATTAGTCACCCCTATTGCAGGCCTTATCAATCCTGAAGGCAGGGTGCTGGGTTTTATGTGAGAGGGTGCCCATGCATGAGCAGAGCCCCTCTGCAGTCTTCGGAACCTATTCTCCGGGGTTGTTTGTGATGCAGCCAACCATATATACTTAAGTGCATTATAACCTCGCGGTAAATGCTAACTTTAATATGGCTGCATGGAAACATGTCGTGTTTGGTGTCAAACACCTTGGAATCATACCTCCACACCAGTAACTGGTGTGGGAGGTATGATTCCACCCTCCTAGAGGGAGAAATATGACAACACCGGTACACCCGGTACCAGCTTCACAGAACCCTGGCATCACAAAATGGATGCTGCCAGCCACAGACACGAGTCTGCCCTCCTGCTGCTGGACGAAACTCCGGCAGGGGAAGGCTTGACAATAGGTTTCCTGTCACAGGGTGGTGTGACCACCTCCCAGACAGGCTTTAGTGTATTGGGGCTGGGTGGGTGCACTCTCAGAGTGCTTTGATGTCTGCACTGGGGGCACATTTGGTGTCCTCGTGCATAGTCCAGCTCAAACCGGTTGCAGGGGCTATCAGCCCCTGCTCTGACGCGAAACTGGACAAAGGACATGGGTGTAGCCACCCCTCTGTCCTGACCCTCCCATAGGTGGGTCCCCAGAGTTTGTCCCATCATTTCCTTAGGTATAAAGTAAGAACCCCTGGCTACAGGACTTTAGATATTACCTGGACTAAACTCTGCTACAGAAACCAAGTAACCTTCAACGATCTACGCTTTGCTGGACGACTGAAGAATCTCCCTGAGCAGGCACCTAAAAGCATCTGACCGGTTTGCATCTACGAAGCTCCCGAAGGACTCCGAAGATTTCTGCAATACAGGAGGTGGGTTCTCGAGGTCTCCGAGGTCAATCTGCGCTCTCAGCAATTCTGAGGCCCGTATCCCTTGTGGGGACCGTGAAACCCATACCCCTGGGCACCGTGTACATTTGCAGCAGCATATGCTTTTCGGCGATCCCTGAAGCTGTGCTATGGGCTACTTGTAGTCCTGACCCCAAGTAGTAATTCCACTGAAGATTTCCGGCCTACACTCCACGAGTGTTCCGTGGGCTGGCACTTTGTGATTCCTCTCGAGGTCCCTTTGCGATCCCTGGTCCGTTGGCCTGTGGGTACCTGAGAAGGCAACTTTAACTTTCAGTGGGCTTCCCTAGTTGCTCCAGATATGCCCTGACTCTCCATTGCTTGGGGAGTCCCCAGGACCTTGCTGGTCCTCACAGAAGCATCTTTCCTTTGACTGCGTGGGTTGCAGTTGCCAAGGCTTGTTGGTGTTCAATCCGGACACTGACCCCCCAGCACTCGACATCCTTTGTGGGACAGCTCGAATCCGGACTGTGGTCATTGCAGACATCTCCTGGTCCCCGTGGCTGCAGAGTCAAGCTTCACCTCTTCGCACCTGAAGCACCCAACATCGGTGGGCATTCGATTGCTCTGGCTCCTGGTCACGTGAAGTGACCCAGACTTTGTCCCCTCTGCTTTCAGGTTCTTCACATCTCCGATCCAGGCTTGGACCACACCAGACACTTTTCTTCTCCACAGCAGCAGTACTTTCTCGCATCACGCCATTGAAAACGACGAGGGTTTCCGACGCCACTTGACCCCTATGCACCCGGCTCCTCAGGGATAGGTAACACGGGTACCTCGGTACTCTCAAGGGTGCTGGCCTTAGAACCTTCTATGTTTAGCTGGGTTTGCTTGAAGTCCTCTTCAAAGTGTCCTTAATCTTTAAAATTCCAACCGCGACTTTCCCATAGAGTTGTATGGAGCTCGCGTCTGTGTTCCCACACTGCACCCGTCCTCCGTGGGTCCCCTGTGTCACTACCTTGGGTGGTTCCTTTGGGGTCCCTGTGATTCTACGTGCTCTAGGCACTGTGTCTAGTCAAGTCATGGTTCTTACACCACTTTCTTAGTATATGGTTCGGTCTCCCCTTGGAGCCCGCTGTGGATTGTGCTATTTACTGTCGTTCTAGTGATTTAATATTGTGTGTATTGTTCTCTAATCTCATAAAGAGGTTAGTAGAGGGTGTTTAGTAATAAATACATATATTTTATATACACCTGGTGTGGTTCTCCTTTCATGTGGTCATTCAGGAGGTTATATACTGGTAAAACAAGCTGCTTTAAATTCCTTCAAGACTTAGCCTGAAGGCTGCTCTCCACAGCTACCACTAGGATAGCTTTCTATAAAGGTTGTCTTTAACCTAATCATCAATAAGGGTCGTTTGGACTGGTGCAAGGTGCCCACTTTAATTAGTGGACAGCATATACCAGGCCAACTTCTCACATTGGTGTGCAGCGGTTGGGATTCAAGCTTGCTATTGTTTTACCAGATAATCTCATTGAGTAACTAACTGAAAACCACTAAAGGTACTTAGGTACATATAAATCAAGTCTAGAATAAAGTAAGTTCTACTGAACTTAGAGTTGGGTAAGTCAAGGGCCTAGCACACCCTTTCTCCAACTCAAGAGAGTTCAGTTCCCACTAGAGTAGGTAGGTGCATACACCACACCACCCTAGCATGTCTTCTAAGCCTGAAGTCAGTGGCTCCTTGCCAACTAAGTACGACCATCTCTCATTCCAAGAATTGAGAGTCATGGGTACATCCAGGAAACTGAAGTCAGGGAAAAATCCAAACACCCAACGTCTCATAGAGACTTTGCTTTTAGATGACCTCAGAAAGACTCCAGGGTCTGATGAGGTAGGAAAAGGGGGTGGGACAGCAGAAGAGGAAAGGACAGGAAGTGAGAACTTCAATGACCTGGACTCTGATGCTGGCCAGGAGGATCAAAGTGATTCTAACCTGGACAATCCAATTCTTCCTGAAGGTGAGGAAGGAGGCCACAATGGTCCTCTCTTTACCCCACCTGGAAGGGTTAACAGTTTACCAAGAAGATCAAGATCTCCTTCTCTGGAATCTAATCATTCTGGTACATCTGTGGGGAGCTCTGTGTCTCATAAAAGGGAGTCCTCTTATGAGAAGAAATGCCAACTGCTTGAGTTTGAGAGAGCTAAGCTCAGAATCAAGAGAGAGCAATTGGCCTTAAATAGAGAATCCCTGGAGCTTCAGAGAGCTTCTCAGAAGTTGGGGCTAGAGCCCCATGGTGGCAGCTACAGTGTCCCTAGGAGTAGAGAACATACTCATGATCATAGGAACCTGAACAAGATTGTCCCTCCCTACCAGAGTGGGGATGACATCCACAAATGGATAACTGCACTGGAGAGGGCCTGTAAGGTACAGAGGGTCCCTCAGGAGCAGTGGGCAGCAATCTTGTGGCTCTCCTTTGCAGACAAAGGTAGAGACAAGCTCCTCACTGCAAGAGAAGAGGATGCTGATAATTACAAAGTCCTGAAGAGTGCTCTGATTGATGGGTTTGGCCTAACCACTGAACAATACAGGTTAAAGTTCAGAAACACCCAAAAGGAATAGACTCAGGACTGGGTTGACTTTGTAGATTGTGCTACTAAGGCTCTGGAAGGCTGGTTACTTGGCAGTAAGGTGTGTGATTTCAAAGGATTGTATAATTTAATCATGAGAGAGCAGATCATTAATAACTGTCAAAATCAACTGTTGCATCAGTACCTGGTGGACTCTGATCTGACCTCTTCCCAAGCATTGGGCCAGAAGGCAGACAAATGGGTCAGAACTAGGGTGAGGCAGAAGGTTCCGAACCAAGGTGGTGACTCCAAGAAGCAAGATTCTAAAAACTCTGATAAGGGTGGGGAGAAGGGTAAAGACCAGAAGTCTTCTCAAGGGCCCCAAAATCTGCATCTGGTGGGGAGTCACAATCAAACAAAGGTAAAGGCAAGAAGAAGCCATGGTGTCAAATCTGTAAACAGAAGACCCATTGGACAAGTGATTGTACCAAGTTCAAGGACTCAACTCCAACCACCACTGCCCCTAAGGCAACTGTTCCCCCTAGTTCAGCTCCAAGTGGTGGTGCTCCAAATAAGGGTGTAGTAGGGTTAACCCTGGGATCTGAGATGGACTCTGGCCTAGTCAGAGTTCCAACTCAGGCTATGTTGATCTGTGATGGAGGCATGGATATGGCCTCCTTATTTGTAAGCCCCAGTAATCTGGGCAAATACAGACAACAGCCTATAATAAATGGAAAAGAGGCCTTGGCATTCAGGGACACAGGATCAAGTGTCACTATGGTGACAAAAGATCTTGTGGCTCCTGAGCAAATCATACTTGGTGAGATGTACCAAGTGACCAATGCTAGCAATGTCAGGACAGACCATTCCCTGGCAGTTGTTAATTTCACCTGGGGAGGGGTAACTGGCCCTAAGAAGGTTGTGGTAAGTGTAGACCTCCCTGTTGAATGCTTGTTGGGCAATGATTTAGAAACTTCAGCTTGGGCTGAAGTGGAACTCAGGACTCATGCAGAAATGTCGGGTATCCCTGCAGATGTGTTTGCTATGACCAGGTCACAGGCAAAAATGTCTAATACTGAACAGGCCCTGGATCCTGGAAAAATGGACCAGGCGCCTTCCAAGAGAAAGAGCAGTAGGGTTAAGGCAGTGTCTTCCCCCCTGCCTCAGAATCCAGATCAGTCTCTTGAGGGAGCTGATCTTAATCCTGATGAAGGAACTGTCCCAGATGAGCTTGAACCTGATCAGGTTGAGTTCTTGGGGACAGGGGGCCCTTCCAGGGCAGATCTGAGCCAGGAGCAGCTGAGCTGCCCCTCTCTTGAACCCCTCAGACAGCAGGCTGCTGCTGAGGCTGCTGGGAGTGCTAGTGGGTCCCATAGGATCTACTGGGATGATGGACTCCTTTACTCAGAGTGTAGAGACCCTAAGCCTGGAGCCACCAGGAGGTTGGTTATACCTCTGAAGTTTAGGAGCTTCCTATTGACACTAGCACATGATATCCCATTAGCATGTCACCTAGGCCAAAACAAGACTTGGGACAGAATTGTCCCTCACTTTCATTGGCCTCATATGTCTGAAGACACCAAGGAGTTTTGTCGCTCCTGTGTCACCTGCCAAGCCAGTGGTAAGGCAGGTAGCACTACAAAGGCCCCCCTGATACCACTACCTGTGGTGGGGGTTCCCTTTGAGAGGGTAGGGATTGACACTGTTGGTCCCCTGGATCCTCAAACTGCATCTGGGCACAGATTTATACTGGTGGTGGTGGACCATGCCACTAGGTATCCAGAGGCAATTCCCCTTAGGACCACCACAGCTCCTGTGGTGGCAAGGGCCCTCCTGGGAATCTTTTCCAGGGTGGGTTTTCCTAAGGAGGTAGTATCAGACAGAGGTTCAAACTTCATGTCTAGTTACTTAACTGCTATGTGGAAGGAGTGTGGTGTAAATTACAAATGTACCACCCCTTATCACCCACAATGCAATGGTTTAGTTGAAAGGTTCAACAAAACCTTAAAGGGCATGATTAAAGGTCTCCCAGAAAAGCTTAGGCGCAGATGGGACATACTTTTGCCCTGCCTTCTCTTTGCCTACAGAGAGGTTCCACAGAAGGGGGTTGGTTACAGCCCATTTGAGCTTCTGTTTGGACATCCAGTTAGGGGTCCATTGTATCTAGTGAAGGAGGGATGGGAGTTACCTCTCAAACCCCTAAACAGGATATTGTGGACTATGTACTTGGTCTCCGCTCCCGGATGGCTGAGTACATGAAGAAGGCAACTAAAAACCTTGAGGCTAGCCAGGAATTGCAAAAGGCCTGGCATGACCAAAAGGCTGTGTTGACTGTTTATCAACCAGGGCAGAAAGTATGGGTGTTGGAGCCTGTGGCCCCAGCAGCCCTCCAAGACAAGTGGAGTGGCCTCCATACCATAATTGAGCAAAAGGGAGAGGTTACCTACCTGGTAGACCTTGGAACTCCCAGAAGCCCACATAGGGTGCTCCATGTCAACAGGCTCAAACCATATGTTGACAGGGCAGACATGGGCTGGCTCATGGCTACTGATGAGGGACAGGAGGAAGAGAGTGATCCACTCCCTGACCTGCTCTCACAGAACCCTGATGATGGTTCAGTAGATGGTGTAGCCTTGGCAGGCAGCCTCACTGACCAGCAGCAAACTGATTGCAGAAAAGTTCTCAACCATTTCAGACATATGTTCTCACTGACTCCAAGTCAGACTACCTGGTGCACTCATGAAGTGGACACTGGGGCAGTCTGCCTGTTAAAAATAAGATTTACAGGCAACCTGACTATGTCAGGGACTGCATCAGGACTGAAGTCAAGAAGATGTTGGATTTGGGTGTGATTGAACCCTCAGATAGCCCTTGGGCTAGTCCAGTAGTCTTGGTACCTAAACCTCACACCCAGGGTGGTAAGAGAGAGATGAGGTTTGTGTGGACTACAGAGGTCTCAATGCAGTCACTAGGACTGATGCCCATCCAATCCCTAGGGCAGATGAGCTTATAGATACTTTGGCCTCAGCCACGTTTCTGAGCACATTTGACCTGACAGCTGGCTACTGGCAGATCAGACTAGCTGAGGATGCAAAAGCCAAAACAGCATTCTCAACCCCTAGTGGGCACTACCAATTTGTGGTGATGCCCTTTGGTTTGAAGAATGCACCTGCCACTTTTCAAAGGTTGGTGAACAAAGTCCTTCCAGGCCTGGAAGCCTATAGTGCAGCATATCTAGATGATATTGCTGTCTTTAGCTCCACCTGGGAGGATCACCTGGTCCACCTGCGAAATGTTTTGGAGGCCCTGCAGAAAGCAGGCCTCACTATCAAGGCCACCAACTGCCAGATAGGGCAGAGTCAAGTTGTATACCTGGGCCACCTTGTGGGTGGAGGCCGGGTTCAACCATTGCAGAGGAAAATCCAGACCATCATTGTTGGAAAACGAGGCAGTATCTGTGAGGCCTGCACAAATAACATGACTACATTTGTCCTTCACTGGGAACCAAACACCCAATTGTAGCGCCTGACTCTCAGAGGGTAGCGTTGCAGAGCAGTCTGAGTCTTACTCAAGGGAGGTGGTGTGGGCTAGTAATCGCCATTACAGGTGCGCAGCAATAACACTCAATAATTGATTGTCTAGTCTGTACTTTGCTTTATAAAAGTAAGAGTACATTTATTAAACACACACACTACTTAATACTATGCAACAATTTACAAATATACATAAGCTGTTGGAATTACTTTGTGACATTGCATAACATTTACACCCCTCCCCAAAGGGGGGTGGGGTCTAGTAACACCACTCCCATGTATGCACATCATCTTGCTCCCTAATGCAGTGTGTTGAACATAACCTGGAGCGAGGGCCCTGCGCACTGGCACCATCCCAGTGGTGACCCACCCCATTATCTCAACGAGCATTAAAAATAGGTACACCTGCCCTGGTGACACATAACCCTGACTGAGCATCTCATATTGTCCATACAGTATGCACCCTTACATCTTCAGGGCTAACAGTCTGGGTTGTTCTTCACTTAAGCGCAGCAGCAAGAATACATGTTTAAGCATCACTTTAGAATGACAGTACTCATCACATTTGTGGATCATTAGAATGCATTGCAATTACAGCCCCTAAAGGCATCACAGATTAAATCACAGAATTACGCATATACAGCCAGACACTCTAGCAGGAATGTCTGGCAACATAACCCCACTTTGCTTATGACATCACCTTACACAGGTACTTCCCATTACACATGTGACCTTCAGTCCCTCTAAAAGAAATAACATTAGTAAAAGCATTTCTGGTGCAATTACACCTCTTCATCTCCAGGGGATACCCTTCTCCAGGCATCTCCAACTCAGCCCTTCATTCCGTGATGCACTTCACCATACACCCACAGCTGTAGAACAAAAGTTCCAGCCCAGAAAGTGTTAAAATGCTGGCTGAGCCCTTGAGGGGTTATTCTTTTAGGTCCCCTAGACACTTAGGGAGGGACTTTTCTTCATTGTGCTGGGGGAGACTGCATTGCTCCTGCAGCTCCCCCTGCACCCTTGCACATGTGTGGTGGTGACCCCGTCCTCCTGGCGCCACCACAAGCAGAGAAAAGCTGACTTTTCCTTGCAGGCCGGTCCGGGCCTGCAAGGCATTATGGGGCGCTTCCTCCCTTCCCTGCACATATTATAGTAGCGGCTCCCCCGCTGCTTCGGAGGGAGCCGCGATTGTGCTGCGGCTTCGCCGCATCTCCTGCCCTCGATGGGGGCCCGGTCCCACCCGGACCCCCAGGTGAGTGTATGCGGCTCGGGGAGCCCACCCCCGGCCGCTCTGCTGCTTGATCGGGGGCCCGGTTCCAACTGGGCCCCTGGCTCCTCCCTTTTGTCTTCCGGGGTCCCGGTCCCACCCGGGACCCCCGCCGGCTCTCTACATTGGAGGGCAGCCCGAGGAGCCCACCCCCAGCTGCCCCCGCCGGCTCCCTGCCCGGCCAGCACGCTCGCGTGCTGCCGCGGGAGCCGGCACTCGTCTTCTGGTCTGCCCGCTCCTGCGGAGGTTCCTGCTGGTCCAGGCGGACCTCGGGGGAGTGTGACGGCACTCCCCCGCCTCCCTCCAGCTTCGGGGGAGTGCGACGGCACTCCCCCCTCCTCCTCCAACTCTTCGGGACCCGGAGATGGGGTCCCGGGCCCCCTCCTCCTCTTCACGGGGGGGGCACGACGGCACCCCCCCCCCGACTTTATTCTTTTCGCCGGGGGCCAGGGTGGGCTCCTGGTACCCCCGGGCACCATCGGGGCCCGGAGTTGGAGTCCCGGGCCCCTGGATACTTCACGGGGAGCGCGACGGCGCTCCCCGGCTTGACTTCGGCCCCCTCCTCCTTATCTCCAACACCGGGGCCATCTTCACGGGGAGTGCAACGGCGCTCTCCGGCCACAACTTCTCTCACGAGGGGGTTTGCGCGATGGCGCGCCCCCCTCCTCCTCATCCCCATCACCATCGGGGCCCGGAGTTGGGATCCCGGGCCCTGAACTCTCTCCGAGGGGTATGCAATGGCGATCCCCCTCCGCCGATGTCTCTGGGGGCCAGGGTGGGATCCTGGCACCCCTCCTGGGCCAGTTCACGGGGAGTGCGACGGCGCTCCCCGACTTTACTTCTTTCTTGGGGTAGCCCCCGGGACCTGACCCACCCCGGGGGCATATCCAAGACCGGCGGCGGAGCCCCACGTGGTTCGTCGTCGGTCTGCCAGGGGTCAAAGGTTGCCTACCTTCTGGGGGGCATTTCTCAGCCCCCACGTGACCGATCTTCGCAATCCTGGCTTCTTCTCGCTCCTTGTGGTGCACCCCAGCCACTGGGAGCACTTCCCTTCGCCCTCCGGGTCTCTGAGAGGGGGGTTTCAGCAGGGAACTGTCTTCACTGGCTCCCTGCGCCAGCCTTTCGCCTGGCTCTCCTCCTGGGCCTCTCTTCTCCCTGCGCAGAGGCCCCTACTTCTGCGCACTGGTCCTGTACTCTTCTCCTGGCACTGTTCAGGATTCTGGAGCAGTCAGGGGGTTCCTCCTTCCAACTGCCCATTGCGCCAGGCTCCAGCACCCTCTGCCTCAGCAGACCACACCCCAGAGAGAGCTTCTCTTCCTGTGCAAGTTCTTTTAAGAAGTTGGGGAGGGGGCTGGCAGGAAGTCTCTGTTTGCCCTATCACACAGCGACACATCACTTCTCTGCCCCTGCTCCCTCCTTCCTGCCCAGGCCTCTGGGTTGGTTCAAGATGGCATCGTCCAGGGTCTCCTGCCACATGTTCTCTGAAAGCCCCTTCCCCCCTCGCTGCCTTCCCTCCCTGGTGCAGCCTGGTGCCTGGCACCCAGTGATAGCTGCTGATAGATGAGCCTGTAGCCCCACCCATCTTCTCTTCGTGGAGAGGAGAGGAGGTCTTCGCTCTGGGAAGAAAGGTCATCAATCCAGGCTATTGAGGTCAGCCCCCAGCCAGGGCCTGGTTAGGGCTGACTCAGAGAAATATGACAGTTCTGGATGACCCAAAAGCAGTACAAATATGACTTTGGACTCTGCAGAATACGTCTTCTCACACCCGTTACAGTGGACTTTAGTGCGTGTCTGGCATCTGTAGTCCTTAGGAAAGTTAATCTAGCCCATGAGCTCCACATCCCCATAAGGGAATAATGAAGTGAAAAACACAGTAAAACACACTGACTTTCCCTGGCATGTTTCTTCCCTGTGTATAAAGCCTATTCCATGTCACCACCCCATTCTGCATAAGTCCTGCCACACCAGTCTATCTGCACCTGCTCCTTGGCTGCGCACGCTAGGAATCTCCCCTGCGCAGCCCCTACACGTGTGCACACGCATGTACACATGTGTCTGCATGTAACCAGCCCGGTGTCCATTACTCCAGCTGCTGCGCGGTGGCCTGGTCAAGCCAGGGGGACACCAGTAAAATCCCCATGCAGTCTCTTTCATTATGAGTTCACTGTGGGTGAGTCCCAACTTCTGAGGCTCCCCCACAGTAAAAGCTCAACAATTAGGTGCTCAAAAAGCGAAAAATCCGGGTGGCCCATAGTGTCAGAACCACCTTCTAACAATCATGGACTGGGTTGCTCCAACCACCCAGACTCAGGTCAGAGCTTTCTTGGGCCTGACTGGGTACTATAGGAGGTTTGTCAAAGGATATGGATCCATAGTGACCCCTTTGAATGACTTAACTTCCAAGAGAATGCCAAAGAAAGTTCAGTGGACAGTCAGCTGTCAAAAGGCATTTGATGACCTGAAGCAGGCCATGTGCACTGCTCCCATTCTGCAAAGTCCTGACTACTCCAAACAATTCATTGTCCAAACAGATGCATCTGAGTTGGGGGTAGGGGCTGTGTTATCACAATTGAATGATGAAGGTCAGGATCAGCCAGTAGCTTTTATTAGCAGAAGGCTGACCCCCAGAGAGAAACGTTGGTCAGCCATTGAGAGGGAAGCCTTTTCTGTGGTTTGGGCTCTGAAGAAGCTGAGGCCATACTTGTTTGGCACTCACTTCATTGTTCAGACAGACCATAAGCCCCTCTTATGGCTAAAACAGATGAAGGGTGAAAACCCCAAACTTTTGAGGTGGTCCATTTCCCTACAGGGTATGGACTATACAGTGGAACATAGACCTGGGAGTAACCATGCCAATGCAGATGGACTCTCCAGATATTTCCACTTAGAACATGAAGACTCAACTGGTCAAGGTTAGTTTAATGTCCTGACGTTTGGGGGGGTTGTGTAGGAAAGTAGGATCTGCTTCTTATAGTTACCCCCACTTTTTGCTGATGTTTCACTGTTTTCGACTTAGTCTGACTAGGATCCTGCTATTCAGGACCCCAGTCTATCTGCTTTCTCCTCTAAATTGATTGCATGTACTTTAGGTACACTCCAGATTGGATTCTGGGGTACCCTTATAAGTCCCTAGTATATGGTATACTATGTACCCAGGGCATAGGTACCCCAGAGGCCTCCCAGGGGCTGCAGCATGTATTATGCCACCCCTGAGAGACCATTCAAAATGACACCACAGGTCTGCTACTGCAGCCTGTGTAAGGTGGTGCATGCGCCCCTTACTTAGATATAGGTTCACTATATCTATCCTAATCACTGCACATATAAACCTATCAGTCACTCCTATCGCAGGCCTTATCAATCCTGAAGGCAGGGTGCTGGGTTTTATGTGAGAGGGTGCCCATGCATGAGCAGAGCCCCTCTGCAGCCTTCAGAACCTATTCTCCGGGGTTGTTTGTGATGCAGCCAACCATATATACTTAAGTGCATTATAACCTCGCGGTAAATGCTAACTTTAATATGGCTGCATGGAAACATGTCGTGTTTGGTGTCAAACACCTTGGAATCATACCTCCACACCAGTAACTGGTGTGGGAGGTATGATTCCACCCTCCTAGAGGGAGAAATATGACAACACCAGTACACCCGGTACCAGCTTCACAGAACCCTGGCATCACAAAATGGATGCTGCCAGCCACAGACACGAGTCTGCCATCCTGCTGCTGGACGAAACTCCGGCAGGGGAAGGCTTGACAATAGGTTTCCTGTCACAGGGAGGTGTGACCACCTCCCAGACAGGCTTTAGTGTATTGGGGCTGGGTGGGTGCACTCTCAGAGTGCTTTGATGTCTGCACTGGGGGCACATTTGGTGTCCTCGTGCATAGTCCAGCTCAAACCGGTTGCAGGGGCTATCAGCCCCTGCTCTGGCGCTAAACTGGACAAAGGACATGGGTGTAGCCACCCCTCTGTCCTGACCCTCCCATAGGTGGGTCCCCAGAGTTTGTCCCACCCCTTCCTTGGGTATAAAGTAGGAACCCCTGGCTACAGGACTTTAGATATTACCTGGACTAAACTCTGCTACAGAAACCAAGTAACCTTCGACGATCTACACTTTGCTGGACGACTGAAGAATCTCCCTTGGAGTAAAGGAGTTACTCCCCTGCTGAGCAGGCACCTAAACGCATCTGACCGGTTTACATCTACGAAGCTCCCGAAGGACTCCGAAGATTTCTGCAATACAGGAGGTGGGTTCCCGAGGTCTCCGAGGTTGATCTGCGCTCTCAGCAATTCTGAGGCCCGTATCCCTCGTGGGGACCGTGAAGCCCGTACCCCTGGGCACCGTGTACATTTGCAGCAGCATATGCTTTTCGGCGATCCCTGAAGCTGTGCTATAGGCTACTTGTAGTCCTGACCCCGAGCAGTAATTCCACCGAAGATTTCCGGCCTACACTCCATGATTGTTCCGTGGGCTGGCACTTTTTGATTCCTCTTAAGGTCCCTTCGCGATCCCTGGTCCATTGGCCTGGGGGTCCCTGAGAAGGCAACTTTAACTTTCAGTGGGCTTCCCTGGTTGCTCCAGATGTGCCCTGACTCTCCATCGCTTGGGGAGTCCCCAGGACCTTGCTGGTCCTCACAGAAGCATCTTTCCTCTGACCATGTGGGTTGCAGTTGCCAAGGCTTGTTGGTGTTCAATCCGGACACTGACCCCCCAGCACTCGACATCCTTCATGGGACAGCTCGAATCCGGACTGTGGTCATCACAGACGTCTCCTGGTCCCCGTGGCTGCAGAGTCAAGCTTCACCTCTTCGCACCTGAAGCACCCGACATCGGTGGGCATTCGATTGCTCCGCTCCTGGTCACGTGAAGTGACCCAGACTTTGTCCCCTCTGCTTTCAGGTTCTTCACATCTCCGATCCAGGCTTGGATCACACCGGACACTTTTCTTCTCCACGGCAGCAGTACTTTCTCGCATCACGCCATTGAAAACGACGAGGGTTTCCGACACCACTTGACCCCTATGCACCCGGCTCCTCTGGGATAGGTAACACGGGTACCTCAGTACTCTCAAGGGTGCTGGCCTTAGAACCTTCTATGTTTAGCTGGGTTTGCTTGAAGTCCTCTCCAAAGTGTCCTTAATCTTTAAAATTCCAACCGCGACTTTCCCATAGAGTTGTACGGAGCTCGCGTCTGTGTTCTCACACTGTCCCGTCCTCCGTGGGTCCCCTGTGTCACTACCTTGGGTGGTTCCTTGGGGTCCCAGCGATTCTATGTGCTCTAGGCACTGTGTCTAGTCAAGTCGTGGTTCTTATACCACTTCCTTAGTATATGGTTCGGTCTCCCCCTGGAGCCCGCTGTGTATTGTGCTATTTACTGTCGTTCTAGTGATTTAATATTGTGTGTATTGTTCTCTAATCTCATAAAGAGGTTAGTAGAGAATGTTTAGTAATAAATACATATATTTTATATACACCTGGTGTGGTTCTCCTTTCATTTGGTCATTCAGGAGGTTATCTACTGGTAAAACAAGCTGCTTTACATTCCTTCAAGACTTAGCCTGAAGGCTGCTCTCCACAGCTACCACTAGGATAGCTTTCTATAAAGGTTGTCTTTAACCTAATCATCAATAAGGGTCGTTTGGACTGGTGCAAGGTGCCCACTTTAATTAGTGGACAGCATATACCAGGCCAACTTCTCACACTCCTTTCCTCAGTTCATATTCCATTTGTTGCCCTCTGTACTACTGCTTGTTCTACAATTTCACCTGCCCTGAGCGAATACTAGGTGGCTCATATCCATTGTGGCTATTGGTCTAACCATGTCCTCATTGCTGGTTCCTTTGGCCCCATGGTGTTTCCAGCTGCTTGCAGGCTCATCATTGCCAATTCACCTGATAGGCCACGGGAGTAATTTCCTGACCTTTTCAGATAAATTTATACTTAAATTGTGACCCATTCCTTATCTGTTATTGATTTGCTATTTGTTAGGACACTACCTATTACCACCATTACCGATATAAGTTCAGAGGTTCGTTCCTGTGATGTCAGACAGTAAGCACTTTCTCTTCACTCTCACTTTTCTTACCCCAACCACCCTTTGCCTATGCAGGACTACTTTCTTGAGATAGTTACTCTACTCTGCCTGTTTGAGACATTCGTACAGGGTGTTTGGTGGAATAGCTTCTAAATCCAGTGCTCCCTACTCCTACACAGCACAAGAGAATTCTTTACAGTTTGCCAGGCCTACCTACTGGCATGTATTTGGATGTTAATCCACTCCAGGCAATGCCCAAGCGATCACTACACTTTAAAATGAATATGTTGTGGCCCGTCAAGAGGCCACATTCTATTAAATATTATCAGTCAACTTTTGCTGCAGACCTGTAGTGTAGGCTAGAAAGTATGTTTTCAGCCGTAGTTGGTACACTCCCATCTTAACACTTTGAATATTACTGCAATACCAACTTCAGAAGTAGGTCATGCTCATTTACTTTACCTGAAACATTTTCGGCGGATCCCCAAATGTTTCAATCCTTCCTTGCACAATGTAAGCTGCCCTTAATTGATGGAGACAGCCCTTTGCTGAAAAAACGTATTGACATTTTTACCAGTATTTTAGCTAAGAAATAAACCATTCAATCGGTCTATGTGAGTTTACTTATTCTAAGACAAAGGTCAAGAGAAATTGTACAATGTGGTAGCAAATTTTACAAGCAGAAGGCAGAAATGGGCTGGACTGATCAAGGAGTTGGTGCTGCCTTCTACAATGGGCAGAGATAAGAACTTTAGAATGTGTTGTCCTTGGTTGTAAACTGACTGACTACTGCGTAGCAACTGATTGACTTAATGCTCTAAATCGAGGTACACCAATTGAATTAAAGAGTGAACGGCATGTTTGAATGGGGCCTCCTCTAGTCATACAGTCTAGGGCAACCAGTGTCTCAAAAGTCAGAACAGAAGAGCCCATGCAAGTTGGGAATCTAAATAGACCCTTATCCATGTAGGAGGACAGGAATCTTAAGGGCCTCTTTGTAAAGTAAGAGTTTGCAACATCCCAGCCCCGCTATTACATACCATTGAAAGTAACCCCTTGCACTGGACCCTGTGTTCGTCTTTCATTAATTGACTGTGAGGCATCTGGTTGTTTTATAGATTACTTTCTGCAAAGAAAGATGGCTTCCTCACCTTGTCTTTCAGAAACCACAGAATTTTATCTGTCTAGCTCTTCAGTAGGAAACCTCATCCTAACCTCCAATCCCACTAGCTTATCAGGAATTGAATGATGTCTTCAGCAAGCCTGTTGTCAATTTGCTTCCTCTGCATAGGGAAGATCACAGCCCCACTGATTTTGTACACAGGGCAGCCATACATACTTTATGGAAGAATCTATTCGTTAACAGTAAAGGAAGACCAAGTCTTGAAAGAATAGATGGAAATTTGGGGGGAAAGGGATTTATTAAGCACTCAACATCTTCCAATGGGACAGCCATATTTTTTATTCCAAAATTGGATGGCACATTCAGAATCATGGAAAAGGAGAATGTTATCTCCAGTACCAGACACTCACAGGAGGACATCCGCAAGAGGTAGAATGATCTGCTGGACAGAGTCTCTTCCCTCACTTCCAAGGAACACCAAGAGGCCATGGCAACTGATGGTGGGTCTCCCAGGCCCCTAAACCTCATGCCCTGGGAGTAGATGTTGCTCATACTCCACACTGAAGGCATTGTGGGAATTTCAGGCGGAGTGGAGACTTTTAAGTACAAACACTAGCTTTATCATAATAACGAATTCAACCTGTCTGTATTTTGACTTCCGTCATCCCTATCACAGACAACCTGTTCACACAAGTATGCTACCTGATGTCTGTCACAACCTATTACATTACTTATGTAATCACAATATACCATTTATTCACTCTGGCACACCATTTTCCTTAACACAACTCATAGAAAACACAATCAAACCGGTATGTCCTTACATTCTGACCACAAATAACACCCCCCTATGTAACAGCAATATCTTTAAAATTTCTTATAACAACCAAGGCTCTACCCACGCATATCAAAGTCACAATAACTCTCCAGGTCTTCTACAATATCATATTAAAACTTTCTGGTAGTACAAGTTGGAACAGATAAATCCATGTCACTATGAGAAAAATATTCCAGTTGTGGGTTTTGAATGAACTTATCACTGCATTCTGGGAGTTTATTTTTATTCTTTTATTTTGACTATGGAACAAACACACATGGTACATAAATGCCAAGGAATGGAGAAGTGGTGTCATAGTGATTGGTCCATTTTATCAACTAAGGAACACACTACTGTGATACACATTATCCTTTCTCATAACATTGAGTAGGTTGGGCCCTGAGAAGTGCAAGGACTACTCTTTTTATTATAAAAATTATCAAGTCAATTGGATCATCTACATTTGAATGACAAGTCATTTAAAAGCACAACAAATTGGCCTGTATCTGCTGAGCACAGTGGTTCAGCTGTCTTATTTGACTGTGGCTCTGGTACAAAAGACTGTCAGTGAATGGGACATTGTTGCCTGCTGATACCCATAGATTGTTTATCAGACTCTATAAAAATATTGTCTTACATAGTTATTACAAATAGCAAATTTTTTGTTTTTAATTCACGAAGAATCTTTGTAAAGCTAAATTTTTTAATTGACTAACTTGTACGTTGCAATCTGATTCTGTTGTATGTCCACACTAACTGCCCTTAAAAGTCTAGGATTACAAATTACTACTACTGACATCCATATGTTTGCACAGTGTTGCTATGGCATAGTATGATGGACCATGGGACAGGAGAGCCAAACAACCTAGGTCCATGGCTAACACACACTAGGCCAGCCCAGCCCTCTGAAACCCAAAATCACTTCACTCTTATCAATCTTTCTCACAATGTTGTTTCGTTATATGACTTAAAAATTCAATCTGGCCCCTCAATTCCATCTGTAGGTTGAGTAAAATCATTGATGAACAGTTTGTCATTATAAACATCAATAAAGGGCAAATGTTCAATAGCATAAAATGTCAATTTATATAGTAACAACTATCAATTTGAACATAAATATTTTTTTGCAAGGGGACACAGCTAGATCACACTCATCAGCCTCTTCTGTGTTGTCTACTTTGCCCGAGAAAACAAGCCTTCATTGGAAGCAGCATTCCTGCCAATGAGGATGATCTTGGCCATCAGATTTGTGTGGCCAGTACCCCAGGCCACTCCCTCTTTCAGAGGACAAAAGATCAACAACATCCATTGACCCCATTACCTACATCAGTGTCCTGCAAGCCGCCTGTAGCCCCACACCCACAACAACTGTGGGCTCCCCTGTCTTGCTCATGTGACAACCACAGCCATAACATAGGCTGTGTAGTTAGGACACACTACAAGTGTGGCCACCAGGCCAAGGTCACAGCATGGTTTGGAAAAGGCTGGGGCAGGACCTGCTGTGGGGGGAGAGGCTCAGGATGTGATCTCTGGTGTTTGGACAAAATATTGGATAACAAATATTGTGTTGCAGAAATATGGTGTCAAGAATGTCAGGATCTCATATAGATCGTGGACAGGAATAGCGAAGGTAAAAATATTGTTTTAAGTGTTCTTTTTAATATTGCTATAAAAATATTGATGTAGTAAATATCGTTGCATATAATTACTGTTTTTTAGTGTCAAATAGTATGTAATGTATTGTTTTTAATTCTATGTGGTCGATTCTGATGTTGTTCGGAAGGGCTCCGAATCGAATTCGTGTTTGCCGAATCCGATCCGGAGCCCTTGTTTCCGACCGATTCGTACACACTTCCCAATGACCAAGTACGATGCCTGGAAACTGGTAGGGCTGTCCAAATCGGTTCCGAAAGGCATCCAGACAGGACGCGTCTTTTGGAGCCGAATCGTACAGCTCTATGGACTCGGTTTCCGAGCGAGAAAGTACGATGATCGATTCGGACAGCCGTTCCGATTCGGTTTCTCCAGAACGAATCGGCTGCCGGAATCTGTCTTTGGGGGCCCATAGCAGGCCCCCCTTCACCCGGGGCCCTCCGAATCGGGCCCGTGGGGGTACCAATAGGACCCCCCTTTCCAACCATGCACAATGTGGCAGGCACCAAGGGGTGCCCGCCAACGGGTGCACGATTTTCCCAGCCACCTCTTTCTTCAATGGGAGCTTGTATTCTCGTTCAGAACACAGGCTCCCATTGAAGTCAATGGGAGTCCGACCGAATCGTATCCGGAAGCATTCGGATGCATCCAAATCGTCTGGAAAGCATTCCGGAACCAATTCGGTAGGAATGCTTTCCGAACGAAATCGGAATTGGGCCCGAAGTGTTTATATTTTTTTATATGTTTCAATTTTAGAATAATGTTTAATTAATTAATTGTTACAATTTGTAAATGTTAATTGTTTTATTGTTGTTTTTTAAGAATTGACATTTTCTTTTAGTAGCAGGATGTTGGGTTAATAGGGAATAAGGGTGGGGAGATTTTTTTAAAATGTATATTATAATTTGTAATTAATAATTATTTAGATATCCTATTTTTTTTAAATTAATTTAAACATGTATTTTACTAAATTATATTTTCATTTTATTTTTAAATTTAATATGAAGTTAGATACATTTAAATTGTTTTTGAAAATAAAATATAAAATATTTAAAAATATGTAACATTTAAAAAAGTTTTAAAATAATGTTTTATTTGTATTTATTTATATGTTTAAATTTAAATTATTTTTTGTATGTAATTGTATTAAAAACTGTAAAAATAAGATTTAGGAAAAAATAAATATTGTTATATTGTCAAAAATGTAAATAATTTTGTGAATTTTTTTTAGAATTTTTTATTTTAAAGAAATGTAGTGGAAGGCTGTGGGGCTACATCCCTAGTAAATCTCTTCAGATAGAGAATTCCTTTTAAAGCGTTTGCTTTGTTTACCATTCTCTGCGCCATCCCTGATTGTTCATAAGGAGGTTAGGTTGCAATTTTTGGTGGATCTGCTTTTATTAAAACCCTTATTACTTTGGTTTTCTATCTGGTCAAAAGCTGAAACAAGTTTTGTCAAATCAGTTATTTTAGATTGTCTTGCTTTGGATCATGTTTTTAATATCCCTTGGCTTTCTTATATAAATGAATCTTTGAGAACACTATTTAGTATGTCTGTTTTGCAAGATCCACACAGATCTATAACTCTTGATGAGAATACAACTAAGGCTTCCATTTTTAAATATAGGCAGGACCGTACAATGGTTGATGAACTGAGAAAGCCAACAATTGTCTTTTTACATGTTGATTGATTTACAGGTTGGACGTCAATATTACTTGTCATGGGTGAATAACATTCAGCACTGTTTTGCTCTGACAAGGTCAAATGGAATTAGGTTGCGCATGGGCACAGTACATCACCTAGTTGCCTTACCTGAAATGAAGGTGCGACCACCGGATATGATCCCATGTCCCTGCGATGGTCGGTATAAGCCAAGCACACAGCACTTTATATCATTTTAGGATTTTTTTAAGAATCTAAGAAGATATTATCTTAAACCAGTTCTTCTTGCACAGAATATTAGAGACCACAGCATTGCACCAAGCTGTCTGTTTGCACTTGAAGGCTCCTCTGTATGTTTTAATGTTGCACTTTTTATAAGGGGGAGATGCTCCTAAGGAAAAGTATTGTATGCTAGATGTTAATACAAGGGAAGACACAGCTGTTTCTTAATTACATGTTTTTATTCTTACCAGTGCATTTTATGTTTTATAATTTTTGATGATATACTGTATTGCACGTTTAGGGCTGTTTTTAACTGTGCCGAATAACGTTTTTTTAAAAGAAATGTAGACATACTTTTAAAAATTGGTTTAATGGTAGAACGTATTACATGTTTTGAAATTGTATTATTAAATAAAAAAGAATTTCATTTTTTCAAAATAAATGATAATACTTTAAATTATTGTGGTATAAAATAGCATTTTAGAAAAATATATAATTTCCTTAAGTGTGATAAAGTGTAGTATTAATTATATGTTTTGTATTTGTAAAATATTATATTGTAGGTAAAAAGTTTTGTTTTGAATTGAATTTAATTAATTTGCATTACAGCACATTCCTTGGTATAATAGTTACATAATACATCCATTTCATCAATGATATCAATCATGACATTAGTACAATATCAGTAGGAGTTCTCGATCAGCCAGCGCAATTAGAGGAGTAACAAGAGAAGCCCCCCAAACAATTACCAACAATAAAATACGGTGACAATATTCAATCACTGACAATCTTAAAATCTCCATTGCCATACATCTTTGCCATAGTAGAGCAATGAGTCCCCAGGGAATCCCAGCGGATGGTCTATGCTGACTCCGTAAGGCTATTCAATATTTACAAATTTACGTCTAAGAGAATATAGTATGGGCACAGCGAATATATCTATTAACGGCGATGTCAGCCCAGCAGGGGGTTTCAACAATAGGAGCTAGGGCCCAGTGCGGATGGGGGCATAGCCTCTAAAAGCACAGGACCGGTAAAGTACTCAACAGTTAGCAAACAGTGAAGCACTAGGCAACTAGACCTTCTCTGTAAGCGTGTAAATAACCCAGCAGCGTTTCCCAGTCAGCTGCGACTGGGTATTTATGTAGTCCCTGAACCTCTTTTTTTTTTTTTAAACAGATTTTATTGGCATTTAGCCCACATAGCACTTATTGAAACTTCCACATTTCAGGTATCAGACATTTGTTCCGTATCATACAGTACATTGTTCTCTCATTCTTCAATGCAGTATCTGTTCCGATTACGTTGTTCAACAGGTTCAACCAGTTTTAACTCTCAACTCCCTCCCACCCTCCCCCGTAAACAAGTTGCGTAGTGTCCGTTATATGTGTCAGCGGTGTGTGCTATTCTTTCGACTGTCTGTGCTGTTCCTACTTTGGGCGATGCGTGGTAAGGGGGCGGGGGTGGGAGGAAGCAGGGCCTGTCGCATCTC
The DNA here is from genome assembly GCA_963921515.1 of Calotriton arnoldi. NCBI lineage: Eukaryota > Metazoa > Chordata > Amphibia > Caudata > Salamandridae > Calotriton > Calotriton arnoldi. The sequence continues at coordinate 927,377 of CAWUFW010006371.1, read as the reverse complement.
TCGCCACAGCTGAGGGCCTTTACCTCTCTCGTATCCCAAGTGCCCCTAGTTCATTGTCCCTGTTCTGTGGCAGCAGACCCGGCTGATCATCTGCTGTATCGTCTAGGTCTGGTGTTTGTAGGTCATTCACTAGTTCCCCCAGGCTCTTGCTACTTCTAAGTTTCCCATACCTCTGTTCGCTGCACGCAGTAGGACTCTATGTTGTGTAGCTGCCCATTTCTCCATTTCCCTTCTCCAACTCTCTATTTAGGGGCCTCTTGCGGACTTCCAATTCTTTGTGATTTCTCTTTTCACAAGTATAAATGCTAAATCCTGGAATCTCCCTGTAGTCTTTGTCCTAGCCGTGTGCGGGAACCAGTGGAGTATACATCGTCGCGGTGTGTGCTCAATTTCCTTATCTATGACGCTCTCGACAGTCGCTAGTACCTCTTCCCAGAATTCCCTCAAGCCTGGGCAATCCCACAACATGTGGAGAATATGCGCCTCCCCATTCCCACATCGTGGGCATACCACTGCCTCCATGTGGAAGTAGCGCCTGATTCTGGCTGGTGTTAGGTACGCCTTATATAGCACGTAGTAGTTTATTATCTTGAACCTCGCGTTTCTAGAGACCTTCAGGGTGTGTTCCACGATAGTATCCCAGTCTTTAGCTACGATTGGTACCCCTAAGTCTTCTTCCCACTGTGCTCTCAGTCGCTCCATGGGCCTCTGAACATCCCGCCTAATGGCTCTATATATGCAAGAGACTGTTTTAATCCTACCCGCAGAAAGGACTACATACCTACAGCAATCTAGCGCCCTAGGTTCTGTCGCCCCCGTTGCCCAGTGTTTTCGGAATGCCGCCGTAACAGCTCTATGCAGTATGAAATGTCCCTGCGGGAGGTTAAACTCCTCTCGGAGGTCCTCGAATGGAAGCATTTGAGATTCTCTAAAGAGATCTCCGACTACTTTCAGCCCCGCTTCCTTCCATTCCTCCAGTCCAGCCCAGTTCCCTCCATGTGGTAGCTGGCGGAGCATGTCAATGGGTATGTCTGGGGAGTAGGGGACCCTGCAGCCCGATCTTTGTAGCCATCTCGTCCAACACCTCGTAATTACAGTCTCCTCGTCCATCTTCCGACAGGGCCTCTGTCTCAGCCGTAACAGTATTTTCATAGGACTTGGGGTTCAGGGGCAAATGGTGATTGCACCCTGTCTGGGTCTCTGCTACTCGCCAGCCATCTTACTAACCATTGCAGCTGCGCCGCCAGGTAGCAGGCTTCGAAGTCAGGGACCGCTAGCCCCCCGTGGCTGTAGAACGCTGCATTGTGCTTAGTGCCACTCTTCTGCGCCCTGTCCCCCACAGAAAAGTTATGATCTGAGAGTTTAGTTCTCAGAATACCCCACAGGGGATCCAAATCGGGAGCGTCCCAAATATGTATAGCAGACGGGGCAGCGCAACCATCTTCAAGAGGGCCACTCTGCCCGCCACTGACAGCGGGAGGGTCCCCCAAAAGTCCATGGAGGTGCGGAGAGCGCGTATCCCCCTTCCCACGTTAGCCTCTACCAGGTCCGCCGTGTTATGGTATATTGTCACGCCCAGATATTCTAGGCTTGTGGATTCCCATTGTAAGGTCCCCAGATCCTCTGGAGGTCGTCCATTATGCGTCACAGGGAACACCTTAGATTTCTGCCAGCTTACTCGTAATCCCGAAAGAGCTCCAAATTCTTCTAACATGCCTCTGGCCCCCTGCAAATCTCCCCCTGTATTTTGCAAAAAGAGGAGCAAGTCATCTGCATAGAGTGCTATGCGATGAGAAATGCCGTTGATCAACAGGCCCGCATAGTCCCGTCCCGTTCTGGCCCGACACGCCAGCGGTTCCATGGCCAGTGCGAATAAAAGAGGGGAGAGAGGACATCCCTGTCTAGTCCCTCTCTCTACCCTCATGCTCTGGGAGATCACTTTCCCCGTCCACACCCTTGCCCTGGGGTCTGCGTATAGGAGTTTCACCCATTCTATGAATCCCCCGCCTAGGCCCATCCCTTCTAAAACTCGGTATAGGTATTGCCATTCCAGGCTGTCAAATGCTTTTTCGATAGCTACTGCAAATATTGCAGCCTCGTCCTTGGCATAGTCCTCTGCTCTCATTATGGCCATAAGGCGCCTGATGTTAATGGCAGTATTCCTTTGTGGTATAAATCCTGTTTGGTCCGCGTGCACTAGCTAGGGCATGTGGGGGAGCAGTCTATTTGCTATAATTTTGCTTAATATTTTATAGTCCATGTTCAGCATGGACAGCGGCCTATACGCCGTTTTATCATGGGGCGGTTTTCTGGGCTTAAGTACAGGGATTATTAGGGCCTCCCTCGTAGTGTCGGGCAGGCGGCGCTGCTCTCTCGCTGTCCGGAACAGAACAACCAGCCTAGGGGCCAGCTCCTCAGCATAGGTCATATAGAACTCTGCCGGGAGTCCATCTGTCCCCGGCGTTTTGTTACGCGCCATATGCTTAATGGCTACTCTCACCTCCCATAGGGAGATGAACGCCCCCAATTCCTCTGCTTATGCAGGGTCTAGCTGAGGGAGTACCAGCTCAGCGAGATAGTCTCCTAGTGTCTCTCCTCCACTCCCCATTACACTGCTGTATAAGTTGGTATAGTATTTGGCGAAGGTGTCATTGATATCGTCTTGTGTGTACTTTCTGCACCCATCGCCATTCTCCAATTCCACCGTCAATGACCCCCTGTTGTGTGGGTTGGCGAGCCACGCCAGCAATGAGCCTGATTTATCGCGTTCTGCATGTGTGCGGTCCAGATATTGTTTATAATCAAAGGCCCGTAGTCTCTCTGTCGTGCCACCGTCTTGCGCGCTTCTAGGAGCGCTTCCTGTAGGTCAGGGTGCTCCGGTCTTTCCCGCTCAACCCGTCTTAGCTCCTTGTCAGCGGTTATAATTTCCGCTGTCAGTGTACGCCTGACCCCTGTTATCTCTGCTATGCGATAGCCTCTAATGGTTGCCTTAAATTCCGGAAGTGGGGAGGATGCCGTCCCTGCATTGTCCTGAAAGTATTGCGTAATCTTTTTTCTAGTGCCTTCTTTGAAGACCTGGTCTTCCAATGTCTCGGGCGCAGTCACCAGGTAGGAATGGCCAGAGCTCGACCCGCCCAGCTGAGGCCCAGCAATAAGGGGTTATGATCAGATATCGTCCTCGTCAGGTATTCAGTACTTTTCACCTGCCCATGCATATCTGGTGTGTATAAAAATGTGTCCAGTCATGTGTGTACCTCATGAGTCGCCGAGAAGAATGAGTAGTCTCTGTCCTGGGGGTGCATGGTTCTCCATCAGTCCACTAGTCCCCAATGTCCCTGCCAGTCTCGAAACGCCCGTGCATGACGGACCGTTGGGGAGTCTGGCAACGGCGGGTGTGATCTGTCCAAGTCAACATCAGCAATGGCATTAAATTCTCCGCTCATGCGCACTGCAGTCATCAGGTATGGGGCTAACTGCCGGGATAGTCACGCCAAGAATTGAGGTTGGTCCACGTTCGGGGCATACACATTGACAATGCTCACTTCTCTACCCTCCAAACTCCCTCTCAGCGCTACATATCGGCTCTCCGGGTCTATTAGTTTACTGGTGACCTGAAATGGAACTCCCGCCCTCACCCAGATCAAGACGCCCCTGGCAAAGGCAGAATATGTAGTGCAGAATGTTTGTCCCCGCCATCTCTTCTGCAGAGCTTGGCCCTCTTTTGCCATGAGGTGTGTCTCCTGAAGGAGCGCTATGTGTATCCCCCGTCTGTTGAGGTAAGAAAAGACTTTATACCGTTTGGTCATTGTATGCATGCCCCGTATATTCCAGGTTAAGCACTTATACTTCATGTCAACTGCCATATCTCAGTACCTCCTTGTGGGGCCCACCCCTCCGACTCCACTACCCTTCTCGCACAGACTGGATGTGTCATCCCCCAACTGCTGAAATAAGTAGCCGGTGCAACTCGTGTTTCCCTTCCCAACAGTTCAACATCATCATAACAAGTTCCCCAACGCCCCTTTCCCAGGACAAGTAGGCAAAACCCTCCCATCCAAACCAGAAAGTCAAGTTCTTGGACTGTCGTCCACAAAGTTAGGGGGTGAGTCTATGGGCGCTTCCGAGCATCCGCCCGCCAGCTCGCCGCTCAGCACACGTATTGCATTAGTTCATCTGTGTGCCCCAGTGTCGCTCTCTCGCTATCCCCCTCATTGAAGCTCTCCTACCTTCCTCATCAGATAATTTCATCCACTGTGCCAGGTGTCACGATGGGGAGCTCGTTACTCAGCGCCTCCGAGATGTTGGAGTCCCGCTCAGTACCCGAGTCCGTACCTGATCCGCCCGCTTCTGAGTTGCCTCGGGTTAGTTCCTTTCCGCTGATCAGAGCTACAACTTGCATAGCATTCCTCCTTTCCAGTTGTGTCTCCGCCTGCGTCGGTGCCAGTGTGCCCCTTCTGGCGTCCTTACTGCGAGATCTCCTGCGTCGGTTCCCTCGGCGTCCCAGGTTTTTTGGTGGCGATACTCCTCTGTGCTGCTCCAGCCATGTCCATGCCTCCTGTGGAGAGGTGAAGAATTCTGTTCCGCCCGGGGTGGACACTCGCAGTTTCACTGGGTACCGCATTGCATACTTGTATTCTAGTTGGCGGAGTTTGGCTTTAACACTCATGAAGGAGCTCCTTTGTTGTTGGACATCCCTCGAGAAGTCCGGGAAGAGGCGCACCACTGCGTTGTTGACTTTTATTTCACCCTTCCGTCGGGCTTGCGCCAGTATATGGTCCCTGTCGCGATAATGTACTATTCTTGCTATCACCAGTCATGGCGGCGCCCCCGGCGCAGGCGGCCTTGCCGGCACTCAGTGCGCTCTTTCTAAGGCATAGAATGGCGAGAGGCCCTACTGCGCCACAGCTATGCGGAGCCACTCCTCAAGATACCCCACCATGTCCGTTCCTTCTATTTTCTCGGGGAGACCCGTTATTCGCACGTTGTTCCTTCTAGAGCGATTATCCGCGTCTTCCGCCCTGAGTTCAAGCACTCTCACCTTCGATTCCAGCCTCATGAATTTCTCTTGCAGCTCCTTGAGTGCCGGGCCTGTGTCAGAAAGTTGACGTTCATTGGCCGTAACTCTTTCCGCAAGGCGTCGGTGATCATCTCGCAGCAATCCCAGATCCGCCCCTATCGAGTCAATTTTGGTCTCCAGCCTCTCGCTCGAGGCATTAATGGCCTGCAGGATATCCTGTAGAGTCGGGCTCTCAGGCGCATTTGGCGTTGCGGGTTGCGTCGCTCCCTCCTCTGAGGGTATGTCTGTTGGTGCATCTTCCTTCTCTTTCCTCTTAATCTGTTTCCCCACTCTCTGTTTGGCCTGTCTGTGAGCGCCCTGTTCTCCTGAGATGGGGGAAAATCCTGTTGTCTCCTTCAGGGGATCCCAGCGCCGCACCATCTTCCTCTGTTCTGTGTATCAGGCCTCTGGTTACGTGTTGCCGGCGCAGCCTGGGCCTCAGTGCTCTGCGCCTTCTGCTAGACCGGCGTCTCCTGCATATTGCAGTCTGTCACCCACTTATGAGTTGCGTGGGGAGGCGCCACACTCTGGTCCTGCCCTCCTCAGCTCTGTCTGCTCCTGTTCCGGGGGTAGGGCCCTTGACATAGGTCCCCCGCCTATGCGGTCCGGTGTGTGGCAGTTAGGTTGTGGGGAAACAGGGGGGGGCCCCCGTCCACACTTCTGGCGGTCAATGTGCAAGCGGGTTTAACTTGTTGTGGGCACGGCCCCGTCGCCTCCCCTCCTCCACCGCGTCCCGTCCGGGCGTCTCAGCTATGGGGCAGCGGGAGCTCCAGCTCCTTCCTTTGGTGTCAGGAGCACGCTCTGGCGCTCTCTGTGGTCGTGTACTGCAACCAATTTGTTGTAGCGCAGGTCACTACGCTATCGCTCCCCAGGGCAGAGTCCGCTTCGTAATCCCAGTGCCACGTTTCAGGCCCCCCTCACCGCCATCCACAACCGGAGCAGCCCTTAGTTAGCGGGAACTCCCACTGCCAGGCAGCGCCGCTATCTTGTCGTCGCGCGCCTTTCTGGCTCGCTATACAGTTTTTTGGGAGTTATCAGGGCTGATGTCGCGCTGCTGTCGCCTCTATGGGTCCTGCGCTACTGGTGTCCCTTCACTTGTTGTGGCAGGGATCCTGCTCTCTGGGTGGGCCTCCCCCAACTCTCCTGCTGAGCAGGCGCCGCTGTTGATGCTTCTCCCAGCGCGCTACTGCTCCATGACGGACAACCCGCTGGCTCTACAGCTTTCCTGCTGCTCTTACCCACTTTTTAGGCGTAAGTCGCCCCCAGCTCAGCTAATTCTGTCTGCCTCGATGCCGGTTCATCGGCGGGTTAATCGGCGGGTCTTCATCGGCGTGCCCATCTCGGTCTCCGATTATTCAGCGCCGCCGTGCGCCGCCATTTTGATGTCCCCCGTCTCCGCTGCGGAGTGTTCTCCTTTGCCGTTTCTCACGCGGTACCAATGCTCGGGGGTCCGCGCTGTCTCCTGCTTGGACCAGGGGTGTGGGGCCACAAGTGATGGTCTTTCAGTACCCCATGGGCTGTCAGGATGGGTCCGAACAGCGGCCGGCGGGACTGAGCTCACGAGCTTTGCCGCCTACTCTATTGGCGTCCAAGCCACGCCCCCAGTCCCTGGACCTCTTCACGCCCGCATGCCACCACTTCTGCGCCCCCCCACTTGAGAGTCAGCCTACACCGGTGCAACATTCCTGGCAATGTCGGTGTCTTCCGCAAGTGATCAGCAGAGGTAAATCAATGAATTTGGCACTCACGTTTGCCCCCTTAGGACTTTTAAAGAGACCCAGAAGGGCTCCCTCCAGTGTGCACACATCGGCTCGACAGTCATTTCCCTCAGTGCCTCGGAAACCTCCCCCCCACAGAGATGCCACTGCCGGGCATTCCCTGAGTTGATTAAGAATGGAGTGGGAATAGTAAATGTCACCCCTTTAGTGTCCAGCACTTTCCCCAAATTGGTTTAGCTTCAAGTGGGAATAGTATATGTCACCACTTTAGTGTCCAACACCTTCTCAAGTTGGTTTAGATTGGAGTGTGAATAGTAAATGTTACCTCTTTAGTGTCCAACACCTTCCCTGAGTTGGTTTATATTGGAGTGGGAATAGCAAATGTCACCAATTTAGTGTCCAACACCTTTCCCAAATTGGTTTAGATTGGAGTGGGAATAGTAAATGTCACCCCATTTGTGTTTGATTTTCCTCAAATTTAATATAATACAAATACGTCACACATATTTTTAAAATTGTTTTTTTGACAATTTTAATTTATTGTATATTTTTAAATGTTGTCAAATATATATTTCAAATAAAAATAATACCAATTTTAAAGTGAAGTAAATAAAAAAAAGTTTTTTAATTGTAAGAAACAGAAATAAATTAGATTTTATACATATTTGTACAATGTACATTTTCACATATTCTTTTACAGTAAATATCATTTTTACACATTTTGTAGACTTTTTTACATACATTTTATAAACATTGTCTAACATATTTATCAATAATATATATTAAATAATTGTATATATCTTATATTATTATTTAAATTATACTTCACAATTTTTGTAATATTTTTACAACATTGTTTGACATGTTCAACATTTGTAATAATATATATTTTTTTAACATTTCTTAAACATTTTTACTATATTTTCCATTGATTTCTCTGGGGAGATAGTCTTTTTTTTTTGTTTCATCTGCCGGTCATTTTTGTAACCGTTAGCTTCAATTTTGCAGCCTACGGATGTTATTTTGAGTCATTTTAACATGAGGTAAGTTGCGATTAGGTGGTGCTGTCCGTTGGAACAGGGAAGTCCCTTTTAGGGTTTTTAATGGATTTGAGGTTAGGAGGATGTAGGATGGATGTGTAAAGGTTAGGTATAGTGTTGTTTAAGAGTTTTTGGTAAGTTTAGTTGGGGTTTTATTACTGTTTTGCAATGTGTTGTTGTGTTGCATTTTTTAAAAATGTATTATTATTGTAAGATTATGTTATAGTTAAAATATGTAATGTTACTTATGTTTTGATGATTAAGGGCCATACGCAATTTAGGAATTTTGATGATTAAGGGCCATACGCAATTTAGCAATTTAGAAATGTAGGAAAAGTGGTGCAAACTTGCATTTTTTTTGTCCCAATTTGGACTGTGTCAGACGCCATTGTACAGGTTCTTCCTGTGCTGCTGCCCCCAAACCACAATGCACAGCAACCCCATTGTCGCCAGAATCAAAGGTTGGCTGCACTGTCACTTCTCCTATGTATTGTATGGTAACAGTTACTTTTGGCTTGTGTTATTTTACATGCCAACAAAACAGACCATATAAATGACCTACATATACATTATGACACATACACAACATATATATGTATTTTCTGGTAATAACACGTAGTACTTACCTGTCTTTACAGCAACAAAATGCCACTCCATCAATACTCCCCTGCCACGAGACCCCCAGACCATCGGGAACATCTATATCTGCTCAGTGGTATGCAGCCAGCCTGACAGTGGCAGAGTACTGTCAGCCAGTTCATACGACTGCCGGCAGTGGGCTTGTCTCCATCCGCAACATCTAAATACGGCGAGCGGGAAGGCCTTCAGCTCGGCAGTAAGACCGCCAAGATCGAAATCAGGCCCTAAGTGTTATGTATGTATTTTGTTTTTGGACTGTAATGTATTGCACGGGTGAATGTTTAACATTTCTTTTACAGGTTCGTGTTCATGAGCGAAATCTGTTTTGGTTTATTATAAACCAATTGTTTTTACTTAGATTTCCATATTTTTCGGGTTTCCTGGAGCGGTTCGTTTCTTAAAATATTTTTTCTGTTTTTTATGGAACCCACAGTCTTTGGATTGCTTTGAGGGATTTCGATTAGATTGTTAATATTTTTGCATTTTTTCGAGGGCTTTTTGAATTTGTTTTCTTCATTTTTTGGTGGATTGCTATTTTTTGCTATGTGGATTTATCGAGAGATCTGTAGCTACAAAACATTTTGTTTTATAATAATTATTTGTTGTGAGTGGGAAATGTTATATTGCATTGTTTATGTTATGTTTATGTTTTTATATGTGTTATTGTTTGCATTATGTGTTGTATTTATTTAATGTGGTTCGAATTCATCTTTAAGTTGATTAGTTGGTCAGTATTATATAAATTTTTTATTGTTAATATTTCATTGTATATGTGACTAATAATTTTTTTGTTTTATATAGTGTTTTCACTGATGTAATAAAATATTTATATTATTACGAACAAATATATATTTGGTTTGTTGTGCTAGAGTATGTTGTAGTTTTTGAGTTTTTTTGTAGGTTAATATTTATTTTAGAGAATAGATTTGGCTATTACTTCTAAGGGGCCGATTACGATGTCGCTCAGAATGGGATTCGGTATCTCAGATTCCGATTTGGAATCCTTGTTTTCGACCAAATCGTACAAATTTCCCAATGACCGATTACGATGCCCGGAAAGCGGTCGGGCTGTCTGATTCGGTTCCAAAAGGCATTCGGACTGCCCGAGTCTCTCGGAGCCGTATCGTACAGCTCTCTGGACACCGTTTCCGAGCGAGTGATTACGATGACCGATTCGGACAGCCATTCCGATTCGGTCTGCCCGACACAAAACGGCTGTCGGAATCTGTCTTTGGGGGCCCGTTGCAGGCCCCCTTTCACCCGGAGGCCTCTAGTTGTGGCCCTTGGGGGTACCCAAGGAACCACTCTTTCCAACCATGCACAATGTGGCAGGCACCATTGGGTGCCCTCCACAGGGTGCAAGGTTTTTCCCAGCCACCCCTTTTTTCAATGGGAGCCTGTGTTCTCGTTCGGAACGCAGGCTCTCATTGAAGTCAATCCAAGTCCGACCGAACGATGTTGGGAAGCAAATCAGTCGGTTGGTCGGACTCGCAGAAGCCGATTCGGTCGGAACAGTTTCCGAACGGCATCGTAATCGGCCCCTAAGTTGTCTACTCCTTTGTTATTTATGAAAATGTTGACTTTATTTTGTAGCATGTTGTACCTTTTTCTAGTTAGGTTTAGGGCCAATTTTGGTAAAAGTTTGTTCTATCCTCAGTTCTTGGTAGCTTTGTTCTTTTTGGAAGGCTTTGATAAATTTATATAATGTAGGTTGAGTTCTGCCTAGTGTGGTTTGTTTCGGCTTCCTGTGCCATGGTGCTGTCATAGACATTCCACCATGGTATCTGGAATTTTGCTTGACGTCTGTGTCCTGACCAATGCAGTCTGTCAACTCATGTATCTTCAAAATAGTCCATTAGGGGACTAAGGGCCACATGTATCAAAAATCCATTTTGCATTCCCTAAATAGCAAATTTTAGGTAATCGCTATTTAAGAAATGCAAAATGGTATGTAAGAAAATAGCGATTACCTAATAGCGATTCCTACAGAGTCACAATTGCAATTAGGTAATCGCTATTAGGTAATACTACTCCATTTATTTCTATGGGCCAGATGTGAATGGTTTTGCATTACCTAAATTGCAGTTACCTAATTGGTAATTGCAAATTAGGTAATGCAAAACCAAGGGTACCCGTGGGCCTAAGGCCTCCCTGAAGCACCCCAAAAACAGTCTGCACATGTAGAGCATGTGTGCGCTACATGGTACTTTGAAAAATGCATTTTTTGTGCATTTTCTAAAATTACTCATGGTTATCATCGACTTGGAGTCAATGGTAATAGCTTTTCCTAAATGCACAGTTTGCATTTAGAAAATGCTTGGTACATGTGCTTAGAGAATCGCAAATTTTAGTTCCCTATTTGTAGTTGCAAGTTTAGCTAATCGCAAAAAATTGCGATTACCTAAAACACAGTGTCAAGCCTTTCAAACATCTGTTTGCGAATGCAAAATAGGTTGATAATGATGTCCCTAAATTTGGGCCTGATTACGATGTTGGTTGGACCGCCACCGACAGGCCATCGGTGGCGGTTCCATCTACATGCAGGCCATCGGTCCGACCCCATTATGATGCAGGTGGTCAGACCGCAGAGGTCTGGGGAAAGACCGCTGCCTCCGACAGGATCTAAGATCCCATCGGGCAGTGGTCGGATTCGTATCCCTACCTGCGCAGGCACCACCATAGGGATTACAATGTCCCTTTCAGACTGCATTTTCATGGCGGTCCGATTGCTAGGAAAAGGCAGACAGAAACAAACTTTGGGTGCCCCCATACAGGGCCCCGCCCTCCGTGGGCCACTGATAAGTAGCCATGGGGGCACATGTAGTACCCCCCCACATCCATGCAATGTGTGCCAGGCACCACATGGTGCCTAGCACACGGTGCATGGATGTGCACAAAGTGCTTTTTTCCACTGTGGCTTGTGATTTGGTGGTCGGACTGCCGACTGCGGTCAGTGGTCCGACCATCGAATATCATAATCAGCCCCATTGCCTTTATTTTGTTGGTAGAAAGGGCTTTCTATTACTAATTTATAGTGGTTGACCACCTCTGGGACATAGGCTAGTGTGAGACTTTTTTTGACTTCCAAGGCGAATTGGCTGGTAGTGGAATATTCTATACTTGTTTTTCATTATTTTTATTGTCATGCAAAAGGAAAGGTTCCTCTTTATTTGTAATTGTTAAATGGTCTGGTATGTCTTTGTCCTGGTATCATCTCGGAGCAGGCGGGGTGTCGCTGGTGGCTTTTTTAGTGCGTGTAATTAGACGTTTTAAAGTGGGGACAGATGGTAGTTGGCCAGTTATGTGTTCAGAGATTTTGGGTAGTGTGTCTTTAAGGATTTTGGTTGTGGGTTCCTGAATACTAGTGCTTGTCTCTCTTATGGCTTGTAAAATTTCTCTCACTTCTATTTCTGTAACATTTGTGGGGTGGTTGTGCTCTTTTACATTAATTACAACATTTTCTTTTGTATTTGCCCTTAAATAGCATGCATTAGAATAATATTTAGTACATTTCCAGTTTATAGTTTCTGTCGATGCTCCTACTTGGCTGTAGGTGTAGCCCATATTATTTAATAATTGCTTTCCTTTTTGTGAAGTGATAAATTTGGCTCCTTCGGTCATTATATCTGTAAGTAGTTTAATCATATAAATATATATTATAGTTACATTTTGCATGTTTTAGTTATTAATATATTTACAAAATGCAGTTACTTTTATTTTATTTCCTTACTTGTATGTTTTTTTTAGATGTTTTGCGCGGTTTCACAGCTTTTCCTTTCAGCTCGTTTAAACGTGAAGCAGATGTTTGTTTTCTATTAAAAGAGGAAAAAAAGCAACATCACATAAAATTGGTATTTTTTGCTAGTTTTTCTAGGTTTAGGGAGGTAGATTTGTTTTTGGGTGCGGTTTGGGTGAGTTTCTGATTTATTATTTATGTCTACTTTATTTTATTAGATTAGTGCATTGTTAAAGTTGTGATTTTGTAGCAGCTTGTTGGTTTGGAAGATTTTTTTTTTCTTAAAGGTAGTCTGTGTCAAACGACAAAAGTTGCAGAGTGTGTTTTAAATTTTTTGTTTAAATATTAGTATTACCTTCTTGGATATGTAGTTGCAGAGATGTATATTTTCTTCTATAATTGTTCGTAGCGAGAATCTGGCAGAGCGGCCTCCTCTTGCAGTGTTTGTCATTTTTAGAGTCATTATTTGCTTTAATTAGTGTGCCTTTTATATTGTTTGTTTAATTGGTTGAGATGTTTCATTGGTTAAAGTTGTTTATAGTGTTATTTCATTGGTTGGTTTATTACAATTCTAATTTCTTTTCATCAGTTAAATGTTTGTTTGATAAATGCTAATTAATGTTTTCTTTTAGGAGTTTTATATATGGTGAAACCATGATCTTGCCCTCCAGTTAACCTTCAAATAGACAGGAGACATAGATTGGTTCTAAGGAACCTATCTATCCTCTTGCAGCATCGAAAGCCTGAAAGCCTGGTGATTGAGGCCTCCACCAGCTAGCTAAGTCCTAACGTGCTCCCAACCATCCCGCCAGATAGGGAGTTGAAACTCTTGGAAGCATGCGGCAAACAAATGTTCTTGTCTGCATGTCTTGCCCTAAGGTCTGTCAACTCCAGTTGCCTTCTGGGGCATTATTCAGATGTATTGTAAGACATGGTGGCAGACATTTTGCTAGTGGTCCAGGCTGACCATAGAGCCAACCTTCAACAGAATATACAGGATTGTCATGACGCAGCGAAATACGTAATTAGATTAGGGCTTGACACTAGTGACTGTCCGGGTGGGGCAGTTAGTACCGGTGTGGCGCTTCAGCTGCATGCCTGGGTATGTTCAACGGGATTCTCGAGTGGCATCCAACATCACTCTCTTCAGAGACAAGACGGACATGGCATTGGAGCGCTTCAAAGAAAGTAAGGTGACAGGGTGCTCCCTCGACATAGCAATTTTCACAGCACTATCATCCCTTTTGAGGCTTCCGAAAGGGCTCACAGAAGAGGCCACATCAACCATTACCTCTGTACCAACAGACCTCCTTAGCCTTTTGAGGCAGAGGTCAGGATCCAGCCGACATCGTTGTTGCCCCCACGGGAAATGAATTACCCAATCCTCTGCCACAACCAGCCGCAGCCCATGCAGGTAAGAGCGGTGGGCCGGTGGGGGATTTGACAGACGACCACGAGGTAAAATTAAATAAATAATTAATTTTACCTCGTCTGTCAAAATCCTCCCCCACACTGCCCCACTGCTCTTACCTGAACGGGCCGCTGCTGGGCACCACCTCTGCAAAACCTCTTTAGTTCACCCTCTGTGGCACACTGTCATCCAGTTGGAGGCCGAATAAGTTATTACCTTCACAGGTGGCAAATCATCCCATTAAACACATGGGTGCTTCCTATCTCCCACATGGCTATACCCTACCCTTCCATTCTACCCCCCAAACGTGCCTCCTACACCACAACAGCTTCCGGAGGACCACTTGTCCATTCTCTGCTAAGAAGTTCAAGCTCTTGTGGAGAAGAGAGCCATAGATAGGGTTATGACATCAGAAGACAGATCTGCTTGCAACTCCTGTTACTTTCTGGCGCCAAAGAAGGAAGGAGGACTTTGTCCTAGTTTAAACCTTTACCCTCTGAACATCTCATAAATGATAAATTCAAGATGCTCACTCTGGCCCAAGTTCTGTCTACCGTAGATCCAGGACACTAGATGGTGGTGTTAGATTTGCAGGACACCTATTTCCACCTTACTGTTCTGCGGTCCCAAAGACGCTACCTGTGGCTCTAAGTTGGTCTCAAGCACTTTCAATTTGTGGTGCTCCCCTGGGACCTTACCAGTTCCCCTTGGGTTGCTCATGATAGTGATGGTGGTGGTTGCTACGAATCTTTGAAGGTTCAGTCATCCAATTCCTCGACGACTGGCTACTGGAGGCAAGCTTGCCTCAGTCATCAACCACCTCCAGATGATGGCCAACGTGCCAAACTCACCCCTAACTCCTTTACAGAGTTTCCCCTTCATTGGAGTCATCCTGGACCCAGTGCTGTATCAAGCCTTCCCTCCGCATCAACGAGGCTAGGGGACCACACCAGATGGCACATGAGGGCACTGTGGTGGAATCTGAAGTCTGTGAGCTCAGCACCAAGGAATCCTCTCGGATTCCATCTAGGTGTAGGAGAAGACTCCAAAAGATCTGCAGTGATGGTTGCTGAATTGCAGTTGGACTGTCTGCAGATCCATCACGTTATCCCACCCAGAACTAACGTTTGTGATGGATGCATCGTTGCTGAGTTGGGAAGGTCATCTGAGAGCGGTGGAGATTAGCAGGGGTGGCTCCACCACGTGGGCGGTGGAGCGTCGCCCCACTGCTTTCTCGCAGTGTGAGAAGCAGAAACATAAAATGCAGCCTACATAGAGAAAATGGCCTCCCTATAGACGCCTGTGGGGTCGGCGTCCTAGCCAATCACACCGCTGCCATTGCAGCGTTGTGATAGGCTTAGGGGAGGGGAGGGAGGCTGCCTGCTTCCTGTGTGGAGAGGAGAGAGGAGACGCGACGCAGGACCGGAGGCGAAGGTAAGCTTAAATAAAAAAAAAAATATTAAATTAACCCCCCCCTGCGCGACCCCCTCCCCGCGCAAAACCCCTGCCTCCCCACTTGAAAGTCATGCCAGCCGCAACTGAGGAAAAGCAGATCTGAGCCAGGGGGTTACACGGGCCCCTGCAGCCCCTGAGGCAAGGAAGGAGCTTAAACACTTTTGGGGTCCCCTTACCCTTCAGGTGTCTTCTGTTGAGCCCAGCGCCTATAAATATTTAAGATTTATTGGAGACTCTGGCACTTTGTTCATTCTGTGAGTGGCACGTGATTTTGTATTACGCCACTGGTCGCAGCCCAGCCCTCGGCTGCCAGTGCCACCTTATCTCTTTCCCACTATGAAAAGGAGGGCAAACACTACCTTTCTACCACCTTTCACCGTTCCCATCAGGAAACGGAGGTCATACCCTTTCCCTTCTCTCACCAAGCCACATTCTCGTTTTCCCTGAAAAAAATCTATTTAGCATGTGGTCAGAATTAAGGCAAAAAGCTAATGCAGACGACCCTGTAATACACCCCTCTCCTCAAATTACTGGAAGTTCTATTAGTGGCTAAACACAAACTTTTGAAGTCCAGGAACTAACTACGTAAGGTCCACATAAACCGTGATCCCAGCCCACTTAGGCGCTGAATGTATTTTTTTGTTCAAATATCTTTATTGCATTTCAAAAAGAGAAATGCAATAGTAATACAATAACAATACACTAGTATAAAATGAAATCTATCTATAATCAATCAGACAAGTTATGAAGCTAGAAATATTACATAGGAAAATACATTGGTCTGGGATAAAAAGGGATTAAAACAAACTATTATTTTAAAAAGGTAGTTAAATAGATATCCTATTATATGTTAAGTGTTATAAAATTCATGAAATATAATTTGGATCCCAGAAGGATAAGGCAAGCCAAACAATTGCATATATCAAGATCAAGAAAAAGGAGAAGACCTATACTAGATGTATTGTTTCATACCTAAGACAATTCACCTAGGGAAGTAAAAAATAAGAAGAAAGAAAAGATTTAAGTAAGAAAAATAGAAGGGGAAAGGAAAGGAAACAAAGAGATGAGTCAAAGAGAAGAGAGGGGACATCTGCATCCAATGATAGAAAATAGCCTAAGAGGGGGTATCAAAGGGATATTGAGCTCTCAAGCCTTGAGACGACAACTCCATATAATTGTCCAAAGACCGCCAAACCTTACTAGAGATAAAAGGCGAGCAATGCTTTTTCTCAACAAAAGTATGAGCTCCACGTAAATATGAGACCCAAGCCCACCAAGTATGATAAGATAAAATAATTTTAACAGCTATAGATAACAGTAAGTCTAACAGTTCCAGATCCGAACTATCAAGGGGTAAAGGAATAAATGCAGCCCAAGGACCTAGTAAAATTAGAGGTAAAGAAAGTTCTATATGTGTATTAAAAATCACTGTTAAATGCTTCTGTATCGAGCTCCAAAATGAATTTAATAATGTACATTCAAAGAACATATGTGCATGGGTACCTGGAACAAGATTACAATTCCAACATAAATCACTATCACGAAGTTTTAATTTATATAAACGAGCCGGGGTCCAGTGAAGAAGAATTAGTGAGAAAAATTTAGATTGGATAAGTGAGGGAGCAATTTTATTGCGTAGGGATAATTTCCCAATCAGATACCACGTATCCTGTGAAACGTGTTTAAAAATGTCATCTTCGAAATGATGAGCCCATTTATCATAAGTAATCGTAGATTGTGAAGGGATTAGCGCGGATAAAAATTTATAGATTTTAGACGCAGTATGACCGGAACGTAACCACATAGAAAGGAGTGAGACAATACTTGAGTCCGTTGACAGAGATACTTTAGCAATTTTAACCTTTATCTTTAAAAAAGAATAAAAGTCCAAATTACCAAGATGAAATCTCTCGGCTAAAAAAGAAAAGGGAAGAGGGTCATGATTGGAGTCGTACAGGTCCTTTACCAGTCTAATACCTTTGGCAGTCCACAAAGAAGCTA
This sequence comes from Calotriton arnoldi, assembly GCA_963921515.1. NCBI lineage: Eukaryota > Metazoa > Chordata > Amphibia > Caudata > Salamandridae > Calotriton > Calotriton arnoldi. The sequence goes on along the minus strand of CAWUFW010006371.1, from coordinate 910,321 downwards.
TGCTAGGATCGATGTCAGTAGAAAGTTTAGGAGTATGCCACAAAGAAGACCATCTTGATTTATGTATAGGTTTAGATAATTTCTTATCCACATACTTTAATGCATTAATCGTGTCTAATATAATACGTTGAGAATGGTCAAAATTAAGACAAGAAGCAGTGAGGAGAGAAGAGGTGAAGAAAGGAGCGCAGAGTTCCCTTTCAATATAAATCCACGGGGGAACTAGGTGCGAATCCAGTAGGAACCAAAGGGCTCCTTGAGATGCAAGAAAGGAAATCTGATATAAGTTCCAATCTGGAAGACTAAAGCCCCCCAACTCAGAAGGCTTTCTAAGAAATTTGAAAGCAATTCTAGCTCTTTTATCACTCCATAAAAATTTGAAGAGATTGAGTCAAGCTCATGAAAAAAGGCCGAAGAGAGCTTTATGGGTAACATGGAGGATAAAAAATTAATAATCGGTGTAATCATCATTTTGAGAGTTTGCAGTCTTCCCCACCAAGAAATATATTTAGGAGACCAGGAAGATAAAAGATCTTTAACCTTGGATAAGATTTGAGATTCATTAAAGGAGATAGTGTCCGATAAATTCCTACAAAACCAAATTCCTAGGTATTTAATACGAGTCGATTGCCATTTAAAACCAGAATCACCCATGTGAGCGGGAAAACACAATGCATTTAAAGGGAACATTTCCGTCTTATCTTTATTAAGAGTATAACCAGAGACAGACGAAAAATCACTTATGATGTTCGTAATAACGGGAATTGCTGTTGCAATATCCTCTGAAAAAATAAGGACGTCATCCACATATGCTGCCGTTTTAAGCGTGCATGAGCCAAATTGAAACCCCTTAATACCTTGATCCAAATTAAGTAGACGAAGAAGCGGATCAATAGAGAGGAGAAAAAGAAGGGGAGAAAGAGGGCACCCTTGTCTAGTGCCCTGCCGAAGATTAAAAAAGGAAGATGTAGCCCCGTTGATTCTAATATTCGCTTTTGGTTGCGCATAAAGAGACATGACCATATTAATAAAGGAGTCACCAAGGTTATGAGATTCTAATACTGCTTGTAGAAAAGGCCAAGAAACTTTATCACAGGCCTTTTCGGCGTCAAGGGCGATCGCCGCCGAAGGCAATATTGAAAGTCTTGCCTTCTCCAATATATGACAGAAGGTCCGAATATTGTCTCTTGCAAGTCTCCCTTTAACAAAGCCTGTCTGAGAAGCATGGTTGAGATTGGGAATGTGTCTCTCCAAGCGCTTGGCTAAGATCTTCACAAAGATTTTAGCTTACATATTTAATAATGAAATTGGACGATAATTTTTGGGATCAGCATGATCTTTACCATCTTTTGGTATAACTACGATAGTAGCTTCAGCAGCCGATCCAGAAGCCTTACCAGAAACAACATACTCATCAAAAACCCTCTTAAGATATTTAATAATTGAGGGAGTAAACGTTTTATAAAAAGCAATAGGAAAGCCATCCGGACCTGGAGCTTTACCAGAGCGCGTAGCCTTAATAGCCTGAATGATTTCCTCAGTATCAATTGGTTTCCCTAATTCAATCATATCACCATGGGAAATAGTATTAGTAGGAATTGATTGAAGAAACTTTTGACAGGTAACCTTAGTAGATTGGTTTTTAGGAGTGTATAATGTTTCATAAAAATCGCAAAAGACCTCAAGAATTTCTTGGGTATGGAATTTCCTTGAACCATCTTTATCATTAATATGAGAAATACAAGTCGTATTAACATTTGTATTTTGATATTTTAACGTAGCAGCCAAGAGCTTACCGGATCTATTTCGTAACAGTAAATGGCGAGATTTTTGGGCATGCACACCAATATAAGCTCTTTTAGTAACTATGGAGTTAAAAGAATATTTCAAATGTTTGATATCCTGCAGCAGTGATTTATCATTTGAATGTCTGAATCATTCCTCTTTACGTTTAATCTCATCCCCTATAGTTTGAAGAGATCATCTAATATCACTATTTCTTTTGGCCATTTTTTTAATAATATGACCCCTTATAGTACATTTAAATGCATCCCTCAAGACCACTGGGGAGTCTACTGAAGATTCGTTATCTTTAAAGAAATTATCAATGTCCACACCGAGATCCTTTACATCATTCTCATCTTCCAAAAGTTCTGTATTGAGACGCCAATTACGAGGACCCCTCGTATCAGTGAGATTAAGAACAGTTAAAGACACCGCCGCATGATCAGAAACAACTATTGGATGAATAGTAACATTTATAGTATGTTTCAAAAGTGAGGCATCTACCAAAAGATAGTCAATACGAGAAAGCTTGAGTGTGGCGAGGAGAAAAATGTGAAATCACTACCCGTAGGGTTATGCATTCTCCATGCGTCAACCAAATGGTGAGAAGAGCACATATTGAGTAAATGTTTATGTGATCTAGGGGGACGAAATCTAAACGCAGAGTGTCTATCCAGGATAGGATCAAAGGGAAGATTAAATCCTCAATGCAGTCCTCCAAGGAATTGTACGAAAACTTCGCCAACTTCTTCGAAGAAAAAATCACCAAGATTGAGCTCTCACTAGACATCAACGTCAACCCCGCCTGCAAAAGCTTGCCCCCAGTGACAATAGACAACATGTGCATGCACCCCAAGAAAACATGGAAGTCCTTCAACCCCATCCCGGAAGACGAGATCCTCAAGTTGATCTCCACCTCCAAACCCGCCTCTCACGTCCTTGACCCTATACCCACCCAATTGACCAAAAACATTGAAACTCTCCATAGCCCCGTTCTGGTGCAGAATCATAAACAGCTCCCTGAGAACCGGCATCATACCCGAATGCCTCAAAGTTGGCCACTACTAAAAAAACCTGGCCTTGACTCCAAGGACCTGAATAACTTCAGACCCGTCTCCAATCTCCCCCTCCTATCTAAAATCCTCGAAAAATGCGTCCTCTTACAACTGACTCAGCACATGGACAACATCAACCTTCTTGATCCCCACCAATCGGGGTTCAGAAAAGGCTATAGCACCGAGACCGCGATCCTCAACATCACAGACGATATCCACAAATCCCTCGCCTTAACGCAAATCCCTACTCGCCGTTGCTCCTTGACATTGTATCACAAAGACCTACCTCCTCCCTGCTCTTTGACCACGTCCTGCTCCTCCCCCCGAGAGGTTCAACCCAAGACAACGTGCACTCCACGAGGCTATCTCAGGACTCACGGACTACCTCAATACTGCACAGCACACTTGGACTTCCGAACCAATATGTATAACACTGCTCTATTATATGACTCTTGCGAAAAACTGTTGTAAAGCGCTCCGAGACCCCCGGGTCCGGCCAGCGCTATATAAAACTCCTTAAATAAATAAATAAATAAATAAATAAAATCACCACCAACTATAGTTCTAGAGTTCTGTGGAATATCAGAGAGTTTCTTGTGTATGCTACACCAAAAAAGAGGGTCATCAATATTAGGAGTATATAAATTCATAACATATAGATCTTCCGATCCATTAGTCAAACGGGTAAGAAGCCATCTACCACTGGTGTCATGTTCAGCTGCAACAATAGATAGACCAGAACCCTTGGAAATAAGAGTAACCACCCCATTTTTTTTCCCAGCGGCCTCAGAGCAAGTAACGTCCATAACCCAATCCTTCCTCATAAGCAGAGCTTCTTTAAATGCTATCTTCGTCTCTTGAAGTAAGACCACGTCACCAGATAGACTTTTGCTATAGTCTAAAATTTTGTTCCTCTTAACTGGGTGGTTCAATCCTTGTACATTAAGTGAAACTATATTTAAGCCCCTCATGGATATGAATAAAACAACAAAATTAAGTACATCTGGTAAAGGGGTAAAAGAAAAGCCCAGAAATAGTTAAAAATGAACAGAAATGCAATATAAATCCCAAAATACACCGAAGAAGATGTCCCAAGATTAGAAAAAAGAGAAAGGGAGGAAGTAAAGAGTAGAAAAAAGAGACAAAAGAGCAAAAATACTCCAAAGAAAAATGGAGCATTAAAAAAGAGTAACCCCACCAGGGGATGTCTGTAATAGACAAATTGCATGGGGTAAGTAACGTGGAGGAGCAACACAAAGGCCATCAACCACAATGCAGACAGGTCAACAATAAATATTCCATTAAGCGAGGAAACAAATGCATAAATATCAATACATAATATACAATCTATAATTCAATGTGTGCTATCAATCTGCAATTTCAGGAGGATCTTCTGTTGCAGCAGCATGGCAGGGTCTTGACCCTGTGCCTGCACATCCTGCACCTCCATGCGTGGACGCTGCAGCAGCAGTTGATTTTGTTTGATCTCCATCCTGATATTGTGTATGTTATCTTGGCAGCTAGATCCCCTTCCACAAAGTTAGTGAACACCGGGCACTGGAACAAGGTTGTAGATTGGTTCAACAACAGCCAGATAGACCCATTACAGGGCAAACTGTTGAACATTTTGTTATTTAATTTAACTTTGACCCAGCAAGGACTCACTCTTGATACTGTTAAAGGAAACTTGTTGGCTCTTTTGGCTTTTTTGTGTTTGCCGGATTAGCGTTATTTGTTCAAATCACCTGTTGAGATGAGATTTCTTAAAGCTTTACAACACATGTTCTTACAGAAGCCCTTTGTGATTCTACAGTGGGACTTGAATTTGGTTCTAACTTTTTTAATGTGCTCCCCTTTTGAGCCAATGCACAGTTGTCCATTACACATCTTGACCCTGAAAACGTTTTTTCTGGTTGTAATAACGTCGGCTCATCATGTGACAACGGGTGAGCTGCGCGCACTCTTTGTCCAGCCACCTTATACAACATTCTTTTCAGACTAACTGGTGTTGAGAACTCACGCTGCATTTCTGCCAAAAGTAGTAACACCTACCCATGCTGGTCAGGCTCTCATCCTTCCAGCATTCTTTGGCCGGTGCCATCTCTTGAAAGAGAAGAGATTACATCGTATGAGTGGCAAAAGAGCCCTAAGTTTGTACATTGATCGTACCAGACCACTTGATAGTTGATTGGCTCTTTGTGGGTTTCTTGGTGACAAAGAAAGACAAGGCTGCGCAGAAAAGAACCATCTCTAGGTGAATAGTCCTTTAAAATATGCTATGCCCTAGCTAAGAAACAGCTTTCAAAAGTGGATACAGGCTCATTGCACTCGAGACAAGGCTGTTACTTCTGCGTTAGCATGGGGCGTGCCCGTTCTGTATATTGGTCAGGCTGCTGTGCGGACACCAGTGCACACCTTCAAGAAGCACTACAGTCTGGACAGCCAGGCCCTTAGGATGGGCATTTTGGTCCTGCAGGACTTTTTGGTGTGAGCCATTCTATAGAACCACCACTTTGGGAGGTACTGCTTTGGCATTGATTCAAAAGATGAGGAATCTACGTTTAGAAGTATTCATCAGAAAAATAAGTTGCTTTCCTTCGGTAACAGTGTTTCTGGTGGATACTCTTAACTGCATATTCCTCACCTGCTCCCCTCCCCAACCTCCCCGAGCTGAGGAATAGGCCCTTTTTCCACCTAAAAAGGCCCCATTCTAGAAATATGCACACTGGCCATATCAATTTGCTGATGGGCTCTGCGTCTGAGGACACGGACAAGCCTACAAAATAAATTGACATCAGCGGGCATGGGTCCTGAGCCTTATTTTGCTCAGGAAGGATAGCGAAGGAAGATAAGGTGGGTAGCACAAGGTGTTGCACACTTCTGCTCTGCTAATCCTGCATGTCCTTAACACTCACATGCGCTACATGATTCTTCCTTCAGGACGTGGTGCTGCTATTGGCTGTACCATCCAGGGGCCATAAAACACCCTTGTATTGCCCCTTACCCAATGTGAAGGGGCAATTTCAAATTTTGAACTTTGACCTGCACCTGGACCAATCCGCAGCGGGACCATTGGTTCCCCACTGAGTAGTAAACAACTTGCCTTTGCTCTCTTCACCCTCTGGGGCATGGTGAAAGTAGCTGGTCATTGGTGGGAATTTCTCCTGTGGGTGAAAGTCCTCCTTTTTTCCCTTTCCTGCAGGAGCCATTTAGAGCACCAGGGGCCTTCCGCCGGGTTATGGCTCCGGCAAGGCTCCCTTCAGAAGCCAAGCCTCTGCATATGCTGGTGGTACAGCATTCACTGTCCCCCACTCCAGTGGTATTAAATAAATCTCCTTTCAGAACTGCAAAAAACATGCTGATTTACTCTGTTAGTAATACTGTAAAAGGTGGTAGTCTCTCATTGGAGAACACATAGCAAGATGTGCATACTAAATATACTAGAACGTAATTGAGGTCAAGGATGACAGGGTTGTATGGATAAAAAGCTTTTAGCATGATTTTACACACTTGATGAAAAAGAAAGTACTTATCCCTGTCTCTAAATGTGCAGCCATAGATAAGAAATGAGTTCTTGCCCGTGACTCCAGATCTCCAGCACTGAAATTTCAGATAAGTTACTAATTTGTTTTTATAAAAACATTTTTTTTAATAGATGTTTTTATTGTTTTAAAGAACATATCGGTCACAGATACATCAGCAATCATTACATCACATCGCAAAGAGTAAATGAAGTACATATTTCAACAAAGGCTTCACTCAAATTTGGCCACTTCTATTTGTCCGTTCCATCGCCGCTCTTTCAGCTCCATCTCACGAGTAAGAGAGGTACACAGCTCCCCCCGGTAAGTGTTCCATTTTTCCCCACTTTTTGGGACACCCTCTGGATTTTAATACTTCTTTTTCCGCAATCATACATTTATCCAATTCCTTAGCCCATCCCTCCCGAGGTTGGCGCCTCAGTTGCTCCCCAATGCATCGCAATTGCGGGTTTCACCAATGTGTAACCTAAGGTGACCCACTGCTGTTCCACTACAGTAAGGTCCGTTGCCTCCCATATATTGAGGAGCCCCAATTGTGGTGTCACTTTAATATCTTTGCCTATGGCCCTAAGCATGTGTTGTGTAGCTCTTTCCCATAAGGCCATTATGTGGGGGCATTCCCATATCATATGATAAAAGGTAGCCTCCTCGTGACACTGGCGAAGATAAAGTGCATCCTCTCTGCGCCCTATCTTTTTAAGGGCAACCCCAGTGAGATAAGTTCTGTGTAGTGTCTTTAGTTGGATGAGGTGAAGTTTAAGAGGGATGGCTGCCTCCATTGGGGACATTGTTGCAGTTTGCCAATCTTCGTCATCTATTGGTCCTACATCCTCTTGCCACTTTTCGCGGAGGGTCTGGAGTGGATCGGGTAGATTATTGCATAGCTTTCGATATGTCAGCGATATAGCTTTTTTCAACAGTGGTTCAGAAAGTAGTCTATCTTCTAGGGGGGATGACTCCGGTATATCCCCCTGTAAAGGGAGTGCAGCTTTAAGAGCATGGCGGACTTGTAGATATCAGAAGACCTCCCCCTGAGCCAGATCACTCTTTTTTCAGTTCTGCGAATTGTACTATTTTCTCTTTTTTCCATAAGTGGCCTATGGTGGAGATACCTATGGTGTCCCATCTGTTAAACCCTGGTTGATTACATAGTGTTCCCAGTTTTTGAGCTGACCACAATGGGGTGAGTTGAGTCAGGGCATCCTGCCAGCCGAGTTTTCTATTGGCTTGTCGCCAGATATCAACGGTTAGGGCTGTGGGGCCAAAATAGCGACCTCTCTTGACCTTGAAATATAAGACTCCTCTGATAACCCTCCCTCCCCATCTGGTATTTGTCGAGGAGATAGGCTGGGCTCGACGGGGAGCGGTATATCCAGTGGTTTACCACCACCAATTGTGAAGCCCAATAATATAGGCGTATATAGGGGAGTGCAATACCCCCATCGTACCACCCTCTGGTTAATTTATGTAAAGTGATGCAGGGCGCCTTCCCATCCCACAACAAAGTCCTGACCTCACTCTCAATAGTTCTGAAGTATGAATCCAGGACTCGGTTCGGGCAGTTTTGGAGTATATATAAGAACCCAGAGAGCGCCAGCATCTTGAAAAGAGCGGCTCGGCCCATTAGGTAGAGGGGCAGAGTCCTCCAATGTTTGACGTCATTTCGCAACCTGCACAGGGGCACCCCCAGATTTTTGATGTGAAAAATATTGGGGCCGAGGTTATGTAGATTCCGAGATAGCGGAACCCGTCCTCCGCCACCTCCACCTCACATCCCAGTGGGAGTCTCGGGATCGGTCCATGGATAGCGAAGATCACTGACTTGGACCAGTTGATCGAGTATCCCGAATATTTACCAAAGTTTGTAAAAATATTTAGAATTCTATGTACTGATTTTGGCGGTGATGCGAGATAAAGCAGAATATCATCGGCGTAGAGGGATATCCTATCTTTCTGTCCTTCAGCCCATTTCAACCCTCTTAGTAGTTTATCCCCTCTGACCCATGTCGCCAGTGGCTCGAGCATCAGTGAAAAAATCCATGGGGACTGAGGGCATCCCTGTCTAGTGCCCCTTTTTAATGGAAATATTCTTGACGTGCGATTATTCACTTTAACTTGGCCTTTGAGGGCTGTAGAGAGGAGCCTGACCCATCCCAGGAATTTTGGGCCAAACCCTAGGCACCGTAGCACCTCAAAGAGGTAGGGCCACTCGAGCGAATCAAACGCCATTTTGGCGTCCAGGGATAGCACTATCGCATCTTCTTCTATTAGTTGTTTACGGCCCAACACGTTATGGAGGTGGCGGATATTTAGAGCCGTATTTCGGCCAGGCATAAAGCCGGACTGCTCCGCATGTACCAGCGAGGTAATGATAGCGGCAAGTCGGGAAGCCAATATTATCGCGAGGATTTTACTTCCACGTTAATTAGTGAGATCGGTCTATAGGACCCACAGCTGTCCGCGGGTTTCCCCGGTTTACGGATCACTACGATCAAGGCAAGTCTCTGGTCCTCTGGCAGGCTCCTCTTCTCATAGCTTTCAGTGTACATTACTCTCAGGTAGGGCGTGATTTGCGAGACAGTTCATTTTAGGAATTCAGTGGGGATCCCATTAGGCTCCATTGCCTTCCCGGATTGTATGTTATTTATTGCGGTGCGGATTTCATCACAAGTGATGTCTTCCTCCATCGAGTCCCTTTCGCTAGGGGACAGGGTAGGCAGGGGTATGTCTGCCAGTAGTAGGTGGGAGTCCTCTGCGGTGGTGGCGGCCGAGGGCGTATAGATCCGCTCGAAATAGTCAGCAAAGGCATTTGCAGTCTCCTGCGGATCTGAGAGAGTCTGTGTACTGTTGATAGTTAATCAGGGGACCCAACGTTTGGCCAGCTCCCTCCTTTCCAACCATGCGAGCAATTTACCATCCCTATCTCCCAACTCATAAAGCCTATGGCGCGTGGCAATTAGTTTGGCTTCGGCCTGTTCCCGGACCAAAGCTTTATATTCGAGTTGCTTGATATTCAGTTTATGTTTAATGGCCTCGCCGGGTGACCGTGTGTGCTCTAATTCGAGATTTTGGAGCTCAATTTCAAGCTGATCCACCTGATTTTGCTGCTTTTTGATGTATCCCACCTGGAGTGCCAGTGCCTGTCCCTTCACCACCGCTTTAAAAGGCCTCCCATATGATCTGTGCAGAGTCAACAGAGCCAACGTTTTCTTTAAAATAATTTTCAGTGTATAGTATTAGGCTCTCTTTTATGTCTGGGATCATGAGCAGCCAGTGGTTGATTGATATTGTGTTTCTTTGCACTGATTAATGTATGTGAGCTCCGCCCAGACTGGGGAGTGATCTGAGATGCCCCGCGGCAAACAGCGTGGTCTCCGAAAATTACCAATGTTTGCTGAGTGGGCTAGGAGATAATCTATGCGGGAGAGGCTTTTGTGGGCATTTGAGTAATATGTGAATTGTGTCAGATCTGGGTGGAAGTGGCGCCATATGTCAGTGATGCCCATGGCGGTAAGAAACTCCGACATGTGTGTGTTAAGCCATGTCTGGGGGCATGCTGGTTGTCTGTCTATTTGATCATTTATTGTCATGTTAACGTCTCCCCCAAGGATTAGTGTGCCCATTGGGAGATCTAGCATGATCTCATCCAAGTCAGTCAGCGCCTCTTTACCTAGCACAGGTGGGGCATATAGTGAGATAACATTGATTGGCCTTCTCTCCCAGCTTGCCTCTTGGACCGCAAATCTGCCCTGGCGGTCCGCCCAAGTGCGTAGTGGAGTAAGTGCAAGATTCCTTCTAATTAAGATGCCAGTGCCTCTGGATCCCGAGGTGTAGCCAGCGTGAACCAGGGGTTTATATCCCCATCTAGTCAAAGCTTTACAATTGTTACCCACCAAGTGTGTTTCCTGTAGTAGGACTATATCGGGGGCCTGTCGTTTGAGATACTGCAGCACAATCCCCCTTTTTATTTTATCTCCCATCCCATTGACGTTCCACGTCACGACGGTCAATGACGTCTCTATGAGATTCTTTGCCATTGTGCCTTTTTGAGGAATATATAGGAGCTCTGGAGCATGCTATCCGGCGTCACCATTTCTAGAACAGGCCCTCCACCCGCCCTGTGAGCTTTTAGGTGGTGTGTATTAATACAAATCTTGATTGACGATAGGGACCTACGCGGTCCATGTGTGAAGATACATGGTGTGGACGATTCAAGCGAATTATAAAGAGTGACCTGAATACAGAAAACAGAACTAAACCCCCATCCCTTCAACTGCCCCCTCCCTGCCCCCTGCCAGTGGATTTCGAACAACCCACTCCCCAACAAGGCAGAGTGTCTGTCGCGCCCCCAATTTGCAAAGGTGCCTGTTATGCAGCCTCTCTCTCCCCCCGCCCAACTCTGGATAATTCCAGTGAATAAGATGTGAGTATGGTATTGTAGACCTCAGCCTGAAACAGGTACATTTAGCATTTGTGTGGTGCTTATAATTCCCCACCCACTCGCTACAATATTCAGACAGGATTAATTGTCTGGGCCTTCAGAGTGCCTATTACCAGTGCAATACACCTCAGTCACCCCCCTTTCACAACTAGCCTCACTTATCTGTTCATTATGCCATCCATCACTAGGTAGATCACAGTGTCTCTTTAGCTTCTGGGATTAGAGTCTGCCCACCGCCCGTTGGACCGCTACTGGTCCCGCGAGAGGGCTCAGTTCTACTGCCTCTTGGTCCAACATGTCTCTCTTTACCAGTCTTTCCCACTTGTCGCCATTCCTCCAGCCAGTCGCATGCCACCTCTGGGTAGGGGAAGAACCAGGTTTTGCCGTCAGCTTCGATGCGCAGTTTAGCTGGAAAAGCATTTAATATTTTATGTCCCTGTCTCTCAGTGCCCTTTTAACCTCCAGGAAACTGCGCCGTTGATTCTGGACTTTTGTAGTGAAATCCGGAAAGAAGGATATCTCACTGTTCACCAGTTTGACTGGTGGGTTGTTGCGTGCGGCTTGGAGTATTGCATCTCGGTCTCGGATATTAAAGACTCTGGCGATTATCGGTTGGGTAGGAGCCCCTGGCTTCGGCCGCCCTCCAGGTACTCGATGAGCCCGTTCAATGGAGAAATAGTTTGAGAGGCTCTTTGGCCGCAGATGTTTTGTGACTAAATCCTCGATGAAGAGGTCTGTGGCTGGGCGCTCCGTTCGTTCTGGGACCCACAGGATGCGCACTTTATTCCGCCGTGCTCTGCCTTCATAGTCGTCCAGTTGCGCTTCTATTTTAACCTGGTTTTCCAGTAGCCGTTGCACTTGTTGTTTAAGTTGGGAGGTATCTTTGGTGATTGTTGTGGTGACATCCTCCATCTCTTTGACTCTTGTATCCATTTTCCGGAGGTCCGCACGTATAAGTGAGACTTCGATGTTGACAGTGTCTGGTCAGGACTCCAGGGAAGACCGTACCCCGTTGATGGTGGCCATGATTTCTTGAAGTGTTAAGTCAGGCTGTTTAGGGGGGATTGTATCTTGTCTTGGTCCGTAGGTTGGGTGGCATCTTGTTCGTCTCTGTTTTTATTCCACGTGTTCTTGTTGAGCTTGGTTTGTAGCGTCGTTTTGGCAACTCTCCCGCCCGCCATCCTCAAGCCCCCGCCTGTTGAGTGATGAGAGTTTGGTTGAGGATATATTTTGGTATTCCCCGCTGCCTGCCTAGGGGCCACTTGCCTCCAGCGGCCTATCGGGTTTCCCGGTGTGGGTTCAGCTAGTCGGTTGCCGCCCGATGAATAAGGGGCTTGTTCCGCGGCTCCTGTTGGGGACGCAACCACTGCGATTGTCTGTGTAGGCTTTCCTCTTGTTTGGTGATGCCCCCCTCACCTTCTTTCTGTCTATCTGAGGGAGACAATATCTTCCAGCAAGTATGGCGCGGCAACTCTGCGGGCACGCCCCGCTTCAGAAATATGTGTCTGAGGTGTGAGGACCAAACGATGATACCCCTTATCGGCCTCACAATATGACCGAGGCTGCACAGCTTGAGGGTCCAAAATGGCGGCCAGCAGATTCAAACAAGCCCCCTAGATGTTAATATGCCGGAGAGATGGCCAACCTTTAACTCAAAATGAATGGAGGGAGGGCAGAGGCAGAGAGCCACCACATGATGAAGATATACGAAGCCCAGTCCATGTACTATTGTCCCCCTTGGCGAGTCGCGTAGTGGACCACGCTAATTCCAGGCCCCCTTAGTACACAGCACCGGCCCCCGGCCCACCGTCTGCTCAATGATTATGGACTGTGGCTTGTTTCTCAGTTTCAGTAATTTAGGAGTCAACCCGGTGGCCGGCAGGCGCGCCTCTCTGCCTCCAGCTCGATTATGGAGACTCCACCCTGGGCCTACTGTTCCTGTTCGGCACTCACCACTGTTGTGGCACACTTCTCAGGGGTTGCGGTGTTGTCACAGTCACCGAGGTGAGAGCCAGCGCATCCGACAGGGGAGAGGCCAACTCTCGAACCTCCACTGTAGCGCATCATCCCGTCAATTCGGTGCGACCTCTGTATGTTGTCGGACGGCCGCACACCCCTCCATCATTATGTAGCCACCGGGTCCTGCAGCGCCAGCCGTCACGCCTCCGAGTCACTGCGGCGCCTCGGGCCCCCCAGCATCTCCGCTCTCCTTCTCGGCTGGCTGGGAATGGTATGCAGTACTCCCGTCTCGTCTACGCACACACCTCCGGGGAATACTTCGGCCTCGCCGCTGCCATCTTGCATCGCCTCACCTCCGCCAGTGATCGTATTCCCCCTGCCGCCTCACACATGCATCCAGGCAGAGATTTAGCCAATTTTCTGGTGCCCGCCGTTGTTGGGGCTGAGGTCCACCTTTAGATGGGCGTCATAGTACGGATTGTAGCAGGATTAATGCTGGATAGTAGGCGAGGGCTCCGGAGCAACGTTAGTGTGCGTCCATTCCCGTTGGCTGCTGGCCACGCCCCCATATAAACATTTTAAAATGGAGACTGCCAACCGGGGACAATTTATGGGGTGTCTTTTTCAGTTGCTAACCACAGACAATGTGAGATCTCTGTGTCCAGTGGTGATGCTTCTTGACTATTTTTCGTTTTGCTACACATATACTAAACTACACATTGTGAATATATATATATATATATATATATATATATATATATATATATATATATATATATATATATATATATATATATATATATATATATATCCAAGTGAGATTTTCACGTTATAGTTAACCATAGTGTCTGTGTTCATGTTAAGTTAGCCTCAGTTTAACAACCCATGGTATGTTGAAAATGCATTTTGGCTGTTGTTTGTTATCTCACTTTTTCTCTTTTTCAAGAGCTGAATTGCAGAAGCTTTAACTACATAAATTGTTTCATATGTTTAGTTCAGTTAGAATTGTGTAGCTTTGAGAGTTTCCCTGAATATTGAGTTTCTTGCACATGTGCTGGTGACGGGCTGACCACGATGTACCATCCTGTACAAGACCTCTCCTGAAGACTGTGCAGCTGTAAGATTACATTGTGCGAGGCCTGGAAAGAAGGGCAAAGATACATCTGGAAGTCATAGTTTTTGATTGGTCCTCACTTCTCAGGAACCGTAGGGAGTTGTTGTTCACTGTAGGAATTGCATGTTTTAAATGTGCATTGCTGAGCTAGTTAGATTCAGATGTTTTCCCACTTGCTTGAAGGCAAATGCCCCCTTTCACCATCTTGAGCCCACATGCTAACTTTGCCCCTGCTCACAGTGTTAAAACTCCTGAGCAAATCCTTTCTTATTTACTTAACTGAATCTACATTTGATTCTGCCTTTTAGAGGCTTTATTTGCTGACACCCGCTGCCTAAATTTCCCCGACCTCATTTGCATCCCCAGCTTGGCATTAGGGATTTTCCTTCAGGGGAAGCAGAATCTTATTAGATTTGCATGTAGGTAATCATTAAATAACGTGCCTTTGTATTTGCTATTTTCATTCGATCTGGATTATACCGAACAATGCTGTTATAAGGTGATTATTGATTTATGACTAATTTAAAGCATTTGAGTTTGTAACTTGCTAATCTGCTAGCAAACCTTCATGGTTTGCAAATCTACTATTCTCTGTCATTATTGTGAAGCCCAATGTGCTTCACTGTCATTGATGTACTGTTGATGAACTGACGTTAAGCCTCAGTTCGAGACAAAGGCCCATCCACTCGAGTGCAGCCTGTACTTGAATTTGCACCGTGCAAACCCAAACCTGCGCTGCTGCAATCACATTTTTTGTGTAATATTTAATTGTCCTGCACCTGTTGTAGTTTGGAACAGATATAGAAGACTAATGTTTGTCAGCAGGTGTTTATAGACTTGCACACGAGACACCAAACATTAATGGTAGATAGTTTTGAGAACCCTGAAAGGGGCATGAGACTTGGAGAGTACCCTAATGGGGGAAACCTTACTATGCTTGCCTATGTGAACATGAGAAGTCCTTTCAGCATCACTAACAATCCAGGCACTCATCAGCATAGGAGAGAAGTGTGTTTTAAAAAGCTTTGATAGATAGGAATTAGAGATAGAAATATTTTCTGTATTATTTTCATGTGGGGTTCCACTTAGGATGCAGCCTCTGTATTTATGTTCTTTTCTGCAGAGCTGCACCAACATAGCTACTTCAGTGAACTGAGAATGTCGAGGAAGTATAAGGGGTGATGGTAGCAGTGTTGCAGTGGAAGGTTTGAAAAAATGTGGTGCTCTAGGATTTGTACACGGAGAGGAAAAGGTAGGTCTTTTCTCTTAAACTGGTCAGGTTCAATTTGGTAATTTCCAGGGCAAAATCTACAGTGCAGGAATTTACCTCCTAAATGAATAACTTTCGGCCACTAAATGGCCACCAGTCTATGAGAGGCTGACCTTAGGTATTTAATTAGCTACTAGACCTATAGCACTCTTTGCAGTAAAAGGGTGGTTGACTTTTAAAGCTTTGGGGTCAGATACAGGATCTTGAAATCTAGTGTTTCTGTTGGTGGCAACCAGCTTAAGATAGGTTATTTGGCAGTGAGTCTAGTATAGATACTGTTGCAGTAATCAAACTGGCGCATAATGACTTTGAATACCAGCGCAACTAATTGGTGCATCAGTAGCAAGTGAAGGACACTGCACAAGAACCTTATGTTGTTAAAACCTCTGGCTGTGCAGAAGGAAAACCACAACCATTTGAAGTTCACCAGACCACTTCTAACGTTTAAGGAGTAGCTGACTACTTTCAACGTGCATTTGGGTAACCAATCTCAAGTTCTGAGGATGTGCACCAGGAGGCCATAGACGGCATAAAGGGCGTATACTTTTATAAGACTGTCTTCCTGGATCCATGAGCAGTGAACAGTTACTGGACAGTATGTATGGCGCATACTCTTATTTATCACTGTTGGAATGGCTTCTTTGATGATGCTGTATTTCAATTGGATAATCAAGAACTTTCTGTGTACTGTGGGCATTCAAGGGGTCGAACAGCTACAACCGGAATTCAAATACAGAATAGCACAACAATCACATTCATTATACTCAATGTCCAGTCAGAACTATTACTTTTGAAAATAATAGATCTTTATTTATGGTTTAAATCTTTTATTGGCATTTTCAAAGATATCAAACAAGTACAGCAGCAGGTTTTAGTCTTCAGGGGCATAGGACCACTGAGGGGCAATACAAAACATAATTCCGTGCTGAGATTGATACAAAAACAAGAAGAAAAGAAAAAGAGGAAACTCCACAAAACCCTACCCCCCAACTACCCCCTCCCTTCCCCACTCACCCTCATGCGATACCAAAAACCGTTGTGTGGATGTGAATATGCTCAGTGCTCCGTATGCTTCTCCGGCTGGGGGGCCTCTAGAAGACGCAGGAGTCTGAGATATTTGGGACATGTCAGCTCGTGGAATTCCTGCGATAGTAGTGACACAAATGGGCCCCACAACTCCAGAAATCCAGCCCCTTTCCCTGCCAGTGACATGGAAATCTTCTCCATTCCCAGAATGTGCCATATCCTGTGTAACCAATTTGTATGCGTGGGGATTAGCGCGGTGCCCCAGTGGGCCAAAATGGCCTGGCCCCCCCCCCCCCCCCCCAGCGCCATTCCTATTTGCCGACCACGGGTAGATCTTAAGGGATATGTTAATGGGTTCGGGAGTCCCAGCAACACGTAGGTTGGGAATCGTGGGAGCTGTGTATCAAGATGTTTTTCTATGTCTATGACCTGTGTCCAGGATTGTTGGATCCACGGGCAATCCCATAGTAAATGTGTCAATGAGCCTTGGCCTCCGCAACCCCGCCAGCAGCTGTCGCTTTCCGTAGGTTTTTTTTTTTTTCTTGAGTTTTCAAAAACCTTTATTAGAAGCTCGAAGCGTTGCCCACAGCGTGGTGCCTACATCCCAGAGCGGGCCGGCATCGCAAAGTGACAGATGTCAAACCATTATAGACGGGGAAGGAATACACAGCAAGCCGCCTACAACCACTTCGGGCCGGCCGCGTCAGTTTGGGAGAAGTTGAATTAGTGTCAGCATGAAGTCATGAGCACGTTTCTTCAAAACAGCAAACAAAATAACAACATTACCACTTGTATACATTTGCAGGTGGAAGGTGCCTGTGTATGTTGACGCATTCTGACTATTGAGTTATGGAGTGATGGTACATGGTGACCTGTTGTCTCCTTTGGGCAGTGCGTCCTGGCCTGGGCGGAGGCTCTCCCGCATCAGTTTACCTCCTTGGTATGAAACCCATCCTCATTGCTGCAGGGGCTAGCGGCTCAGTCCGTGTCAGTGGCATGCTCCAATAGATATATTTGGAGGGGGGCCCATATGTCACGCGGACGGGAGGACGGGGGTAAGAGTTCTGCATAGATGTGGAGTTGCTCTTGACAGTAAATAAGATCCTGTAGCCAATCTTTGAATTTGGGCGCCCTTCCTCTTCCCCATCTACAAGCAATCCGTCTTTTGGCGAGGAGTAGTGCAAGGGAAACATACCTTCGCACCTTGACGGCCAGCGTCTTGGTGTACCCTAAAAGGGTGGTTAAGGGGTCATCAGGAATATGTAGCCCTGTCATGTGGTCTAGTGCCGCCAACACCTCAGTCCAGAAACTACGAATGGGCGGGCAGTCCCAGGCAACGTGCCTAAAGTCTGCTCCCTCGCTCCCGCAGCGATCACATCGGTCACTATCGCGGAGGCGTAGAAGGTGGAGTCGCGCAGGCGTGTAGTAAAGACGATGAATATATTTGTAATGGATAATACGCAGTCTGCTGCTGGTAGATATACCTCCAGTTTGTCTGCAACAGAAAGACCACTGGTCATCAGTGAGGGAGAGCCCCAACTCCTCCTCCCATCTACTCCTGGCCAAGGGGGGGTCGTATGTCCTGTCTCTCTGTGTTGTGCGATATAGTAGTGATACAACAACGTGTGTGGGAGCAGTTTGCTGCAGGAGGGCGTGCAGGGGAGACATGGTGATAGGATCTTGTGGGAAGCAGGGAGTGAGGGCCTTCACGTCTTGGCGCAGTCTAACATAGTAGAACCGTTCTAATGGGGTAGGAGATGTAGTGCCGAAGAATTTGTTGCTGGTGCAGAACTTGCCCCCAATGTAGAGTTGTCCCTAGGTCTGAACGGACAGTTTGCGGAGGAGCCGGCGGCAGCCGCCCTCTTGTGTGACCGGGAGATCATGTCTACCGAGAATAGGAAGGAGGGGGGAGTATAGCAGGGTGCATTGCAGCCTTTGAGCCAGTTCGTGCCAGGCGCTAGTAGTGCATTGTACAGTGGTGGAGGCAAAGCGTCGCGGGACTGTGGGGGTGCTCAGGTAGGCAGTGCACGGAGTCGGGGTCATATATCCATCCTCTATCGCAAGATGGGGCATGTAAGGGGGGGGTTATCCAATATGAGGCAAAGTGAGCTTGAGCACATATGAAGTATAATTCTAGATCCGGTATTTCAAATCCCCCAGCGTCAAAGGGCCACGTAAGAGTGTCCCATCGCAGTCTGGCTTGTTTCCCACCCCAAGTGAGACGTATGAGTTGAGTTTTAGCAGCTTTGAAAAAGTGCCGGCTGGGGGCGTAGGGGATATTAATGAATAGGTAAAGCAGCTTGGGGAGGACTACCATTTTTATGAGGGCGGCTCTTCCGGCCATGGAGAGGGGCAATGCGATCCATCTGGTAATTTTCTCAGTTATTAGATCAAGTGCGCGCCCATAATTGGCCCTCATAAGCTCTTCGCGGTTGCGAGAGATGACTATACCAAGGTAGGTGAGTGTGTCGTCACACCACGTAAGGGGATAGTCAGGTGTGAAGCGCGGAGTGGCGTCAGTGAGGGGATATATCTGGGACTTCCCCCAATTGATGCTAACCCCGGAGAGACGGCCAAATAGAACAAGTAATCGGAGAATGGGGTTAAGACTTTCACTCTGGTTCTGCAAGTAAAGGGTGAGATCGTCTGCGTATAAGGAGATTAGTATTTGTCTCCCTGGGTAAATGAGGGCATGATCTCGGTAGTGTTGTCGGACCTTAGCGGCTAGAGGTTCAACAGCCAGGGCAAATAGAAGGGGCGAGAGGGGACACCCCTGTCGAGTGCCTCTGGCTATTTTAAAGGGGGAGGATCGAGCCCCATTGACCATCACCGTGGCCCGCAGACCAGTGTATAACAGATTTATCCAATCCAGAAAGGGGGGGGGGGGAATCCCATGTGATTTAGGACAAAGGTGAGATAGTCCCATTCCAGGGAGTCAAACGCCTTAGTGGCGTCAAGGAAGATGGCAGCAGCGTTCATTTCAGGGTCAATGTCATGGAGGATCGCAAACAGGGTGCGTAGGTTGTGAGACGTGCCTCTGCTTGGTACAAACCCTGACTGGTCGGGGAGCACCAAGACGGGCATAAGGAGGCTGATGCGATTTGCGATCAGCTTGGCGAGGATCTTGGCGTCAACGTTGATAAGGGATAGGGGCCTGTACGAAACACACTGCGAAGTGGGCTTTCCCGGTTTTGGTAGGGAGATAATGAGGGCTTCGCGCATAGTTTGGGGCAGGATACCCGATTCCCGGGCCTCTTCAAAGACATGTCGCAGCACAGGGATGAGTAGGTGACGGTAAGTTTTGTAAAATTCGGCTGGGAGGCCATCAGGCCCTGGGGCCTTGCCAGATTGTAGTTGCATTATAGCGGAGACGATCTCTTCATCCTCATGATGCGCAAGGAGGAATTCTCTTTGGTTGTCTCCTAGCCACGCAATGACTGTATCTTCGAAGAAAGGGGTGAAGTCTACAGGCTGCGTTCTATGTGTCTTGTATAGGTTTTTGTAGAAGCGTTTGAAGGCGTCCACTATATCTGGGGTGTTTCTATGTGTTTGGCCATCTTCATCCTCGATTTCTAGAACGGTGTTGGAAAAACTAGGGGGGCGAATCACGGAAGCCAACGCTTTGCCCGGTCTCTCACCTTCTCCATAGCGGCGCGCTTGGTGGTATTTTCCCCTAAATTTACATTCTTGTTCAGCTGTCTCTTGGTACTCCGTGAGTAGGTCACGCAGACGTGACTGCAATTCAGAAGTGGGTTTAGTTTGTATTAGCAGTTCTGTTTGCTTAAGCTCACGTTCTAATGTTTGAAGTGTGATGCGGATAGCTTTCAAGACCCCCCCACTTTTGGCGATGCAGACACCGCGTATGGTGACCTTAAAGGACTCCCATACCGTGGAATATTGTGGGACTGAGTTGTCATTGCGGGGGAAAAAATCTGATATTTCTTGTGCTAGTTCCTCCTTGAAGACGGGATCTAACAGTGTCTGAGGGGCGAGGCGCCAGGAGATATAGGGTGATTCTACATGGGGCGGTGCGAGGGTGAGGAGGACAGGTGAGTGATCGGAATATGTGCACGGGAGGTGGGACGCGTGTGCCACCCAGGGTGCTAGCCCTTTGGTAATCAGCCATCCATCTATGCGTGACCAGGAGGAATGAGCAGTGGAGAAACAGGAGCCCTCCCGAGTTTGCGGGTGAAGGGTTCGCCAGGCGTCTAGTAGGTCATGCTCTACCACAATGCTGTTGAGAGCGTAGTGTGCGTTAAAGTAGTGATGGGGTTGTGGGTGCGATCTGTCCATTGTCGGGTCTAGGGTGACATTAAAATCCCCACCCCATACCAGATGCGTTGACCCAATGTCGAGTATTTTGCCCCAAAGGATCCGGAAAAATTCCGGATCGTCGGTGTTAGGCCCATAGCAAGAGACAAGGGTAATAGATTGGGCGGACAGACGTCCCCACAGGATGCTGAAGCGACCTTGTGGATCACCATAGGATCCCATGGGGGTGTAGGGGAACGTGCGTTTCACTTGGATAGTCGTGCCTCGAGCATATGAGGAGTAGGATGAGAAACATCTGGAGGATGCCCAACGGGATGCGAATGTGGTGGGTGTGGTGGAGGCAAGATGCGTTCCCTGGAGCATAGCACAGTGAATATTATGGCGGTCCAGATAGGACAGGATATGTCTTCGTTTGCAGGGGGTTGCCCAGGCCACGCACATTCCAAGTCAGGAAATTATATTTGGGGGGACTAGGTCGGGATTCCATAGCAGTGGTGCAATTTGAGAATTGTGGAGAATGCGTGTTGTTGAGTCTGATTAGTCAGCAAAGGCAAACGTGTGTAAATTAGTGCAGTAGAAAGTGGTATATAACATTCCCAGTGCCCTCCCCCCTCCCACATCAGCAGCCCAATCCTGCCGTGATATGCCCCCCCCCCCTCCCCTAGATTCCCCAAGTACCACATTCCCAACAGGGGATAGTGGGACCAGCAAGTTAAACATTTTGAACCAAGTCATTGTAGGGTTCACCTGAGTGGGCGCCAGAGAGAGGGAAGCCAGTAACCCCTTGCGTCAGCAAAGGTGCTCGGGGGTATGAATAGTGGTCTGTTCCAGTCCATTTCGAGTGGCGCAGTTCATCACAGGGTGCGCAGGCTATCAGATAGTATGAAGTAGTCAGGGGGAGAGGTTCGCCACCTTGAAGTGTGTCTCGTGGAGGTGGATATCAGTAACATGGATCCGGTTGTCTTTGTTATTCTACGTCTGACGTATCGCCTTCTTCATGGGAGCACCTGGAGGGGGAAGAGCGGTCCGTGGCCAACTTCGGTAGGGTTTTTAGGAAGTCGTAGACATGTTGAGGGTTTGTAAAGAAATGCTGCTTCCCTAGATGAGTGATCTTGAGACGCGCAGGGAAAAGCATGGCATATTCGATGTTCATTTGCTGAAGTTTTTTCTTCACTGGGAGGAATTTTCTGCGTCCTTCTTGAACAGCCAGTGTGAAGTCCGGGTATATTGATACTTCTGTGCCATCAAAAAGTACCTTTTTGTGTTCCCTAGCGAGCCGGAGGGCGGCGTCCCGGTAGTTAAGGATCCTCGCAATAATAGGGCGGGGAGGGGCTCCGGGTATTGGGCGGGGGGCCAACGAGCGGTGGGCCCTCTCTACGATGAACACTGAGGAGAATGCCTCCCTTCCGAAAGCGGCTACCAGCATACGCTCCACATAGTCCTCCATTCTGCCAGTGGCAGTGGATTCTGGTACACCTAGAATTCGTAAATTGTTGCGTCTGGAGCACGATTCTAAGTCCTCATTTTTTGCGGCTATCAGCTTCAGGACTTTTTCCATGTCCAATGTTTTGGTGATGGTGGTGGCAGAGGCGTCATCTAAGTCTGAGATGCGTTGTTTGGTTTCCTTAAGCCGCTCTTCATGTTGATCGCTTTTATGCGCAAGGGTGTCAATGCGCGCGTTCATAGTGTCCATTTTTGCTTCAATGGAGGCTAGGCTGGATTGTATGGCGAGAAGGAGGGTCTTCAGATCGTCAGTGGACGTGGGTTGTTCAGAGGCAGTGGATTGCTCGCCCTCCATTTCTGTTTGAGACCGCGAAGATTTCCGGACAACGAAGTTCAGTTTGGGTTGTTTAGCGTCTGTGCAGCCCATGATGAGGTGTGAGCTGCGCCGGGGGGCAAGAGGCGTCTTATCAGTCGGAGAGGGAGCCGTAGACCACGCAAGGAGGAAGGAAGGGCGTTGGTAGTCCTACACAGTGCCTCCCTTTGTCTCAGCGGTATTTAATAGACCAGGAGTGTGGGGATTAGATGGTTCTGCAGCATCCGGCCTACGAGGGGGGTCGGGCCGTCTCACGTCTTATCCAGGTCACTCGGCAATTGCGTTCAGGAGGGTTGGCGAAGAAGGGGTGCTCAGTGGTAGCAGCGAAGTGGCCGGCAGGCGGGGGGGCTATTCAGGCCGGCTGCGATGTTGCGGGCAAATGGTGGCGCTAATAATCTGCAGGAACCAGCGGCACCGACAGGCAATGGTTAATAGGGCCGTCGCCCAGTAGTCCACGCGGCCAGCGAGGTCCGCAGCATGAACCGGGTAGAGTAATATTGGGCCCGTTCCAGGCAGTGTGTTATCCGGCAGAATGCAGGCAAAATCAGCAGGGGAGTGCGCAGGCCAGCAGCAGCACAGTGTGAGCAGCCCGCGTGGGGGGAAGCCAGCAGGTCGCGTTACCCCCGCGAGTGATAGCAGCAGAGCGCAGGGCGGTAGGCAGGGACAGCAGGTCACCACTGTGGACTCACCAGGGCAGTAGAGGCAGGAGGCAGGACGTCCCCCCTCGGTGCGGGTGGTTTCACGGGCCGGTGGCTTCCACTCCCACGCCGCGGGCCTCTCAGGGTCCAGTCAAGGCCGCGTCAGCGTTAGGAGAGAGCACCCGCCCTCAGGTCCAGGAGAAGCGTCGGCGTAGTCCGTGGCCCCCACACCAGCAAATCCGCAGTTCAGGGCCCACGGGGCAGGAAGTCGTAGTAGACCGTACCGGTCCGGAGCTCCAGGGCAGCGGCGGAAGCCGATCAAGGGGCCCACCACTGGGGCTCCTATTCGTTGCAGCAGGCGATACAGGGGCCCCGGTCAAGTTAGTGAGGCGAAATATGCAGCATAGCCCCTCAGATGCAGAGTGTAGCGACAGTCTGCGGGTCACAGCATTGTAGATTGTTCCTTGAAGTGGTCGCGATCGCCGCAGCCGCCATTTTGATGCAGTCCGGTGCGGCCGTGACGGAGGCTGTTACTGGAGTTTCCTGCCGAGTTGCGGCTGAATAATTGCTGAGAGGCAGGCGAGGGTTGTGTCTACCTCATATGTTCGTTTGTTGGCGGGTGGAGCTGGGACAGAGGAGGATGGCTGTTGATTCTCGTCCCGAGCAGCAGGAGCCTCACTGAGGTGCGGCCATCTTGCTTGGCGCCCTCTCCGCTTTGCGTAGGTTTAATTTTATGTATCCTGACCTGAGTGTAGTACGAGTGTGTCGTGATTTTGGTCAGTGTCTCTGTGAGGGCCGTACTATGTGCAGTGTGGCGGGCACTATAGGCTATGCCCTCCCAGTCTTTAGCGCTCAGGGAACGCCCCAGTTCCTCCTCCCACCGTGCCCGCCCCGCATGAAATGTATGAACCTTTGTTTGGGGTAAGATAGCATATAACTCTGAGATCATGCCCTTATCTGACGATTTGGCCAAAAGCCTCCTCTCGTACTGAGTTAAGTGGCGTTGCGCGTTAGCGCAGTTTGAGGGGTGTGTGATCCAATGTCTTAATTGTAAGTAATAAAATGTTCCGATTCCGGGAGCCCAAAATCTATAGATCTTTATTTAGAGGAAGAATCAGTAACGCAGTTTAATTCAGGCACACAAATGTAAACCAGAAGATGATTTTACCTTCTGGGTCTGAGATATGACACCACACAAGCTACACTAAAAGCAGCATTGCATTTATCTTACTTATCCTGGTGAGTGATGAACTTATGCAGTTCAGAATTCTTTATCGCATCAGGACTATATTTTATGTACAAGGCACCACTGACTCAGTGGTTTACTACAAGGTAATTCTTGAGCTATCATATTCCTAGGTCCATGTTCAGTTAAGTCTTTTAGATCTGAGTTTGAACGCAGTCTCTCTATGAGTGTGACCCAGTAATGGAATAGGTTTGGGGTTGTTACTGGATGGAATATAGCCCGCATTGTTAGAGATGTGAAGGAACCGCTGTAGTAATCCTGCACACAGAAGTAGCAATACCGCAGAAAATTATATTTCCAGGATTCTGGATTATCAGGCTTTCACGGGTTTTTTGACTTGTAAATGGGGACTGATTGTGGGAATGGGCAATTAACAAGTTGAAGAGTAGCCAGAGCAGCCTCAGTAGCCAAGCCAGTTTTGGTCAGTCCTTTCTTCAGATCATATTTCTGGGCCAAGTAGGATGCATGTATGGCTGTCCCAACCCCCTTCAGATGGGTTCCAGGGCCTGTTAGGGGGAAGATGCAAACAGGTTTGCACATTCATTACGACAAAGACAACCCAAAGGAGATCCTTAATTTTCTCCAGTATTGGATCTTTCATAGAGTCACATGCTTGAATCATTCCCCCTCATTGAAATGGGAGTCCCACGGTACCATAATAAAGCAGTACATAACATTATCATAGACTATAATGGCATTAAACAACCACTGTAATAGCCTATCCATATCCTTTTAAAAGAACCAAACTCCAGCCAGTCAGGCGACAGCACCCTCTAGAACACTCCCAACAGAGGCTGAGTCCCTCAGATTTTCTACTGCACGTTGTGTGAAGGGAGTCTCCCTAAACTCTGCTTACTTTTCTTTAAAATCAGTTTTGGAAAGTTACTCTGCTGCTTCTGCCATGTCTAAGACGGGAAACGTCGTTTACAACGCGGTGTTTACACCGCTCGACCTTTACCACACAGCCATTACAACGCAAGTCATTACAATGACTTGCACTGGATGGCGCTCTAGGTTAAGGAATAGTGTGATTTTCTATTCCAACATCTTCCCTACTGTTACATGGGCTGGAGTTGGAATAGAAAATCATATTAATCCTCAATCCAGCGCCCTCCAACGCAAGTCGTTGTAACGACTTGCGTTGTAAAAACCGCGATGTAAAGTACTGCGATCAAAATGATCGCGTTGTACTGTCATACATTCGTCTAAGACATCTAAAAAAGGGCTTTTCAGGCCCTGCAATGCATGTGGGAAGAAAAGACTTCAGTGCTGAAGATCCCCACAAGGACGGTCTGTACTGACTCTAACCTCAGCACAAGGTAAAAGACTGTATGTCTGTTGTACTTTTTCCACCAAAACCTTGAAGGATAGGGAGGGGAGGCTTCTTGTATGGCTTCAAAAAGCTAAGTCAAAAAAAATCTCCCAGTTCTGAGGAAGACAGTGACACCTCTTCCACATCTCAGAAGAGATTTCACAAGAGGGCAAGATCTTATGGCCGGTGGACATCAGAGAAATCCAGAAGTGCCCTTAAGAAAACTCATCATGGGTCTGCCAAGGACAGTTCAAAAAAGGAGGAAAAGGAAAAAAATCTCCTCTGAGACTGCCAAATCCAAGCCCAGCACTCCATCTATAAAAGCTGGAGCTCATGTTCCAAAGTCCTCATCAGAACCATCGACGATGAAGCCTAAAACCGCTTTTTAACTCTTGATAAAAACCACTTCACTGCCGATAACACCATCGTCGATGACAGTACCACAATTACATCGAGGACTGCAACAACGATGACGACGTTAATCTCTTCATCGATCTTGTCGACTAAAGTAGTATTGTCAGTGAATTCTCCGTCGACGACACCATCGCTACCGTCAACAACGGTACCGTCAATGATGACCCCCACCGACAAGAATTACACTGTCACTAAGTCACTAAGCAGCCCCAACAGTTGGGATCTGCAAACATCGGCTCGACAACTTCGACGACACTGAAGGTTGCAAAAACTTCCCTCTTGCCTGAGCATACATCACCAAGCAAGGTGTCTCCCGTCCCCCCAAGTCATCTTCTGGACATGGATTAGCCAGATGATGAAGGCACTTTCAGGACAGCTCATAGTTCGTCCAAACTCCATGTAAAATATCAAGAAGAAGATGAAGAGAAGGAGAACTAATATGGGGAATACTACAATCCACAACAGGCAAGATATGTGGAAAGACCCAAGCAGTATGGGGGACATTTCCAACAGTATAGCGAATCGCCTTCTCACCAGGGTATGGTACAAGTACCTTTAAAAACCTTAAGGACATGTTAAAGGACTACGATAAGAGGATTCCGGAGACCTCAACAGAACATCCCACTGCTTCACTTCCGCCTGTCTCCCAGTACACTTAGGCCCATCCCACCATCCTTAACACCCAGGATGACTCCTGCATCAAACATCGCAGCACCTCCTATGGATGATTCTTCATCACCGGATAATGACAGAGAGGAGGGCAAAATTCCTGAAAATCAATCCACCCCCAACGAATGGGACAACTATTTGATTCCCACTCCATCTCCTCCTGCACACAGCTTGTGGTCTCGCCTTCAGAGGATATGGGGGGTTTCACAACCTGATGGAAACACCCCATATCAACTACCGATAATAGTCTGTTTTCTTTATGATTTTAAAGAGCTGGCAAAGAAATTGTTATGAGCCATCCCATTTGTAGACTACATATGGAAAGAAGGCACAAAAATTATGAGAAACCCTGCTATGGTAGCCGCAGTGTTACTGCGTATAGACAAGCAATACAAAGCACTAGAAGACTCACCTGGCTGCCTAATTGGACACCCTAAGCTGGTCTCAGTTATCTCTCAAGCGGCTCAGTGTTCTAAAAACCCCTCCACACCTATCTCTGCTCCACCAGACAAAAAAGGCAGGCACTTAGACAATATAGGTAAAAGATTTTCGACCATGTCTGCCATCACAGTTCATGTGTCCAGCTCTCTGGGCCAGATCGTGTTGAGACGACAAGCAAATGTGGTCTGATGACAGTGCCCTCGTAGACCTGGTGCCAGAGAACAGAATATCAGAGGCGAAGAAGATCTTACATGAAGGGGAACGCACATTATCTGAGATAATTGTGCTATGGACATAGCCTCAACTGGGTTTTGGCACCTAGCAGGAGCTGCAGTTTTAAGGCGACATGGTTGGCTGAAAGCAGCATCTTCTCAGGACAGAGGTGCAATCAAAAATTCTTGATATGTCCTATGATGGAGAAGCTCTCTTTAGCAAACATGTAGATGATGCCTTACAATCCATCAAATCGGACACCGACACTGCTAAATCGCTGGACACCTTGCAGTTTTGGAAAGTGCTCTTTCGTGGAGCAAGCGGAAGAGGTTTCCCATCTCACAGAGGAGGCTATCAGCTCTTTCAGCAGTATCAGCCCTTCCAACAACAATCTAGGTCCCCCCTACCACCATAAGCCCTATAGCCAACCAACAGCTGCAACATACAATATACAGGGGCCTAGAAGGAAACAGATCCCCCAGGGTTGAGACACCAGCCGCAAACAGTTACCTCATCCTGATGCCAGTTATCTCTAACACTCCAGAAACTCTGAGTGCAAAACTTTCCAACTTTCCCCAGCGATTGTGGCAAACAACATCAGACAGATGGGTATTGGCTATGGTTATACCCTGGAATTCATCAAGAAGCAGCCAACCACTCCACCAAGGGGAGCGCACCCACCTCGTCTTCACTTATTCAGGAAAGAAGCTCTCACCATGCTAGCCAAACGAGCAATAGAAAAAGTTCCCCATCCCCAAAATGTAATGGGTTTCTACTCCCTTTTTCCTAGTCAAAAAGAAAACAGGGGAATGGCAACCCATTCTGGATCTCAGAAGATGAAAAAAGTATCTACTTAAGCAATCCTTTTGCTAGGTCACCCTTCCAGACATCCTGCATCTCTTTAACCAGAGACTACATGACAATTCTGGATTTACAGGATGCATACTTTTACATCCCCGTATACCCCAAACATCGCAAATTTCTATGTTTCACTGTAGTCGGCACTCAATACCAGTTCAAGGTCCTCCCCTTTCGGCCTCAAGTCAGCTCCCCACATTTTTTACAAAATGCCTAGCTCCTGTGGCAGCTTCTCTCAGGAAAGACGGTCATCAGCTATTTCCCTACCTTGATGACTGGTTAATAAAAGCACTGACTGCTCGTCAAGTGTCGAAGGCCATGGTAGCTTGCCTAACTTTGTTCTACAGATTAGGTCTCACTGTCAACTATCAAAAATCGGCAACTATCCAATCCAAGAGAATCATTTTCCTGGGTGCAGACTTGGATACCATCCAAGACAAAGCCTTTGTATCCCAGAACAGACAACCAAGGCTCAAGGAACTAGCTCTCAAACTATTGAGAAAAGGG
Organism: Calotriton arnoldi; assembly: GCA_963921515.1. Taxonomy (NCBI): domain Eukaryota; kingdom Metazoa; phylum Chordata; class Amphibia; order Caudata; family Salamandridae; genus Calotriton; species Calotriton arnoldi. Next base: position 881,743 of record CAWUFW010006371.1, on the reverse strand, counting down.
TCTGTTTCAGTGAGTCTGTTCAAATCGCTCCTAGGTATGCTGTCCTCTGCGATCAATCTTGCCCCTTTCACATGCAAGAAAATGAGACTGCTACAGGAAGAGCTATACAAACATTGGATTCAGACAGAAGGATTGTTCGAGGACCTAGTAAAGATTACACTAGGTCTGATGGAAGCACTAACTTGGTGGTCACAGACCAAACACCTGTCACAGGGCCTCACATTCCTACCTCACATACCTGATGTTGTAATAAACATGTATGCCTCCTTAGAGGGCTGGGGTGGTCATTTGCAAGACCTGCAAATCTGAGGAAAGTGGTTTCCAATCCAAAGAAGCATGCACATAGGTCGCCTAGAACTCAAAGTAATTTTTCTCAGTCTCCAAGCTTTTTTGCCAAGGGTAGCAGGGTCATCAGTGTTAATTCAAACAGACAATACCACCAGCATGCAATAAACATGTATGCCTTCTTAAGAGTGCTGGGGCGGTCATTTGCAAGACCTGCAAATACGAGGAAAGTGGTCTCCAATCCAAAGGAGCATGCACATCTGTTGCCTGGAACTCAAAGTCATTTTTCTCAGTCTCTAGGCTTTTTTGCCAAGGATAGCAGAGTCGTCAGTGTTAGTACACACAGATAATACCACCAGCATGCACTATGTGAACAAACAAGAGGGCACAAGATCGTTGGCTCTTTCCAAGGAAGTTCACGAAATCTGGAGCTGGTTAGTAACACACAGGATAACACTTTGGGGCCGATTCTGATGCGGGTTGGAAAAGCTTCCCGACCGAATCGGTTGGGAAATGGTGTCCGACCCACTCGGATCGGGAAAGTCCGACCGGCGGAGTACGATGCATCCGGATGCTTCCAGATACGATTTGGTTGAACTCCCATTGACTTCAATGGGAACATTTGTTCCTAACCGCATCAGAATTGGGCCCTCGGTCGGGAAGACACGTTCCCGATCCGATTTGGAAGGAGCAAATGCTGTTAGGAGGCCTTCCTAACCGCATCAGAATCAGGCCCTCGGTCGGGAAGCTTTTCCAACCCGCATCAGAATCGGGCCCTTTGTGTGGAACATGTTCCCAGAACAAGCAATCTCTTAGCAGACACGCTAAGCAGAACTTGGAACAGCTGCCACAAATGGGTGGTTGATCAGTCGGCACTAAATAGGTTATTCTCACTCTGGGGTAAGCCGGCACTAGATCGCTTTGCAACAAGCAAGAACCGAAAATGCCAGTTCTGTTCAAGTTGGCATCCACATCCAGGGTCGTGGGGAAAAGCCTTTCCGATCAGATGGTCCAGGATCAATGCATATGCTTTCCTCCCAATACCTCTTATACCAAAGGTTCTCAGCAAAATGAAAGCGTAGCGGTGTCTCATCATCCTGATAGCCCTGAGGTGGCCCATACAGCATTGGTTCACGGAGCTGCTCCTGCTATCGGAATCCAACCACATTCACCTGCAACCATCCCGAACACTCTTGACGATGAGCCAAGGCCAGATCCTTCATCAAGACCCGACTTCTCTCCACTGAAGCACATGGCTCCTGAATTCCATGAATTTGAGGATCTAAATATTCTTCAGGACTACAAGGACATTCATTCGCAAGAGCGGATGCCGCTATAAATTCATATAGGCTGAAAAGGAAATGTTTCTGCCTATGCTGCCAGAAATCAAATGTACATCCTATGAAAGCATCATCTGAGCAAATACTACCCTATCTCCTTCCGCTAGCACAATCAGGATTGGTAAATGCGTCCATTAAAGTGCATCTCGCTGTAGTCACAAGATATAGATGATCATCAAATTTTCTCTTTGTGGTCAATCAGGCTTATTAAACAATTTATGAAAGAATTGTTCAGAGTGTTTCCTCCAGTGACGGTTCCTCCCCCGGACTGGCACCTGAACATAGTTTTATCCCAACTCAAAGTCCATTTGAACCCATACACAGAACAGACCTCAGGTTTCTCTCATGGAAGGTTGTACTGCTACTGGTGTTGACATCATCCAGAAGGGTGAGCAAGATACAGGCTTTTACAACTAAAGAACCTTTCTTGCGCTTTATGGATGATTCCGTAATTCTCAGGACCAATCCGAAATTTATCCCCAAAGTCCCTTCAGAATTTCATCTTAACGAGACTGTAATACTACAAACTTTCTTTCCAAATCCGCAGTCACCAGCTGAAAGATCCTTACTTACGCTTGATATCAAAAGATGTCTGAAATTCTACTTACATCGCACCAAGCAGATCAGGAGAACTGACCAATTGTTGGCTACATATGGAAACACTCGTAAGGGTGCACCAGTCACAAAAGCAACCATCACTCGATGGATCTCAGCTGTAATCCAGTTCTGTCACTCCAAAGCTGGCAGCCACTGATGGCAAAAATCAAGGTGCACTCAACTAGAGTGGTCTCCACCTCAACTGCGTGGTTTGCTGGAGTTCACCTGGAGAAAATATGTTGTGCTGCAACATGAAAGAATATACATACATTCAAACAGCATTATTGCCTGGAATTGGTGAAGCGCAGTGATGCAACTGTTGGACAGGTGGCGGTACACTATTTCAATAAGGTGAGCCATTTGTTGGTGACGTGTTTGGTTATGTATTTATAAATGAAATAATAGATGTATATATGTTTATACCCACCATCATCTATTTGTGCTATTGGCATAAGAAGTGTATAAATACAGTAACTGCTTGTTTACTATTCTGATTCAAGCATGTGAATCTATAAAAAGATCCAATACTGGAGAAGAAAATGATTTACTTACTAATAACTGTAGTACTCCAGTATTGGCACCTTTCATAGATTTACATGTGACTCACCCTCCTCCACTTAGGGGCTCCCATTAATGTTACAGGATTTAAGTTCCCACTAGTGCTTGAAAATCTGAGGGACTCAGGCTCTGTTGGGAGTGTTCTAGAGGTTGTTTTTGCCTGATTGGCTTGAGTTTGGTTCTTTTAAAAGGATATAGATAGGCTATTGCAGCCAGTCAACCAATCAACGATTTGTATAGCGCTGCTTATCACCAGTGAGGGTATCCGGGTGCTGGGGGGAGCAGCTGCTGCGATTTGCCAGTCGAACATCCAGGTGTTTATGCCATCTCTGAACTTCTGTAGGGTGGGTGCAGTGCGGAGGTGGAGTGGGAGGCCATTCCATTTCTTGACAATCAGGTAGGAAAAGGTACGGCTGCCACTTCTGCTTTTGTTGAAGCGGGGCATGTGGGCGAGGCAGAGGGAGGCGGAGCATAGCTGTCTGCCAGGTTGGTCGAAGTTCAGTCTGTGGTTGAGGTAGGCTGGTCCTTTGTTGTGCAGGGCCTTGTAGGCATGGGTCAGCAATTTGAACTGGAACTGTTTTTGGACGGTGAGCCAGTGGAGCGCTCTGAGGTGGGGGTGATGTTGGCTCTTTTCGGGAGGTCGAGGATGAGCCTGGCTGTAGCGTTTTGGATGGTTTGCAGTCTGCTCAGTAGTTGTGAGGTGATGCCCACCTAGAGGGAGTTTCCGTAGTCCGGGCAGCTGGTGATGAGGGCTTGGGTGACGGTGCGTCTGGTGTTGATGGGGAGCCATTTGAATATTTTCCGGAGCATGCAGAGGGTGAGGAAGCAGGCTGAGGAGACAGCCTTTATCTGCTTCTTCATGGTGAGCTTGTTGTCGAGTAGGATGACGAGGTTTCTGGCATGGTCTGTGGGAGTGGGTGAGGGCTCCAATTCCGCTGGCCACCAGGAGTCGTCTCATGGGAAGGTGTTGCTCCGAAGATGAGTATCTCTGTTTTGTCATTGTTGAGTTTGAGGCATTTGTTTGTACAGTGATTGCTCATTGCCATTATAGCCTATGATAATGTTATGTACTGCTTTATTATGGTATCATGGGACTCCCACTTCGACGACGGGGGAGTGATTCAAGCATGTGAATCTATGAAAGATGCCAATACTGGAGAACTACAGTTACAGGTAAGTAACTCATTTTCTTATGCGCCAACCACCATGTTCTGACATTGCTCTCCTAGTTGTGAGGGACTGAATGGCCTTTTCTCCGTATAACTGTAAAGCAAATTTTTGGGGTACATGGCATGCAATCTTGGTGGTCAAGAACGTGAAGGGGACATGATTATTTGGCAGATTTGATGTACACAAAAGGACATACCATTGTAGTGGAGTACCATTGGGTCCACCAGAGTGCGTGGGAACATGCTGCTGTCAGTTGTATCAAAGGCTACAAAACAAAGAAGTCAAGTGTGATCCATACACATGGATGGCTCTGATTCCTCGCATTAAACAGCCCCCGTCTGATGTCCCTGGAGTGGTTTGTGTGGTGCAGCGAAGGGGGAAGCCTTTTCTGAAACACGGGCAGAAGGTCCGAGATGAATGTAAAGTTCACTAGTACAACAGAGTCAGAAACCTCCATGGAACTTGCACATTACTGAGCGATGTGTTGACGGCTTGGGCAAGGAGAGGGACAACAAGCCTATTGAACCATATTGACCATTCTGGTTTTCTTTTATGTCATTGTTGGATTTTCCACCAAGTACACGAGGCAAGTACCTGGGGTGGCAGAGTCCAAGGGTCAATTCACTCTTTACTGACTCTGAGTGACAACCTCAGAGAACGCCTGGCCCTGGAGAGCCTCATGTACAGCTGGTGATGTCCCTGCTACTGCCACTTAGTAAGTCATAGCATCTGTAAGACTCGAGGACAGAAGGAATTGAAAGACATACTATGTAGGAACATTATTTTTTGGTAGTACACTATCGCTGTGAATCCACCACTACGGTGGGGAACCCTGCAGAAACTCCCCTCAAGGCACTATTATTTTTTGGTCATTTTTCCACAACTTGTGATGGGTATCCTTTGCAAGCCCCACCCTAACCCCAGGAGAGTGGCATGATGGGAGTTCTTATTTGCTCGTGAGCACCTAGAAACCTACCCCTCTGCCCTTATTGTTCGTGGTAGCATCAATGCTGTCGTTGGATGTGGGATGTTGATGCCGCTTGTAAGAAAAGAAATCGAGAACCAATTTTATTTGCAAAGCACAGGTTTATTCTACTGGGCTGGGGATGGATCTGGTTCTTAATGCGGCTTTCACTTTTCCTTGTCCAGGGTTCGGAGCTCCTCCAGGAAGCCGTCGTTGGGCCGGATGTACCTTTTGGAACTCAGTTTACATACGGCGTCTTTCAGGCTCATGTTCTTGTAGAGCATCAAGTAGGCCAAGACAATCGTGGCACCGCGACTTACACCTGTGACGCAGCAGTGCACGAGGATCTTACCTGCCAGGTTGTGAAGAGATAAAAGTCAGATAAATGTCAGCAACTATGTAGGGAAGAGCAAAAATAGAAAGAAGAGACAAGAGGACCAGGGTGAACACTGAGCGATTCTAAATTCAGTATTATTCCTGGATGCATCAGACAGATGGGCATGGAGGCATTCTTGGCATCATTTCACCAAAGGGGGGTGGGGTAGCAGAATGATCTTCGTATAGCCTTGGAAAGCAAATGGTATCATAGGAAGTCATATTATATAACCTTTGATTGCATTGATAACACAGTAAACATTTTATTAAATATTTTAGTCCATTATTAAGTTATTGTCTGGCCTTTGAAGTAAGACCACGATTTCGGTAGCAGCGTTACCACAATTGGGAATTGCAACGTCACAGTGAATTTAGAAATAGGCCAACCTTGAAATGAGGCAAATGTGTTTTTGCATGTTTTTCTTCATTAGTTGTTATGGATGGATTCAAAAGGTGTGGACTAGATAGAGTGCATAAAGGACAAAGAGTAAGGGGAATGTAGGGTTAGCATAGGGATGTTTAAAGCATGTAGGTAAGACATATGGCCTGATTTGGACTTTGGTGGACGGGTTACTTCATCCCAAACGAGTGGAATATCTACTCTGCCTTATTAGAAGTACATTATATCCTACGGCACTTATAATAAGGCGGATGGGATATCTGTGACGTTTGTGACTGAGTAACCCGTCTACCAATCTCTAAATCAGGCCCTCGGGGTGAAGGGGGGACGGAAAGTGGGGTACAGAGAATGTATGGGCAAGAAAGCATGAGTATAGGAAGTGAGTGAGGTTGTGGGCAAGGAAGAGATAATGTAGGCAAGAGAAGCCTACAGGAAGTGAGGAAGAGTGCAGAGCTGAGACAGGAAGGAAGAAGCGGCTAGGCTGTCAGAATGTGGCAATGGGATTTTGTGTTGGCTAGGGTAGGATGGTCCAATTAATTGAGCAAGAGGTCGCGGAAAAAATAGTGTGAGAAAGCGAATAGACTAGAACCTATGAAAGGAAAAGTGAGGAAAAAGATGTGACTGAGGAGGGATAATGTGAGTAAAGGTGTAGAAAATCAGGGGGGAATAGGGAGAGAGCGTGTGGAGAACAAAAGGCAGGCAGAGAAGAGCAGTGACTGGAAAAGCGAGATTTTGTGCAAGGGAGAGAATGTCAGGAAAGAAAGAATGTCACAACAGGAGAGAGTCTGAGAAGAGGAGAAAGTGTGTGTTTTGAGGGAAAGTATATGTAAGTGCTGGGAAAATGGGAGGGACTGTATGAAGAGTCGGGAAAAATTTAAATTGGTGAGGGAGAGAATGTGGGAAAGAAAAGGGGTGAGAAAGGAGAGAGACGTTGGGCAAGGTGAAAGATTGGGGGAAGAGAAGTCTAATAGACGGAGACAGAATATATGGGATGGAGAGACAGTATTGGATTGGAACAAAAGAGTGCCGGACAGTGCTTAATTAGGGCAAAAAAACTCAGGTGCTAAGTTCCAAAGTTTTTCCATGGAGCCTGCTGCAGAGTTGCCGAGCTACCTAGGTTTGATTCCACCTCATGCCTATTTCTTCCAACACGATACACTTGTTGTCTCACACCTGGACATTCTTTTTCATCCTTTCTTTCTCCCTTCATTACTGTTTTCCTGTCCTTCATATCCTCCTTTTAACTCTTTTCTGGCTCTCTCTTTCTCTGGGTCAAAGTCTGATGCTGAGAACTAAGGTAATGGGGAAACAATGGCTCCTGTGGAATAATAATACAGTATTTCTGATGCAATTCTGCACAATGGCAATATACAGGGTTAGTAGGATGTCAAAAAGAAAGCTGGCCACTGACACTGAGGGAATAGTCAATGTGAATTTTTTTTTCGTTTATATAATAAATAAATGAAATAAACAATATATACATAGGGCTTGAGAATCACAATATGATTATACAACAAACAATGATTACAAATAGTGAACGGTGTCCCAGTGAAAAAAACATTGGAACCTAAACTAATAGTGACATAATACGTGACATATGTACAAGGTTTCACTTGAAAACATTTTGGCGACCATTAAATAATTCAAAATCAATTGGACAACACTTTATACAATCATAAGTGTTTGATAATAGTTCGCCTTTGTTAATTGTCGACGACGTTTCAAGCCCTATGTATATATTGTTTATTTCATTTATTTATTATATAAACGAATTTTTTTTCACATTGACTATTCCCTCAGTGTCAGTGGCCAGCTTTCTTTTGACATCCTACTAACCCTGTATATTGCCATTGTGCAGAATTGCATCAGAAATACTGTATTATTATTCCACAGGAGCCATTGTTTCCCCATTAACTTACTTACCCAGGCTCCCCATGAGTAGGGTTCCCTTGTTTTTTGTTCTCAGTGCTGAGAACTAAGGGCCAGATGTACGACCAGTTTTTGCGTGCACAAACGGGTTTGCGACCCATTTGCGCACGCAAAAACCTACATGGCCATGTACAAACACTATTTTGCAACTCGCAAAAAATTGCGACTCGCAAAATAGTCTTTTGCGACTCACTATTAGGAAGGGGCGTTCCCTTCCTAATAGCGACTCTCTTGCCATGTATGAATAATTTGCGACCGCAATTGCGGTCGCAAACCACTCGCAATTTACTGTGCTCTTCAAGGGGGTGGTAATGGAGTGGCAAATGAAAAGGGGTGCCCAGGGGACCCCTTCCCCTTTGTGACTGGCTCTAAAAATATTTTTTTAGGGCAGCCAGTGGTCCCAGGGACCAATACCTGCCCTTAAAAAATGAAACGAAAACGTTTCATTTTTTTTTTTTAAATGCATCACGTTTTCCTTTAAGGAAAACGGGCTGCATTTAAAAAAAAAAACTGCTTTATTGACAAGCAGTCCCAGACATGGAGGTCTACTGAGCCCAGCAGGCTCATCATCCCTGGGAGGGCCAGCCATTCCCAATGGGGTTGCAAATTGCGAGTGGCTCATTAATATTCATGAGCCTCGCACTTTGCGACCCCATTGGGATTCGCAATCAGTATCTCTGACACTGTTGTGCATTCCAAATTGCGACTCGCAATTTGCGACTCGCAAATGAGCTCAAATGGCGAGTCGCAATTTGGAATGGTCGTACATCTGGCCCTAAGTCCTTGTCCCCAAAAATGACTACCAATGCCAGGCACTTCCAAACACTGGTTCAAATTAAGCACTGCTAATTAAGGTTGTTTGTGGGTAACTGAGGGATAGTTTCATATAAGGATCCAAGAACAGGAGATGGGAAGAGGCCAGATTTAAAATTCTGGGACGGAACATTTGAACCATTTCACAGAGGGAAACAGAGTGAGGAATGAAACTGACACCGCTTTAAGGAATACCTGTAAAGATTAATGCTCTTCGAAGAGAGGCAAAGAAAAATAGAGCCTTCCAAAGTCTATATACAGAGAAACGCCAGAAATAGCTGTCAGATGTGTTACATCCCGTCTTTAGGCTGGACATGGTATATATTACAAAGCATGTCTTTCCGATTGTATGTGTGTGTATGTTGTGTAAACCTTTGCTTCATAACTGAAAATAAATATTGTACCAATCCTATCATCTTGCCTGTTATTATATATATAAAGTTTGGAAATATTGGTACAACTTATCATGCTGGTACATCTGTCACTAAAGTTGCATTAGAGCATGAATAAATCACACTTTAGTTTGCTGATGCTTGGGTAACAGGTACTATTAATACACAGCTCAATTGTACTCCACTTAGCTAAATATGCATACATTCTCAAGTTAGGCAGTTTTCCAGCAATCATAGAATTTTAGCATTCGCTTGCTTAAAACTTTGTTAGCAACAATACAAGTTAATGGAGAAAATTATTTCCTCACGATGTATTTCTCTATATCCCTTCTAAAGCTTTCATTGATGTTGGAATGTTTTTTTTATCACCTGAGCGAAGATGAAAGAGTGAGTTGACTTAGCTAGGATTGCAACCTGTTACATGGAGGTTACCCATTGAAGTCATCCAGGTGAGCAATTGCGTGTAGTGGCACTGTTGGAAAACGAGGCAGCATCTGTGAGGCCTGCACAAATAGCATGACTACATTTGTCCTTCACTGGGAACCAAACACCCAATTGTAGCGCCTGACTCTCAGAGGGTAGCGTTGCAGAGCAGTCTGAGGCTTTACTCAAGGGAGGTGGTGTGGGCTAGTAATCGCCATTTGCAGGGGCGCAGAAATAACACTCAATAATGGATTGTCCAGTCTGTACTTTGCTTTATAAAAGTAAGAGTACATTTGTTAAACACACACACTACTCAATACTATGCACCAATTTACAAATATACATAAGCTGTTGGAATTACTTTGTAAGTATACATAAGCGGTTGGAATTACTTTGTGACATGGCATAACATCTCCACCCCTCCCGCAGGGGGGTGGGGTCTAGTACCACAACTCCTCTGTGTGCACATCATCTTGCCCCCTAATGCAGTAGTTGACCCTAACCTGGAGCGCGGGCCCTGCGCACTGGCCTCATGCCAGTGGCGTCCCACCCCGTTACCTCAACAAGCATTTAAAAATGGGCATACCTGCCTTGGGGACACATAACCCTGACCGAGCATTTCCTACTGACCATAAAGTATGCACCTCTATATCTTAAGGGCTAGCAGTCGGGGTTCTTCCTCTCCCAAGCGCAGAAGCAAGAATACATGTTTAAGCAGCACTTTAGAATTACAGTACTCATCACCTTGGTTGATCATTTGAATGCATTGCAATTACAGCCCCTAAAGGCATCACAGTTGAAATCACAGGATTACGCATATACAGCCAAACACCCTAGCAGGACTGTCTGGCAACCTAACCCCACTTGGCTTATGACATCAACTTACACTTGTGACTTACAGTCCCTTTAACAGAAGTACTCCTGGCAACTACACTTCTCCTGCAGTGCACCACTTCGCTTTAAAAGGAATCACAGGTAAAAGCATGGGATTACGTAAATACAACCAGGTCCCCTAGCAGGAAGATCCAGCAACATAACTCCATTAAATTTAACATCACTTTAACCCAGCATTTCGCTTTACACATGTACCTTTCAGTCCACCTAAAAAAAAGAATAACCAGGTTAAATGCATTTCTGGTGCAATTACACCTCTCCACCTCTAGGAGATGCCCTTCTCCAAGCATCCCTAACTCAGCCTTTCACTCCTCAATGCACTTCTTCATCCACCTTCAGCTGTAGAACAAAAATTCCAGCCTAGAAGGTGTTAAATGCTGACTGAGCCCTTGAGGGGTTATCCTTTGAAGTCCCCATGAGACTTAGGGTGAGACTTTTCTTCGTGCTGGGGGGAGACTGCGCTTCTTCAGCAGCTCCCCCAACACCTTTGCACATGTAGGGTGGTGACCCCGTCCTCCTGGGGCCACCACAAGCGGAGAAAACGCTGTTTTTGCCCTTGCAGGCCGGTCCTGGCCTGCAAGGCATTGTGGGTGCTGCTGCATATTATAGTAGCGGCTCCCCCGCTGCTTTGGAGGGAGCCGCGATTGCGCTGCAGCTTCGCCGCATCTCTGTGCCTTCGGTGGGGGGCCCGGTCCCACCCGGACCCCCAGGTGAGTCTTGCGGCGCGGGGAGCCCATCCCCAGCCGCCTTGCCAAATTTCAGGGGCCCCTCCTTTCTCCTCCGGGGTTCCGGTCCCACCCGGGACCCCTCGCGCCACCATTTCTCTTCGGGAGGGGGCCCCGGTCCCACTCGGGACCCCCACATCCTCCTTTTGATGGAGGGCAGCTCGGGGAGCCCACCCCCGGCTGCCCCCGCCGGCTCCCCGCCCGGCCCGCAAACTCGCGTGCGGCCGCGGGAGCCGGCAGAGTCTTCTTGTCTGCCCGCTCCTGCGGGCAGACGCAAGGCGACTCCGCTCCTGCTTCGGGGCCCGGGGATGGGCTCCCGGGCCCCCGGACATCCTCGGGGGGGTGCGACGGCGACCCCTCCAACCCGGCATTTTCGGGGCCCGGGGATGGGGTCCCGGGCCCCCTCCTCCTCCTCATGGGGGGGGGCGCGACGGCGCTCCCCCGACAGTTCTTGTTAGGCGGGGGCCAGGGTGGGCTCCTGGCCCCCGGGGGGGATAACTTCACGCTCCCCGGCTTTGCTCCCGGGCCCCCGACCACCTCTTCATGGGGGGGCGCGACGGCGCTCCCCCCACCTTTACGGTTTCCAGGGGCAGCCCCCGGGACCTGACCCACCCCGGGGGCATGATTATCACCGGCGGCGGAGCCCCACGCGCTTTGTCGTCGGTCCCAGGCAGGGTCAAAGGTCGCCTACCTTCTGGGCGGCATATCTCGGCCCCCTGGACTCCGATTTTCACCATTTTCGCGTCTTCTTGCTCCTGGTGGCCAGCTCCAGCCACTGGGAACACTCTCCTTCGCCCTCCGGGTCTCTGCAGAGGGGGATTCGGCAGGAAGCTGTCTTCACTGGCTCCCTGCGCCAGCCTTTCGCCTGTCTCTCCTCCTTGGCCTCTCTTCTCCCTGCGCAGAGGCCTCTGCTTCTGCGCACCGGTCCTGGGCTCTTCTTCTGGTGCTGTCAGGGCCCTGGGGGGCAGTCAGGGGGTTCCTCCTTCCAACTGCCCATTGCGCCAGGCTCCAGCACCTTCAGCCTCCGCAGACCACACCCCAGAGAGAGCTTCTCTTCCTGTGCAAGCACTTTTTAAAAGTTGAGTAGGGGGCTGGCAGGAAGTCTCTGTTGGTCCTATCAAACAGCGACACATCACTTCCCTGCCCCTGCTCCCTCCTTCTTGTCCAGCCTCTGGGCTGGTTCAAAATGGCGTCGTCCAGGGTCTCTGGCCACATGGTCTCTGAAACACGAGCCCTTCCCTCCTTGGTGCAGCCTGGTGCCTGGCACCAGTGATAGCTGCTGATGGATGAGCCTGTAGCCCCACCCATCTTCTTCTTCCTGGAGAGGAGGCCTTGGCTTGTGGAAGAAAGGTTATCAATCCATCCAGCTGAGGTCAGCCCTCAGCCTGGCCCTGGTTATGACTGACTCAGAGAAATGTGACATTTCTGGATGACCCAAAAGCAGTACAAATATGACTTTGGACTCTGCAGAATACTTCTTCTCACATCCGCTACAGTGGACTTTAGGGCGTGTCTGGAATCTGTAGGCCTTAGGAAAGTTAATCTAGCACATTGGCTCCACATCCCCCTAGGGGAATAATGAAGTGAAAAACACAGTAAAACACACTGACTTTCCCTGGCATGTTCCTTCCCAGTGTATAAGGCCTATTCCGTGTCACCACCCACTTCTGCATAAGTCCCGCCACACCATTCACTTTGTAGCTGCTCCTGGACTGCGCACGCTAGGAATCTCCCCTGCGCAGCCCCTACACGTGTGCACACGCATGTACACAGGTATCTGCATGTAACCAGCCCGGTGCCCCTTACTCCAGCTGCTGCGCAGCGGCCTAGTCAAGCTAGGGGGACATCAGTAAAATCCACATGCAGTCTCTTTCTTCATGAGTTCACTGTGGATGAGTCCCACTTTATGAGGCTCTCCCACAGTAAAAGCTCAACACATAGGTGCTCAAAAAGCGAAAAATCCGGGCGGCCCATAGAGTCAGAACCACCTTCTAACACACGCCGCGCCCAGCTGATTCCTACAGGGAAGAAGTAGCCACTCTACATGGGTATTCTTCCCGTAGTCAGCGATAACTAGTTATAAGGGGTTCTGACCAGACCCCCTTACTCACCAGTTATCCGCTCAGACCACCTACTCCTCCCATCCATGAAATCTCCACCCATGACAGGGATCCCAGACTACCCTAAGAACCCTCCGGGCTCTAGGTTAGATACCTCTAGGTCACTCATGGTCTACATGGACTTGGCCTCACTAGGCCCACCTTTGCCCTTGGGCATGCAACACTATGCCTACCCCTTCTCTGGACAAGGGTCCAGTGCCTCAGCACCGATGCGGTCTTCGGGGATAGGTCTACATCCCATCCCCTGGGTCACTAGCTGGTCTCCCTTCTGGAGTTTGGTCCAACCAGTACCCTCTCTCCGTTTGGTCCTTGCACCCCAAAGTTGCAACCTCTCTGGACCCTCACCCTCAGCCTGCCGCTGAGGTCATTATGCTGCCACCACCCTTTCGGGAGGACTGGCTTCCCTAAAGAAAGCACAGCCATTCGTGCTTTCCCCACACAGAAAAGCACCCTTTGGCCACTGGCCTGGCTCCCTGATAGGACCTCAGACCGACTCACTACCACACTGGCAGTGCCAGGGAGGAACACTGAGGGTGCCTCGTCAGACCTCCTACAGCTCATTCCCCCCGTCAGTAGCTCCACACGGAAACTACCCCGGGAACCTAGACCCCTTCTTTGTTCTCCGCTGCGAGAACAGGGCCTATGCACCCTTCCCTCCGAGAGACGCGCTCTCCTCCCGGAGTACCCTTAGAGAGCCTGTGGGCCCGAGTTAGCTAGACCCAGGCCCACCTCTCATGGCTCTCCCCGGTATCCCAGCAGCGCCTTGGGAGACCGCCCAGGGACCTACATGGTCCCTGGATGGCCTGCACCACCCCTTATGAAGAGCAGGGTCCCTTCCCTAAGATAGGCCCCACCTGCCTTCAGGGTAGTACGACCACACCAAGCCAGGGACCCTAAATATCCCGGCTAGGCCTGCACCACCCCTTTGCGAAACACAAGGTCCCGTCACTTAAGATAGGCCCCACCTGTGTTCAGGGTGGTACTACCTTGCAGAAGTCCACCTCCTGCATCGAGCTGGGGAACACCCTCATGCTTCCGGTCCTGGGATACAAGTCCCCTAGGACCTACCTGACTGGTCACCTGGCCAGGCATCGCCCCAGCCACCACCTCAGGCTCACCACACAAGCTCCAGGGTGACATCCTAGCTCGAGCACTACCCCACCTTTGGGGCCACCCATCACCATGGGCCACCCGGGGTAACCACTCACCGGACCCTGACACCTCAGGGTCCGCCACCTAACCCTTCACCTGGAAACCAGGGAGTACATCACCCCCACTCAGATCTCCACTGGATCAGTTACCTAGCCCACCTAGGGTACCTAGGGGCTACCACTACACACCATCACCCAAGAACTACCCTCCTTTGGGGCCACCCACTACCAGGGGCCACCCCTGGGCTGCTCACCTCCCCACCAGTTAACCTGGGGGGCCTGCCGGACACTCAACTCTACCACACCCTCCTCCCACCGTGGGAAAAGCTTCTTGGGGTCCCCCACCATGGGAACCCTGGGTGTTACTACCCGGGGTAAAGAAACCTCCTGCCCCACCCTTCCAGTGGTTTTGGCCTGCGCCAATGGCAAGTAAACTTTCCGCGGGGGAAGGATACCTGGGGCCCCTTCGGTGGAAACCCTCCCTGCCCTTAAAAGGCGCAGGAATCTCCCAGGACCCCTCTCTCTCCTGTCCCCCACAAAGGTCAATCCACCCCTTCACCCCCACCTGTGATGTAGGTATCAGTTGCTGTCCCTATCTCTTGAGGAGACACCCTCCTCATGCAGGTGTAGTGCATGTAGTGTTAGGGTTCAAAGGTGTACAATATGGCTTAGAACATTTGTATGCAATCATTTCCTGGAAAGCACCATCCCGCTAGCACATGATAATCAACATATCGCGGTCATATCAATACAGTTTACATTTAAACCATAATATCTTCACAAGACCCATATGTGCGCGGGGCTTTCCTTTCCCATACCTTTAGTTCACATAACCAAAACTTTGCACCCTTCTCAGAGCCTTGCGCTCTTCCATTTGCTCATTACTGCATAGGTAATGTGTGGCAAAACTGGACTTATCAAATGCTATAAATGCGCACCAGAATGGGATACTATGTTTCCCGCCGCTAGACACCAATGTTGGAAAACGAGGCAGCATCTGTGAGGCCTGCACAAATAGCATGTCTACATTTGTCCTTCACTGGGAACCAAACACCCAATTGTAGCGCCTGACTCTCAGAGGGTAGCGTTGCAGAGCAGTCTGAGGCTTTACTCAAGGGAGGTGGTGTGGGCTAGTAATCGCCATTTGCAGGGGCGCAGAAATAACACTCAATAATGGATTGTCCAGTCTGTACTTTGCTTTATAAAAGTAAGAGTACATTTGTTAAACACACACACTACTCAATACTATGCACCAATTTACAAATATACATAAGCTGTTGGAATTACTTTGTAAGTATACATAAGCGGTTGGAATTACTTTGTGACATTGCATAACATCTCCACCCCTCCCGCAGGGGGGTGGGGTCTAGTACCACAACTCCTCTACTGCACATCATCTTGCCCCCTAATGCAGTAGTTGACCCTAACCTGGAGCGTGGGCCCTGCGCACTGGCCTCATGCCAGTGGCGTCCCACCCCGTTACCTCAACAAGCATTTAAAAATGGGCATACCTGCCTTGGGGACACATAACCCTGACCGAGCATTTCCTACTGACCATAAAGTATGCACCTCTATATCTTAAGGGCTAGGAGTCGGGGTTCTTCCTCTCCCAAGCGCAGAAGCAAGAATACATGTTTAAGCAGCACTTTAGAATTACAGTACTCATCACCTTGGTTGATCATTTGAATGCATTGCAATTACAGCCCCTAAAGGCATCACAGTTGAAATCACAGGATTACGCATATACAGCCAAACACCCTAGCAGGACTGTCTGGCAACCTAACCCCACTTGGCTTATGACATCAACTTACACTTGTGACTTACAGTGCCTTTAACAGAAGTACTCCTGGCAACTACACTTCTCCTGCAGTGCACCACTTCGCTTTAAAAGGAATCACAGGTAAAAGCATGGGATTACGTAAATACAACCAGGTCCCCTAGCAGGAAGATCCAGCAACATAACTCCATTAAGCTTAACATCACTTTAACCCAGCATTTCGCTTTACACATGTACCTTTCAGTCCACCTAAAAAAAAGAATAACCAGGTTAAATGCATTTCTGGTGCAATTACACCTCTCCACCTCTAGGAGATGCCCTTCTCCAGGCATTCCTAACTCAGCCTTTCACTCCTCAATGCACTTTTTCAGCCACCTTCAGCTGTAGAACAAAAGTTCCAACCTAGAAGATGTTAAATGCTGACTGAGCCCTTGAGGGGTTATCCTTTTGAAGTCCTCATGAGACTTAGGGTGAGACTTTTCTTCGTGCTGGGGGGAGACTGCGCTTCTTCAGCAGCTCCCCCAACACCTTTGCACATGTAGGGTGGTGACCCCGTCCTCCTGGGCCACCACAAGCGGAGAAAACGCTGTTTTTGCCCTTGCAGGCCGGTCCTGGCCTACAAGGCATTGTGGGTGCTGCTGCATATTATAGTAGCGGCTCCCCCGCTGCTTTGGAGGGAGCCGCGATCGCGCTGCAGCTTCGCCGCATCTCTGTGCCTTCGGTGGGGGGCACGGTCGCACCCGGACCCCCAGGTGAGTCTTGCGGCGCGGGGAGCCCATCCCCGGCCGCCTTGCCAAATTTCAAGGGCCCGGTCCCACCCGGCCCCTCCTTTCTCCTCCAGGGTTCCGGTCCCACCCGGGACCCCTCGCGCCACCATTTCTCTTCGGGAGGGGGCTGCGGGAGCTGGCAGAGTCTTCTTGTCTGCCCGCTCCTGCGGGCAGACGCAAGGCGACTCCGCTCCTGCTTCGGGGCCCGGGGATGGGCTCCCGGGCCCCCGGGTAACCTCGGGGAGGGTGCGACGGCGCCCCCTCCAACCCGGCATTTTCGGGGCCCGGTCCCGGGCCCCCTCCTCCTCGCGGGGGGGGCGCGACGGCGCTCCCCCGACAGTTCTTGTTAGGCGGGGGCCAGGGTGGGCTCCTGGCCCCCGGGGGGATAACTTCACGCTCCCCGGCTTTGCTTCGGGGCCCGGGGATGGGCTCCCGGGCCCCCGACCACCTCTTCATGGGGGGGCGCGACGGCGCTCCCCCCACCTTTACGGTTTCCAGGGGCAGCCCCCGGGACCTGACCCACCCCGGGGGCATGCTTATCACCGGCGGCGGAGCCCCACGCGCTTCGTCGTCGGTCCCAGGCAGGGTCAAAGGTCGCCTACCTTCTGGGGGGCATATCTCGGCCCCCTGGACTCCGATTTTCACCATTTTCGCGTCTTCTTGCTCCTGGTCGCCAGCTCCAGCCACTGGGAACACTCTCCTTCACCCTCGGGATCTCTGAGAGGGGGGATTCGGCAGGAAGCTGTCTTCACTGGCTCCCTGCGCCAGCCTTTCGCCTGTCTCTCCTCCTTGGCCTCTCTTCTCCCTGCGCAGAGGCCTCTGCTTTTGCTCACCGGTCCTGGGCTCTTCTTCTGGTGCTGTCAGGGCCCTGGGGGGCAGTCAGGGGGTTCCTCCTTCCAACTGCCCATTGCGCCAGGCTCCAGCACCTTCAGCCTCCGCAGACCACACCCCAGAGAGAGCTTCTCTTCCTGTGCAAGCACTTTTTAAAAGTTGAGTAGGGGGCTGGCAGGAAGTCTCTGTTGGTCCTATCAAACAGCGACACATCACTTCCCTGCCCCTGCTCCCTCCTTCTTGTCCAGCCTCTGGGCTGGTTCAAAATGGCGTCGTCCAGGGTCTCTGGCCACATGGTCTCTGAAACACGAGCCCTTCCCTCCTTGGTGCAGCCTGGTGCCTGGCACCAGTGATAGCTGCTGATGGATGAGCCTGTAGCCCACCCATCTTCTTCTTCCTGGAGTGGAGGCCTTGGCTTGTGGAAGAAAGGTTATCAATCCATCCAGCTGAGGTCAGCCCTCAGCCTGGCCCTGGTTATGACTGACTCAGAGAAATGTGACATTTCTGGATGACCCAAAAGCAGTACAAATATGACTTTGGACTCTGCAGAATACTTCTTTTCACATCCGCTACAGTGGACTTTAGGGCGTGTCTGGAATCTGTAGGCCTTAGGAAAGTTAATCTAGCACATGGGCTCCACATCCCCCAAGGGGAATAATGAAGTGAAAAACACAGTAAAACACACTGACTTTCCCTGGCATGTTCCTTCCCAGTGTATAAGGCCTATTCCGTGTCACCACCCACTTCTGCATAAGTCCCGCCACACCATTCACTTTGTAGCTGCTCCTGGACTGCGCACGCTAGGAATCTCCCCTGCACAGCCCCTACACGTGTGCACACGCATGTACACAGGTGTCTGCATGTAACCAGCCCGGTTGCCCCTTACTCCAGCTGCTGCGCAGCGGCCTAGTCAAGCTAGGGGGACACCATAAAATCCACATGCAGTCTCTTTCATCATGAGTTCACTGTGGATGAGTCCCAATTTATGAGGCTCTCCCACAGTAAAAGCTCAACACATAGGTGCTCAAAAAGCGAAAAATCCGGGCGGCCCATAGTGTCAGAACCACCTTCTAACAGGCACACATATACGTATCTTCCTATTGTGCAGAAATGTATGTCGTTGGTATTGCAGCCGCTAGGCCACAGTCACACCAGGTATAGCGGTCTCCTTTCTGATAGGTCACGAGGTCTTCTTCATCACTTACCTTTTGGACACCTAAGGGCTTCATCAATAAATTTGGCAGCCGGGCAGAAGAAGCTGCTGATTTTGAAGTCGGGTTCGTCGAAGATCTGGAAACCCTTGTAGGTGATCGGCATGCCCTTATAGTAGCAGGCATTGGTTATAACTTCCCCTGTGTCATGTGCTGCATTCAGGATGTGTGTGATACCAAGGCACATCAGATTTTCCCTGTCCATCGCAGCATACCTGTTGAAAAAAGCAATCCTGTTAGCATGAAAATTCTGCAGCTTCCCAGAAGGCACCTGCGTTATAAATACGACATAATGATACTATATGCTATGACATATTTCATGTAATAGTAAAGCATACGAAAAAAAGTCATAATATATCACAATTAACATATAACATTTCCTCTCCCCGTTACCGCATCACAATTATATCTATCACAAGCTTGTGCTTTTAAGCGGGAAGGTGAATTGTTGCTGGCAAGTGGGGCAAGAGTGTATAGTGACTTCAGCTACAGAAATACAACATATCTAGCAATAACCCGCTTATTTATATTTACAGTATAAAAAATTGTGCCTTCTTGTGATGTGTGGTGCCAGAGTGTGCTAAAACACCACACTGCCAATTCTGGATCATGTATAAGCAAAATACAGCAAATGGCTTTGAGACGGCCATCAAATGTGCCAGCAGCTGTCACCATCTGTAGGTAGGTTTGTCTGAATTGCATACGGTAGAAGGAATTCACTTTGGCAATAAAGGCTCTTTCAGGGCCTACTACCGAAGCGAAGGAATTAATGAAGACATGGACATTTTTCAAGGCAGGATAGTTCTCTGTGGAATCCTGAAACACTGAAAGGCCTATTTATGAGGCCGTTTGCATCGCGCATGCACAACGCAACATGATGCATGAGTGCCGCAAACCTTAAGACAGATTTTTGAACCTACGCAGAGCCACTTTGCATGGCTCTGAGTGGCTCCAAAAAGCTGGAGTAACGCAACCCAGCGCTAATCGCTGTGTTGCGATACTCTGCCCTGGGAAGGCGTTCCATGGATGTTTCTATGCAACTCCCATGGTTCTTGACGCATTCCCATATTTACAAGAAATTGTAAACCAGGGAAATTGGCAAAATCTTACACCTTCCCAGGGAGGCGTAATGAGAAGAAATATCTCTATTTCTACTTGTTTTTTCCTCTTTCTATGTGTGCTGCATTCTGCAGCATATGTCAAAAGCAGAATATGCCTCCCAGGATTGTTTTTGTGCTGGAAGAGGCCCCTTCCTGCACAAAAACAATCCTGCATGCAACGCAGGCACCCTTACACCATGGTGCAAGGATGCCTTTGTTGGCACTAGTCAGCCCATTGTGCGCCAGAGCATAGGGGAGGACAGAAATGCGCTGTATTGCCTTAAATACTGTGCATTCCTGCCCTTCCCCTGTCACGTAGTGCAGCGCAGCAAGATGACCTGCTGTGTTGCACTGCGTGACTTGGCCATAACTATGGCCCTAAATGTTTTGGCAACTCTAAATATCTTGATTGTCCTTACGCATTGCCGAGAAAGAGGTTAGGAAAGACTTCGTCCTCCTGGTTTGGTTGTCCGTCGTTCGCTCTCTCCATCAGTTCCAGGAGATCACAGGCACTCGGTGTTTTGCCCTTCTTCTGACATGTTGTAGTAGGGGCACAACTCGAGGAGCTAGATGATCTGCAGCTCGAGCATGAGCCCGCTGCGGGGCTAACATATTGCCGGGAACAACTCATGTTGATCTACAAAAAACAAACATTTGTTGCCAAGGTTATCAATGGAGGCGTTTTAATATCTTTCTAATTAATTGTATTTCAGTTCATATGCATAGCTCATTATAACGATAGCTCATCAGTAGCTTACAGGTCAGTAACGCGGGCATGCTGAGAGTCAGCGGTTGTGCCAATGGCAAAACCAGAATGTGATTTCACAGCTCCTTACTCAGAACCCAGAACTTTCTATAGCTGAAAGTGTCCTCCCATCAATCCAATATTTTTGTATTGTTTTGTATAGAGCCAACAAGAGGCTGACATTTAACAAATACAGAACATGAAAGACAAATGATAGAAATAAAGGCGGGGTAGAGTTAAAAGGAGGTGTATGTGTGTGTGGGGGGTTTATGTAGTTTGAAACAGTAGTAGCAGAGCCATTTTGGGATACGGTACATATAGAGACTTGAAGAACAGATTAAAGGGGCAGAGTGGAAGTGAGATAACGGGGAGGCGTATGAAAAAGTACCATCAATGCTTTTTTGCTTACACCTTAATATATGGGGGTTGCACTTAAGAAAAATCGAAGGGACTTGTCAGAGGCTGGTTCCTCCGAGAGACTGGAAGGTATCAGTGTAGCATGGTTAACCTGAGAGATCCATTTGCAACAAATGCCCTGCCCAAACCACACTGTGCCAGAACGACTAGTAGTGTAAGACTGGAGACTACAGCGATTAGAAGTGTCTGCAAAATTACACAGGAGAGGGCAATGGGAAGAATGGTGTGGTGGGACTTATGAAAACTATAGCGGCGTGAGTGCAACCGCTCGGTGACGCCACGCAAGCATGCTCACATAATAACTCAAAATAAATTGTGCACCAGATACAATAAGGTATGATGCCCCCACTTATGTGATTAAAAAGCTTCAAACGTATGTTATTGAATGTGTACAGCAGGGAGCTGCATACAAGATGAGATAAGCTAACTTTCTGCATTAGATCAGCTACCTCCACTTCAGACGACATAGTGGCTTTCTCTGGAGAATTCCATAGAAAGATGTCCCCAGGATCACTGCAACACAGCCTGGACATGACAATAAAAGCAATCCATATCCTCCCTGGCATTGCAGCCAATTATCCCACCATTTAAACCCGTCTCAAGCAGCTCAAGCTCAGTTAACTGCAATGAGCCTTCTTTTATTTTAGATCCTCAGACACCACCAGAGCTTCGACAGATAGTTCCTTCAGACGACTCAGCTCACAGAGCTGCATGACACCCGACCGAAACAACGCAAATTCTAGACTTTTTATGTAGGATGGGTGAGAAAATTCAGGCAAACTCAAAAAGGCTGTGGCCGCCCACTCACCAACTTGTATTGCAAGGAGCAAAACATTGGTTGAACAGCAGTTATTCTTCATTTCGGGAGTATGTCCACCAGCATCTCCAAAGGTCAAACAATTTGTGCACCAGGTGACTGAACTGGCAAAAAAATGTAAGTTGGTGGTCATCAATTCTGACCTTAGAATCGTACAACCACTACAGCTACCTCTTCTCTTCATGAACACAGTACCTATGCATCATCTCAGTCGTATCATATTCCTGTTGTCTTGCATGATCCTTGGCTCCACTGGTAATCACCCACTCTGAGCCGAAGGTTCTGCCCCTCCTCCCCTAATAATCCTACAGGTGGGGAACTACTGGGACTGGTGGTCACATATCTCCTGTCGATGTACTGCCACCCATAACATCATAGGGCCTACCTCTGCATCTCACCATGGTCAACACTTCTCTTTAAAATCTCTATTAAAGGGGAACTGGTGAAATGGAATACATTCCCGAGGCACCAAGGGGTGACCAAATACTGCGGAGGAGACACGCTCTATTAAGCTCAATTCCAAATAGTTAAGGAACCCTATTAGTGAAGCTAAGCAATAATAAACCAGAACCAGCTACGATGTCGACAGACCCAGATCTCAGATGTCACAGTTGTTTTATAAATGTTCTTTCCCAGCGCCTACCGATCTTCGATTTTTCTGACTTCTCTCCACTTTGCTTCTCGCTTTATATCGTTGAGTGCCGGAGTAGCCTTCATTTACATGCTTTCTTTGCCTGCAGCTCTTCCGGTGCCTCTGCCGCCTCCCCATTTCTGAAAAAAAAGGTCCGCGTTCAAACCTCCGCTGACATGCTGCCACAAGCTCCACTTTTCATACCTAACCATTGACTAGCACTCCATTGTACCTAACAGGTGTCATAACCATCCACAGCCCGCTAATAGGCTTAACCCTCCCAGAAACAAGTGGAAATGTAAACTCTGCCACAAGATCCTGCAGTCATGACCATTGCTAGTTCAACCCTTTGACGAGACACTGATTGATTTAACCCCACAATAAATGCACCTGGGTATTCCGCTTAAAACCTTCTCCGCATGCTTATTGGCTGCCTGCTCACAATCCTACTTTCTGCTAGTCCAAATGATTGCTAATAATATTTAATCATATTTATCGCGTCCACCTGAAGATGATCAGATGGATGATCAACAGGCAATAGTCATGCCAAATGATCAGTAACATTGGCATGCCTGAGGAAACAGCTAATTCAGCAGAGTCCGCCAACATCATTTAGCCCCGGCTTCGTCGCAATGCTGGACTCTTCAGCACTTCAACTATATTCCGCGATAGGCCTAATAGTATGGGGGGATAATTTTCAACTTTCTCTAAAATGGGCATTGTTTGCATGCGACAGGTGGTTACGTCCCAGAAGTCTCTCCTTCGGAAATGTCGTCACCCGCTAGTGATGTCACCGGTGACCCCTAACCCGGAATCCCTCCTCCAGAAATGAAGTCATTGAGTCGTCACTTCCGACTCATGTAACCAGGTAGTAATGTCGCCTGTGACCCCTAACCTGGAAGTCCCTCCTCCGGAAATTGAGTCATGACAGCCACTGAGCCTGAAATTATGTTGCACCCTGCCCCATCCCCACCATCTCCGGAAGTACCATCACTTCCAGCCAGTGTGACTAGAAAGTGATGTCATCCATGACCCCTAACATCGGGAGTGCCAAGGAACCCAGACCTTGGAAGTGACATTGCCCAAAACCTATCCCAAGGCAATGCGCCAGAAATCACATAGTTGGTAACCATGAGAGTTCAACTGTCTTTTTGAAAGGGAAGAGAAATTTGAATATGAAGGAATGTGTGTACATTATTGTATGTGCAAACGCTCACAAGCACACCCCCAAACCCCCACGCACACACACACACACCTATAAACACACGCAAGGACGTACATTGCTTGTACATGTAGTGTATGTGGGAGTTTGCATGAGTCTGTGTGCATGTGAGTGGGTGTGTTAGTGAATTTGCTTGTTCATGTAGAGTGTGTTGGTGTCTGTCGGCATCTGTATAGGTGGCATAATGCCTGTAAACAGGCTCTTTTAAAGTGCCTTGAAAGAAAAAAAATATTCACCATGATGTTTTCTGTAACAGTGCAACAAACAGATAGTGCAACTCGTTTTAGACAGATGGAATAAGTCCTTTTTTAACAATAAGGGATTGAAATGAACTCAGGGCTATTTTTAAAAACTGTTCAAGAAATTTAAAAGAGTGTAACAAGTTTTCACTCACAGGAAATTAGGCCATTTTTAAGCAGCAAAGAATATAACTTTGTTTAGCGCTAATTTTAAAACTGCAAAAGAGGAGGCCTTTTTGTTTTTTGGTCCAAAACCTGTCTTGGGTGACCTCATTGCTCACAAAAACGAAAATAACTTTTTTTCTTAACACATAAAATGCTGACACATGGTTTAGCTCTAAAAATGGTCTCTTTTTAAAAACTGCCTTGGATGACATCATTGCTCACAAAAACGAAAATAACTTTTTTTCTTAACACACAAAATGCTGACGCTTGGTTCAGCTCTAAATAGGTCTCTTTTTAAAAGCTGCCTTGGATGACCTCATTGCTCACAAAAACGAAAATAACTTTTCTTAACACACAAACCTGCTTCTAATTTCAGTTTAGATAAACATGGGAATTCTGACTCCTGGTCACAATAAAAGGGCTGTTTTAAGAGCTGTCTTGGAGACCTAATTGCTCACAAAAAGTAAATGAGCAATAACTTTTTTCTTTCTCAGCACACAAACCTGCTTCCACTTTTGGTTTAGATAAACCCAGGAAATACTGATTCCTGGTCAAGACAAAAAAGGGCTGTTTTAAGGACTCATGAATACAGCTGTAAAAACAAACTCACTTTGGACAAGCACAAAAGAAAACACTGAACATTTAAATGACCCTAGCATTAGCTCAAGATAAGGCCCTTCTTGAGCCTGTGTATTATCTTAAGATAAGGTGAGGAGACCCTCCTCAGAACTGTATATAAGCTGCAAGGGTTTTTGATACTTGCACTACTGAAAAACCTGCAGAGCAGATCGCTAAGACGCTGAACTCCCAAATGACCTCCACCACAAAGTCAAGAGATAAGTAAAAGATATAATTTTAAATATATATATATATATATTTATATATATTAGCTACTGGTGGTCGCCAGTAGGTAGTTATAGTTAGAACCTTGTTTCTATTCAAAAAGCATTTTTTCTTTTGCCAATATCTTTGGCACCGGTTGACGAATCTTCACGAAATTTCCTAAACTAATGGCCCGCTCCGGTCAGCTCCTGTCTTAAAAGTTTCGGGGTGATTCGTCAAGCGGGGGACGATAAA
The DNA here is from genome assembly GCA_963921515.1 of Calotriton arnoldi. Lineage (NCBI taxonomy): Eukaryota > Metazoa > Chordata > Amphibia > Caudata > Salamandridae > Calotriton > Calotriton arnoldi. Next base: position 856,608 of record CAWUFW010006371.1, on the reverse strand, counting down.
AAAGGGAGGTCCCAAAACGTGTTTTCTCCATGTTAATTTCCATAGGAAACTTTAGACACAGCTACAGCCCGAACTGCTGATCGGAATTACACCAAATTTGGCAAAAAGGTAGCTTTTGGTCCAGAAAGCACGCTTTTCTTTAAATGGTGTAAATCCGTTCAGTAGTTTTTGAGAAATGTTAACATTTACAGATATCGATATTTGAGAATTGCGAGATCTGATTGGCTGAACCCTCCCGATCATGAGCTTGACTCTGATTGGCTGCCAACACTTCAAACCAGGAAGTGTTGGCAGCCATCTTGTGACTCGGTAGAACCGAGTCACAAGAAAAAATGTAAAAAACAAGAAAAAGGGGCAGGCTAGAAACACCCTGACCCCCTAGGCATGCTGACCCCCAGGGCCCAAAAAAGCCTTTTTTTTTAAAAAATTTGGCGGGAATTGCGTAGGATCCGCGAATCCAGCAGAAAATTCGAAAAAAACGAAGCGCGGGCTCCCGTGCTTCATTTGTATTAAGCCCCCGGGTGGGCCAGGTCCCGGGTGCAATGCAGGATTATGTAGCGGGGGCCTGCGGGGGCCCCCGCAGCCCCGGTGACCGCCACCTCCCCGGGGCTTTGCTAATAATGCGCTGGGGCACGCAGCCCCCTCGCAGCCCCAGGGACCGCCACCTCCCTGGGGCTTGTTAAAAAAATGCGTGGGGGGCTCCTCCCCCCCACGCTGCCCCGTGGACTGGTACCTCCCCGGGGCTGTACTTTATTTAGAGTGGGGGGGACCTCACAGGCCCCCCCAAGCCCCGGGGACCGCCACCTCCCCGGGGCTACTTCTAATACTAAGTGTGTGGGGGGCTCGAGCACCCCCACACTGCCCCGGGGACCACCACCTCCCTGGGGCTTTAAATAAGTTGGGAGGGGGCCCGCGTGGCCCCCTCTAGGAGCCCTCCCCAGGGCCATCTCCAGCAATGTACCGCAGGTGCCCACCCCAGGGACATTGCAGTTTGCAATGGCAGGGCGGGCCATTGCAAACTTCTGCTTTGCTTCATGGAAGCAAGAGCAGGAAAACTATTCTCTCTTCCATGAAGCGAAGCAGAATTGCTTTTGGGCAAGGGAAGCTGCATGTCAGCAGCTCCCTTTGCCCAAAAGCAATGCCGGCTCCTGCAGGAGGCGGGGAGCCGGCTGGGACCATGGGGGCATTGGGGCTCCCCCGCGGTCCCCAACGTGAGGACAGGCCTTGGGGGATGGGGTCCCCGGTGCCAAACGTAGCCCAGGGAAGGGGGGGACACGCGGCCCCCTCCCGTAAAATTGTAAAAAAAAATAATCAAAAAGAGGCAAACCCCCAGGAGATGGGGTCCCCGGGCCGAAAAAGACCTCAGGAGGGGGGCCATGCGGCCCCCCTCCTTTAATTGTAGTTTTTTTTTTTAAACAAGTGGCCATGCCCCAGGGGATGGGGTCCCCAGGGTGGAAATCGGCCTCGGCCCCCTTCCCGTTTTTTATAAGAACATTTTTTAAAAATGAGATGTCATCATGATGTCATCAGTGATGTCACTGACCATGTCATGAGTGGTGTAATATGTGACGTCATCAGCAGTGCATTGCGGGGGCACGAGTTATAGTTAGCTCAACTAACTATAACGGCCGAATTTCTCTGGTTTTGTACGAGTGAAATGGCCAACTAACTATAACGTCCCTGAAACCTGTGGTTTCTTCAGTGAATTTCTAACATTTTTTAAATGCTAATTTCTAACTATAACTTCCCTGAAACCTATGGTTTTTTCAGTGAATTTCTAAGGTTTTTGAAATGCTAATTTCTAACTATAACATCCCTGAAACCTATGGTTTTTTCAGTGAATATATATATATATAATATATATATAATGCTCAGAAAAAAAATTCACTTGGTGATGAACTGTACTCATATAAAAGATTAGTGGATGATTGTTTTTTTAGTGAACTGTGTGTATTAATATATTTTTGGTTTTGTATGACAATCTGTCTTATGAGTAGCTAGACGCCTATTGTATTTCAATGACGCATCATGATATACATTGAATGTCATAGATGTACTTTCTAAGTATGCTTTGCAGGGGCACTAAAAGACAAGACCGGTCAAAATGTTACATCGGCTTTTAAGGCCATATTTAGCAAAGGCACGTAGTTCATCATTGTATTATGCAGACAGAAGTAAAAGCAGCAGTAATTAAATGTTTTAATAGATTTTTAAATCTAAAATATGGAGGTATTTCACAGCATACAACACCTTCCACTACATGGATGCATTACAGTCATTTGTACATGTTTATAATGCTAGTTACCATCGGACTATCAAGACTACCCCTGATTCTGTAACACCCGAGAATGCTTTAGCAGTTTGGAGAACTGTGTACAGCAATTGATTCATGGCTTGGGTAAAGAAGCCCTATCTAAAAGAAGGGAATCACATTAGAGTGTCTAAGCTGAAAGATGTATTTACTAAAGGTTATCAACAGACTTTCAGGATTAAATATTTGTAGTAGAGGGTGAGCTTAAAGAAGACGTTTATATTTATCACTTACAAGATTATGACGGTGAAGCTGTTTCTGGTGTCTTTTACAGTCAGGAGTTTCAAAAAGTCATGTAGGATCCGTGTAGGGTCTACAGGGTTGAAAAGGTTTTAAAATGGAAAGGTAAAGGTGCAAAGAAGCAAGCTTTTGTCAAATGTCAGGGGTGGTTCAAGAAATGTAACGTTGAGTGGGGCTAGCTCCCGAAAGGACATAAGGCTCCTGGAGAAATAAAAATATGGAGACCTCGTCATTTTATATCACCTTACCTTCAAACGCTTCACCAGACATGTTTCCTACCAATCGGAATTCAAACTTTACTGTGAAACTGGCTAAACTGGTGGATTTAAAAGGGGATTGGGAAGTTGCCCTCACAGAAATCCAGTCCCCCTGGACCTGGAATACCTTTACTAAATCCGAGGCTACGTTTATTATTAAGCGGCATCAACGGTAGAGTTACTTCATGCCAGATATCCTTATGGATATTACCCAAGCTTCACAGCGGTGGTTGACGCCATCAACAAAGCTCCAGTTGGCATTGACACATATTCAGATATTCAGCTGTTTTTAGATAGCATCAGAAGAAAAGATTTTTTAAGAAGCACCCGCCTTGATACAGAGTTTATTTGCACCCGCAAGTTGAGTAGAGTTTTAGGAACAGTACTGACCTGTTAGATCCATCATATTCAAATATTAATGGGGGTTTCTACACTCTATGTATAAAGTGATATTATAGAGCCGCAGAGGGTTGGTGATAGCTACGCCCCTTTGCTAAGGTGTGTGCAGGTCAAGGATGACAATAACAAATTTGATAATATTCAGTAAGTCAAGCCTATGTAGCAATTTCGAAAGAACCACTTCGACACTGTAAGTTTGTATTTGACAATCAGTAGCTGGAAGTGGCCTTTAAATACGGGAAAGTGAATATGAAGCTCCATTTAAGACCACAAAACGACAGTGAATATTGAAAAGTCAACATGGTGTTTGTGAAAACATTTGGAGACCCTTCCCTATTTAAGTAATATTACCGTAATCAGCCTGGATATGGAGGTCTCTCTTTCTTTCAAGGTGTGCCTGTTATGTATGACTCCGGACTGGGAGGCTTTTTTCGAAGCTTATTTAGAAGAGCTGTGCTTTTTTTAATAAAAGAGTTTGAAATAGCCAAACCCCATGTTAAAGCGGCAGCTGCAAGCATCGCTAATGATGTGGTGGGCTCAGTTACATCAGCTGTTGCTGAGCGAATGAACAAAGATCACCAAAGAGCCGGACTTCTCTTCAGGCCTAAGATTGGTACCAAAAAGACGCGAAAAGCATCAAGCCGAAGGGAACCACTACTGCCTCAAAAAACAAGGAAGCACACTTCAAAGGGCTCTCACAAAAGAAGATGATCTGCAAGTCAGAAGAGGTCTTCCAAGAACAGGAAAACCGATGCGCGTGTGAATATATTTTCAACTAAAAAAAAATAGCAATGGCCTTTGTATACTCTGCCACTGGAGAACGTGCCAAGTCGGAGTTAGACCTGTTTTTATCTCAAGCCCACATAGATCAGCATTGAAAGCAGATTTTCCATGGAGGTCTCACCTTTAGCAGCTTTAACAACTCTGGCCCCAATTGAATTATTTGTATCTGGATCTTCAGACACGTATATGGATCTCAAAATTACTCTTTTACACCTGATATGTAAAATCACCAAAGCTGATTGGGCCAATATTGAAGCGGTTGACAAAGGTGCAACAATTTCTTACCCCATTGCTACTATTTTAACCAAGTAGGCATCACCGTGGGTGACTATCTCATAACCCAAAGTGACAATATGTATACTTATATAGAGCCTATATCCAGAGTATTATCAATTACAGCAATGAAGCCCTGGATACTCAACTTTCTGCAGGGCTCTTTTACAAGGACATGTTTTCTCACCTTGAAAATACAGATGTGGATGGTGACAATGAGGGTTTCATAAAGAGAGCAAACTTTGCATATGGAAGTAAACAGTTTGGCCTCCTCGGCTGTATACGTTCTGATCTCTTTTTTCAAGGTAAATCACTTATCAATGGGGTTGATCTTAAGGTAAAACTTTACGCAATAAAGATGCATTTTGCCTCATTAGCGGCGATGCTAAGCTATATAAATTGGTGATACTTTCAGCTAGTTTATTCATAAAGCGAGTAAAAGTGTCACCATCAGATTGGTGTACGCTGAAGCTTTGCAATTATCAAACGTCAAGTACACTATTGAGAGTGGCTTTGAAAATATTCAGCATACCTGCAGGGACATGCTTAACTCAGCAACAACATTTTTTTGGGGGCCAACTTCCAAAGCTCATTGTTATAGGCTTTGTTGACAATACTGCCTTTAGTGGGGTGTATGCCACAAATCCATTCAATTTAAAAATACTATGACATCACATATGCAGCCCTGTTCCACGATGGGGCTACGATTCCTGCGAAGCCCTGCACGCCATGCGTTGATAACAGCAATTTTGTTTGGGAATATCTTGGTTTGGTTTTAATAACTGGAAAACATTCACGGGACTCTGGTATTGCTTTAGACAGAGACATATGGAGCCGGATGCACACTGTTTGCTTTTGATCTGAGTCCTGATATGAAAGATAGCAATCATTATAATCTTATTAAAAATGGAAATCTGAAAGCCGAAAAACATTTTTAAACAACCACTTGCAGTGAACGTGAATATCATGGTGTTCTCTGTGTTTGACAATGTGCTACAAATCAATCACGTCAGACAGATTTTGGTAGATTATCTATAAAAATAAGAAAAAATGTACACTTTTCAGATGTCCTATTTTTGAGCAGCCATAGAAATGCAAAGATTTTTTTTTAGGGGGGTTTTCATTTGACATCCTCCCTAAGGATATTCGGCTTGAAAAGCCTCTTACTCTTGTATTTAACACAGACCCTCACTATAAGGAAGGAACTCATTTGGCAGCGCTGTTTGTAGATACGGCCAAAGTAATTGTCTTCAACAGTTTTGTAGCTTTTCCTGAACATGGCATATACACAAAGCCTTTATTCTCCTATTTGAAAAAAGCGGCAAAAGTGTTAGAATATAATGAAGTATCAGTCCAGGATAGTCTGGCTCTCATGTGGCGAGCACTGTATCTATTTTATAAATAAAATGTCAGAGGGTATATCGTTTGAAAATTTATTGAAACTCTACTCAGATGACCTTGAGAAAAATGGCCGACTTGTTATCAAATACGTATACGAAAACTCGTGTGTAAAAGTGATTACACATTCTGTCAAAAATGTAAAACAATTTAACTGGATCTGTTATGTACCTGTTATTTTGTAACTTTAAAATAAAATTCCTATGTAAAAGTCTCAGTTTATGACTATTATTACAAATTGTAAACTACATATTTTCAAATAGACATATAACGTTATTTTTTTTATGCGTGTGGGATATGTTGCCTGATGAGTTTGTCATGCTTTTCAACCATTAAGCCCCATAGTGATTCCAAATAAGAAAGGAAACTATAAAAGATTTAAAGTATTTTATTTTCCAATTCTCTTTTCTTTTCTGTACCATAATTAATACATTCTAGTAACATAAGTGTTTTTAAAATCTTTACAAATAAAACACTTTAAATCTTTTTAAATTAATTGATTACCTTAACAAGATACTTTAAATAATTAATTTCTTTTACATGGATTTCCAAAACAATGATGCTTCTATCAGTATTCTCAGTGTGTCACTCAGGCAGTGATGCACATTTTTCACTTCCATAGAGCTTTAAATAAAATACATTAATGGTTGCCCTGCAGCAAAGACATCTTCCAGCCCACTGGAGGTTATTTGCATTGTTTATTAATGGCTCTGTTGAACTGGTGTTGCACCCACACTGTACCCACACACCCTTACTGAAGGGTAACAACTGTCCCCTCACTTTTCATGTGGAGATTGACATTGGTGACTGTTTATGGTTAGTTATGGACACACCTTGGTTTAGTATACCACCTGGCCGGCCATTATGCTGCGCTGCACTAACTTTGCATGGACTAGCCCTACGCCCAGTGCCCAGTGTACTAATGGTGAAAAACGAAGAGGTGACCCAGTATTTCTAGGACCCTGTGTAATAGTAATTCTGGTTAGTAGTTCAACAACCTATCTACGCCTAGAGTGACTATGAAAATAATCAAAGATCTAAAAGGTACAAGCTATGTTATGATGTAAAAATAATATATGATCAATGATTCTATTACCTATAACTTTTTTCTTTATGAATGTTTCCTTGGGAACCATTGTTTATATATCTCTTCAATGTACCCAGATTCCCTTGGGAAGACTAGGGTGGCCTTGTTTCATATACATAATATAAAAGGGGCCTTTTAAAACATACAAAACATACAACATCATAGTACATGAACAGTCATGTTTTTTCGAGTTACCAACCAGTAAAACAAGGTAATAAGTATATGGTGAAGGGACGGTGTGGTGCTTGTGTACGTCAAATGTGCAGAAATGGTGATAACAGGAAGTTCAAACTAGTAATACTGGCTGTCTTCCAGTAATTTAGAAAACATTTGAACTATTCAGAGTTACTTGATCCAAAACCATCATAGGTGAGGATACACAGTCCAAAAGCTACTATTGCTGACAATTCTACCTCATTTCTATTAACTACATGGGGCATTCATCAGAACAAGGACCTAGGAAATGTTGGATTGCAACCTTTTAATAGCTATTGTGGTTAGCCTGACAACTGTGTTCTCTGAAGTACCTTGTGTAAGTCTTACAATCCTCACAACGGATGGTTTAGAGATCTCCGAATAGGCTCCTGCAGCAAACAGGGAGTCTGTAAATTTAAAGACAGGATGATCACAAGCGATCTGAAAAGCAGCAACCCTCCAAATAATGCTGTGGGTCAGTCTCTGATGATCTCCCAGAGTAGATGGGCTTGCTCGTCGGTTGAAAAGCAATGTTTTAACTCTGTGCCTTTCCTGGTGAAGTAGAAGGAAGTAAAAAAGTTCTGTGTTTGATTTCTGCCACTATATAAAGACAGGTTCCTTTCTTCTGGTTTAAGTAACAGCTATGGACTATCAAGGACTGTTTTTTGGAGAAGTTCCTTATGGAACTTCCTGCAGCATCTGTTAGAGCCGTGAATTTGTGTAATTATTCAAACAAGGGTTGTTTACCTGTTTATATGCTTCTGTGTGTACTATTGCTGGGATTCATATCAATATATGTTTGGAAAGGGGTGGATGAAATATTAATCACTGGATAGACTTTAGAACAATTTTTCTTCCGACACCAGCTTGTCATGAAGGTTTGACACTGCTGCTTATGCCGTATGATGCATGTTCATTCTAAATGATTTTTTACATCGTAAGATTTCTTCTCTTCAGCTATTTTTTGAATAACGCTGCTTGCCTTTATTACTTCCATTGCTATCTCTATGTGAGCAGGCTCTGCTTGATTTGGGTCTCATGTTCAGTCTGAGAACTCTAGAAAGATCTTCTCCAGTCGGCAGAATACGACTAGTGAATTTCTAACTTTCAGTGTGAAAGGCAGTAGTGCGTCTCTCAGTTTGTTAGTCATTTGCAGAAAGAATCATTTGTAGGTAAGGATGTTTTAAAATTCTTTCCAGTAAATGAAAGACAGTCATTGACATTCCTAGGATCTCCATATAATTAAGAAAGCTAACACTATGGGACTGTGTTTCTTTGAATATCTACTCAATAAAAAGAATCTCCCAAATAAGTAAATATAAATATATATCAAGGCTCCAGAGGATCCTAGGCCTACCTCCATTTGGGGGACCAAGGACAAACATATTATCTCCCTAGCTAGACCTGATACAATCAAGGTTGCTCTATCAACGGAGAACAATGCTACAAGTTCTCAGGGAAGACAAAGGGCACTGCTCAATCACACTCCAAGGCAACCCAAAAAACGAGCCTGACTTCCCAAGCTGAAAAACCGCTAACTCGAGTACATCCCGCTGGGTGGGGAATTTTCTTTTTGCTCCTAGTAGGAGGAAGATGACTACGGATCTCTGGATGTTCCAATGACTACATTCTGGCCACACCCTGGAATTCATATAAAAGCCTCACAACCAGCACCCCCAGAAGGAGCACCCTCTGCATTTGTGAGAGCTACAACAAGAAGTTCTTCTTCTCTTGCAAGGTGCAATAGAAAAAGTGCCAAAATCTCAAAGAGGTCAGAGTATTTATGGCAAGTTTTTCCTGGTAAATTAAATACTGGGCTTCTGAAATCTAAATAAGTTTCTGAAGAAACAATCCTTTAAAATAATTACTCTATAGGAAGTCCTACTGACACTTCATGAAGGGGAGAAGTTTATCTCCTTGGATCTACACGACACATATTTCTGCATCCTAATGCACCCAAATCTCAGGCAATATCTCTGATTCTCAGTGGCTGGGCAGCACTACTTATTCAAGGCACTTGGTTTCCGACTTAAATCAGCGTCCCAAAGTTTCACAAAATGCTTAGCGCCAGTGTTGCCTTACTATGCAAGCTAGGGCACAAAGTGTACCCACACTTAGACGACTGGCTAATCAAGGCTCCATCAGATGTGGAAGCCTTTGCCTCTAAATCCACTTACATTAGCCTTTTCCATCAGCAGGGTTTGTCACTAAGCATACTAAAGTTGTCCATCTCCATAGACTTCAGTTTCAAGGAGCTATTCTTGACATTCAGTTGAGTACATAATTCCCCTCCAGAGAAACAGTAATGGTACTACAAGCAGTTGCAAAGATGATTTTTTCCAAAAAGACACTTCCTGTCAGGGCTTACAAGACTCTGCTGGGCATAAGGTAGTCGTGTTTAGGATTAACACTCTTCTGCAGGCTACAAATTAAGACGACACAACAAGCGTTAGATCAGCAATGGAAACATTTAACAGGTTCATGGGGTGATATAGTACAGGTATGCAGCATAAGGGTCAAACAAGCCTTGGTGTGGTCGATATTTAAAAAAAAATCTCAGCACAGGCCTCCCCTTACAACCCACAACGTACAGGCAAATGATCATAGCAGATGCCTCAGTGGAAGGATGGAGGGTGCACACGTAAGTGCTACCTGCAAGTGTCCTGTGGTCAGAAACTGAGAAAGTATTCCACATATACGTATTGGAGCAAACAGCCATAAGGCCAAGACTGGCAGGCAAAGCTGTGTTAATCATGACAGACAACACAACATTGATTGCAAAGCAGGGAGGCATGAGGTCTTGTTATCCAGTATTGGATATCTTTCATAGATTCACATGCTTGAATCGTTTCCCGTCGTCGAACTGGGAGTCCCACGGTACTATAATCAAGCAGAATGTAAACGTACTATAGGTTATAATGGCACTAGGCCATCAATTTAAAGCCTATCAGTGCCCATTTTAAAAAGGGCAAAACTTCATATGCAACCAATCAGCTATTAGTACCCTCTAGAACAGTCCCTGGAGAGGCTGAGTCTCTCCTATTTTCACCGCTCATCGTTTGTGAAGGGAGCCTCCCTGAGCTTAGCTCAGTTTTCTTCAATCAGCTTCTACAGCTTTAGATACTCATATTCTGCTATGTCTAAAAGAAAAGGCCATTTTCCATCCCTGAAAGACCTGTGGGAAGAAAAGGGTTCATGTGTATGACCCACCTAAAGACTGCATCTACTGCCTCCATCCCCAGCATGAGGTAAAACAGTGTAAAATATGTAGCACTTTTTCCTCAAAAACCTTAAGGGATAGAGAGTAGAGGCTGCTCTTGTGGCAGCACTTTTTCCTCAAAAACCTTAAGGGATAGAGAGTAGAGGCTGCTCTTGTGGCTTCTGAAAACAAAGTCACTTAAGACCTCTTCAGATGAGGACAGCGATATCTCTGCCAGGTCACACAAGAGAGCCAAATCCCTAGAGGGTACGTCTGATGGGGCCAGAAAACTTCTCAAAACCTCTCAGCAGGCTACGGACTCTCATAACAAGGAGAAGCACTTCAAAATCTCCTCAGAGCCAGCATTGTCTTTGCCATCTACTCCTTCTGCTAAGGAGAAAGAGCTCCCTCAGGCCTCCTCTTCAGATCCAGGGAGGCATAAATCCTCTCAGAAATCTCGGTTACATTGGCAGCGCCGTGTTTGTTGACGATGACCAGTACCACTCTCTCGTCGTCAAGACCATTGATGCAACAGCGTTGTCGATGGCCACCATCGACACCTCTATCTCGTCGATAAGAATCCAACTGTCTACGAAGGTCCCGTCCACACTGCCGAAGACGACTCTATCAACCATAACACAGTCAACGTCTCTGCCCCATAGATGATGATCCTGTCAACGACGGTCCCGATGACGGTGGTCTCGTCAACGACAATACCTAAAGACAGCTCCATCCAGCTGACGACGACACCGTCGACGAGGCTGCAAATTAAAGTAGATAAGGCCTTCTTACGCCCAGAGATAATGTCACCAAGCAGAGTCTCACCTTTGCTCCCAACACCCACCTACTGGACTTGCAGGAATCTGAGGATGAGAGCCCATTTGGGCATGCTCACAGCCTTTTGGAGCTGCATGTTAAATGTTAGGAGGATGAGGACTATGATGATGAGGAACAATATTACCAGCATTATTGTCCTGAGCCTCCAAGGCATTTTGAGCCTTATCCATACTATATAAACCCTCCTAGACAGGATACTACTCATCTACCATCCTCATTAATCCAGGTCCTGCAGGCTATGTTTTCAGACTGCAGAAAACGGTTCCCTCAACCTCAAGAGGAACGTCCTGCGTCACCGTCACCGCAACCTGCTGCTCCTCGTCCACCACCAATGCCGGCACCTGCCACACCAAGACTGACACCTCGTTCCCTGACGGCGTTACCCCCAAGGGAAGATCCATCCTACTTAGATGAGGACAGAGAAGAGGGGGAAATTCCTGAGCCTCCGCTAGGTGTGGACGACCGGGATGACTACATAATTCCCACACCGTCCCCACTTCCACACCAACCAGTTGACTCTCCTCCAGAGGACATTGGAGGTTTTCACAAACTAATGGAGAGAGTGGTTACCAGGTTTCACCTCCCCATGGAAGTAAAGCAGTCTGACTACTTTCTATATGATTTTAAAGAACAGACAAGAAAGTCGGTCTGCTCCATACCAATTATCAACTACATTTGGCAGGAGGGAATAAAGGTGATGAAGACTTCAGCCACAGTAGTGGCTGTCCTGCCTTGGATTGATAAAAAGTATAGGGCCCAAGAGGATGCCCCTGCATGCTTGACAGGGCACCCCAAGCCTGACTGTTATATCTCAAACTGCGCAGTGGAGGTCCAAGAACCCGTCAACACCTGTTACTACGCCACCCGACAAGGAGGGGCGCCGCTTCGACACCATCGGTAAACGCTTCTCTACCATGTCTGCCATTACTGTATGAGTGCCAAATACCTTGGCGATCTTGGGCCGCTATGACTGCCAGATGTGGTCCGATATAGGTGACATGTGGGACCTCATCCCAGAAGACAAGAGACAGGAGGCTAGGAAAGTACTACAAGAGGGGGAGCGCACAGCCTCTGAAGAGATTGACTGCGCAATGGATATAGCAACACCAGCTAGCTGGCGCAACAGTCTTACAGTGCCCAAGGATGGCTTAGAGCGATGTCATTCAGACCGGAAGTCCAATCCAAGATCTTGGACATGGCGTATGATGGTGATTCCTTATTTTACAAACATATTGATAAGGCCTCACTAGCAATTAAGACCAATACCGCCAAATCCCTCGGCACCCTGCAGTACAGGAAGTTGCCCTGTCGGGTAGCATGAGGACAAGGCTTTTCAGAGTATAAGGGTGGATACCAATGCACCCAGCAGTACCAAACCTATCAGTCACAGTACAGACAAGGTTACCAGCAGCCGTCATATTACCAGTCATCCACAGTGGGTTTCTCCAGACAGGATTCTCGCAGACGAGTGCCTTCTCAAAGCCATGATACAGGTCACAAACAGTGACCTCAGTCAGGTGCCAGCTACTAACCTCTCCCATCCCGTTGAGGCGAAGATATCCGACCACATCCATCAGCGGAAAACTATCACATCGGACAGATGGGTATTGGACTTGGTTACCTATGGCCATACCCTGGAGTTTACAGAGCGACCACCAGAAACTCCACCAAGGGGAGCGCACCCCCCTCGTCTTTATTTATTAAGAAAAGAGAACATGATGCTCACCAAAGGAGCGATAGAGAAAGTCCTTGCGGCACAAAGGGAAAAGGATTCTACTCCCTTTTTTTCCTAATACACAATAAATCAGGGGAGTGGAGACCTATAGTAGATCTCAGGAAACTAAATTCCTCAGAAAACAATCCTCCAGGACGGTTACTATTTCAGATATCCTGCATTACCCTGGCAATGGAGATTACATGACATCTCTAGATCTGGAAGACGCATACTTTCATATCCCCATTCATTCCAAGCATCGAAGATACCTCAGATTCACTGTAGCTGGTAACCATTACCAATTCAAGGTCCTTCCCTTCGGCCTCAAATCCGCCTCTCAGATATTCACCAAGTGCCTCGCTCCAGTAGCAGCCACCCTAAGGAAGAAAAGTCATCTGGTATTTCCCTACCTAGACGACTGGCTACTAAAAGCCCCAACTGCACAACAAGCGGCCAGAGTGACGACAGCCTGCCTATCACAATCTTGGCCTTAGTATGAACCAACGAAAATCCTCACTCACTCCCAGTGGAACAATGATGTTTCTTGGAGCCATCCTGGACACAATCCAGAACAAAGCCTTCCGATCTCAGGAACGGCAAGGTTGGTTAGCAAACTTCGCTCAATCCATCTCAAGAAGAAAGTACGTTTTAGTGAGGATGTACAAGTTGCTCCTAGGCATGCTCTTGTCGGCGATCATTGATTCCGTTGGCTCATCTCAAAATGAGACTGTTGCAAGAGGAGCATCAACTTCAGCTGGTTCAAGCAATGGGATCCTTCGAATACTTGATGTCGAGTCACATCTCTCAGAGGGCATCATTTTCCTACCGTTGATTTCAGATTTCATCGTCACTACGGTCGCATCTATGGACGGTTGGGAAGGCCACTTGCAAGACCTCCAATCAAGGGTAAATGATCTTCCTTTCAAAAAATGATGCACGTCAGCAGCCTGGAGTACAAAGCCATATTCCTCTCCCTGCAAGCTTTCCTTCCAAGGATCGCAGGATCCTCGGTGTTGCTTAGTACAGACAACACAACCAGCATGTATTACATCAACAGACAGGAGGGAACCAGGTCTCTCACACTCTCAAGAGGCTCAAGAGCTTTGGACTTGGTTTAAGAAACGCAGAATATCTCTGAAAGTCAACAACTTCCGGGACTTCGCAATACATTGGCAGACACTCTCAGCAGGGCAAATGACAGTTGCCACGAGTGGGAACTGGACCAGCATCAACTGGACAAGGTTTTCTCATGATGGGGGAAACCAACGATGTATTTTTTCGCGACGGGCAGCAATACCAAATGCCAGTTCTATGCCAGCAGATTCCCTCTCCTAGGGTCTTGGGGGAATGCCCTTTCAATGCGATGCCCTGGATATATGCGTAGACTCCCCCCCCCCCATTCCATTGATTCCCAGGGTCCTCACCAAGATGAAGACAGAACGTTGTATTCTCCTGTTCATCGCCCCCAAGTGGCCCAGGCAGCACTGGTTTTCGGAGCTTCTCCTCCTCTCAGATCAAATCCATTCGTCTTCTACCTGCGCCATCTCTTCTGACCATTAACAGGGGTCAGATATGCCATCCGGGACCAGCATCGCTCAGTTTGCACTCATGGCTCCTGAATTCTATGAATTTCGGAATCTAAGTACCACACGAGTATGCAGAGATATTCTCTCCAAGTCTAGAGCTGAATCCACCAACAAGACTTACAAGTTACAATGGAAAGGTTTCTGCATTTGGTGTCAACAGAACAGCTTGCATCTGTTCCTTGGTTCTCTAAAGCAAATCCTACCATATATTCTCTCCATGGCCAAATAAGGCCTGGTGTATGCTTCAGTAAAGGTCCACCTTTACTGGCTCCAGAACAGACGATGTTCGCAGGGTTTATCTCTCTGTTCTTCAAGACTCGTGAAGCAATTCATGAAAGGGCTCTTCCGAACATTTCCTATAGTAATAGCCCTGCCTTCAGAATGGCATCTTAATGTGGTACTCTCACAACTAATAAAGCGGTCTTTCAAGCCTATTTATAAGGCTGAGTTGAGATTTCTCACATGAAAAGTTGCTCTTCTCGCTCTCACATCCACCAGAAAGTTTAGTGAGATACAGGCCTTTACCACTAATGAACCTTTGCTTCGCTTCACAGATTACTTTGTGCTTCTCAAGACTAATCCTAAATTCATCCCAAAGGTTACTTCTCAGTTTCACCTCAATGAGCATGTCATTCTCCGAACTTTCTTTCCCAATCATACTACGCCAGCTGTACAGTTGCTTCATACTTTGGACATCAAACAATGTCTCAAGTTTTACGTACAAAGGACTAAAGGCATCCGCAAAACTGGCCAGCTACTGGTAGCCTATGCTCAAGGCCATCAAGGCACTGCAGGGACTAAACCAACCATTGCCAGATGGATCTCTGCTGCAATTCAATTTTGCCACGACAAAGCTGGCAAGCCTTTGTCAAGAAAGGCTAAGGTGCATTCTACGAGAGCAGTCTCCACATTGGCTGCTTTGTTTGCGCACATTCCATTGGAAAAGATGAGGTGATGCGACGTGGAAGAGCACCCACACATTCACGCAGCACTACTGCCTGGAATCTATGCAGCGCAGTGACGCAGCCGTGGGCCAGGCGATGCTCCGACATTTGTTCCAATAAGGTGGCTCCGACATTTGTTCCAATAAGGTGAGCCTCTCTAAATAGAGGTGTTTTTCCTTCCACTAGCTATATAACTAACTGTTATGGTTATTTCTACTATTTAAAATTTCCATATAAATCCTTTTCATTTCATTGTAAATAATGAACATGCTTACGTATTTTATGCATTTAGTTATGAAGCTTATATAGATCTGTATACCTCTATGTTTTATTCTAAGAACATTCTCTGCAAATGTATATTACTGCTACCCACCATCCGCTAAGGATAGGTACATCTCTAAGGATACTGCTTACTATTCTGATTCAAGCATGTGACTATGAAAGATACCCCAATACTGGATAAGAAAATATGTTACATGCCTGTAACTGCAGTTATCCAGTATTGGTATCTTTTATAGATTCACGTGCAACCCACCCTCCTCCCCTGAGAGGCTCCCCTAATAGCTTGGGATTATTTATTCCCGCTTGTGCTGGAAAATCTGAGGGACTCAGCCTCTCTTAGGATTGTTCTAAAGGGTGCACAGCTGATTGGTTGCATTTCAAGCATGGTCTTTTTTTTAAAAGTACATAGATAGGCTTTAAATTGACGACCCAGTGCCATTATAGCCTTTACTAGTTTTACATAATGCTTGATTATAGCACCTTGGGACTCCCACTTCGACGACGAGGAATGATTCAAGCATGTGAATCTATGAAAGATACCAGTACTGGATAACTGCAGTTACAGGTAAGTACTCATTTTCTTCTCTGTCAGAACAGGCACAGATGTTTTGAGATTGGGCCATAGCGAATGAAGTGGGTATTGCTGTTCAATATTTCCTAGGAGATCAGAACAGCAAAGCAGATGATGAACTCAGTTGTGCACTCTTGGATTGCCGCATCAGAATCAACCGCAACCTAACTCTTCCATAAATGGTGAAATCCATGTCCAGACCTGTTCATTACGCTACAGAACTAGAAATGCTGGTACTATGACAGCAGGCCTAGCAACTGGGATCCAAGCGCAGTATTTTCAATGACATGGTCGAACATCTTTGATTAGGCCTTTTTGCTCCTCCCTAATTTCTTTTCCTGGTTTACTGGGTGTTCTACCACTGGAGTGATGGGGGTGGGGGTGTCTGTTTCACATGCTCATTCTCTGCAAGATGTGGGCATCCTGCTATTAGATAGCACTGACACATATACGAAAGACTGCAGCCCCGTTTTTGAGAATCTTGTCCACAGAAATGACTAGGCCCATGTGCATTCTTTAACAAGCATCTGCAATGCAATAGGTCTCGCATTTACGAGAGTTTGTGCTATTGGGATTGTAAATGACAATGCCTTTTATTTACGTATTGGTTTTTAAAACATAAATAAAAGGCCTTGTCATTTACAATGCCAATAGCTTAAACTCTCGCAAATGCGGGACCTGTTGCATTCCAAAGGCTTGAAGGCATTGCTGAGTTGACCCCTTCTGTCTCCCATGGCCCCTGAAGAGCTCCCCGTTTGCTACGAGTTGAATAAACAAGCCGATGGTCCCAACTGCGCACGAGAGACCCTACTGCAGTAAAAGAAACTCATTAAAGAAAATAGTGCTTACAGACTAAAGAAGACGTACCGTGTAACAACAGAAGTAAAAGGGCCAGTCCTCATGGGAGGTTACAAATGAAGACAAGGCGGTACTAAGGAGGGACTAACAAGCCTAATAACGAATCAGAAGCCAGCAATTACGAAGGACAATGACACAAGCCAATGACAAATATGGGCGGAGAATGGGCAGGGCTTCAAGTACATACTCCAATACAGCATGGCTCGCAGAGCAGCGCATGCACTGACCAGGCTCGACCTAAAAACTGTGGGAAGCAGTGCGTCAACTTCCAAGCAAAAACAATGGCAGCTTTTTGGGGCTCCAACATTTGTAAGGATGTACTTATGTAAATATGGCTTGGGCATCTGAAGAACGAGCTTGGGCATATTAAGTCAGTATGCAGAAAACATGACATGCTCAATACACAAAACCATTACAAACGCCTGTTAGGATACTATACAGAGATTAAGACATACACTAGTTAGTAAAGCTGGTACGAAGTGTACACTGTTAACTGTTCAAAATACTGAAAGCTCGGTCCAAGCAAATGTGCGTTTGCTCTGACGAATACACATTCTGACAAACAAATTGTTGGAGCGACGGTACATGTGGCTTTAAAATGTGCATTATGACAAATGACTGCATTCGTGCTGACAAGTGTACATTTTTAGGGAAAAATTTACATTATTACAGCTTCTGCACAGCATATCGCTTTTGCGTGAGTCAATGTACATGTATAAAGAGAACAGACAATAAAATGAGCCATTTTCGCTAAGTAAAAATACAATATTAAACATGTGCCCTGTTAAGCCAATATAGGGATAATATATATTTGACAACTAAGAATAACGTGCTTCATTGGCCACTTAAAATGAGATATCAATTGAAAACATTTTTTACTGGGAATTTGGGTTTTACATTGTTTAGAACCCATAACAAATAAAAAAAGATAATATGATTTAGAGTTTGGAGGGACCTCAAATCCTCTACTAGGGCCTCATTTATGAAAACTGTCACATCACTGCGTCAAAACAGCGATGCAACAGTTTTCACTACGCCCTACTTGCGACAGGATGGATGCGCCATATTTAATGTATGACACTCCATGTCGCAAGGAGTTACAAATACGTCAGTATTTCTGACGTATCTGTAGGTGCAAAAGTGGCGCATTGCTGGGGTGTGTCTAAAAACAGACGCAACTCCAGAAATATGTCCTTTCACATGGGGCATGTGAATGGGCCTGAGTAAGATATTGACGCAGTAGCATCCTAGAAGTGTTGCAGTGAAATCTCATAGATTTCACTACCCCACTTCTACGACTCTTTATTGTGGGGGAACGTCAGGCCTGCATACATTATACCCGATGCAGGTATAATGTAGCGCAGGAGTTTACAAAGTGTAGATGCGTCACCGTGGCACATTATTTACGCTGCAGCAGCGTCACAAAAAGTGATGCAATGGCGGTGCAAAAGTGTTGCAGGCCTTCATAAATAAGGCCCTAGTTATGAGAAGTGTTGCATCGCTGCAACAAAGCAATGCAACACTTCTCCGTGCGCCCTCCTAGCGACACCATAGATGCGCCGTGTTTACAATACGGCGCATCATGTTGCAAGGAGTTACAGATATGTCAGTATTACTGACGCATCTGCAGGCGCAAAAGTGACACATTCCTGGGGTGTGTCTGAAAACAGATGCAACTCCAGCAACGTGTCCTTTCACATGGGGCAGTGAAAGGGCGTGCATCACCCTTACGCCTGCCATGAGGTAGGCGTAAGGTTTTGACGCAATGACGTCCTAGAAGTGGCGCACTGAAATCTTATAGATTTCAATGCGCCACTTCTACGAGTCTTTCATGAGGGGGGAACGCCCACCTTGCATACATTATACATGACGTAGGTTTAATGTAGTGCAGGGGTTTATGAAGTGAAGCATCTCACTAGATGCGTCACTTCGTAAATATGGCGCAACATAGCGCATTATTTACGCCGCTGCTGCGTCACAAAAAGTGACGCAACGGCAGCACAAAAGTGTTGCAAGGAGCTTGTAAATCTGCCCCCTAGTTTCTAAAGGAAACCCCACACACAGAGTACAGCATTTCCTCCCGAATTTGGAGGATGTTGAGCTCCCTCCAAACTCTCAACATGGCTCAAAGTTTTTTAACCCTGATATACTATACGTTTTTACATCACTGTTACCTACGAAATACGAACTCGCCTAATTCTGGTTTTGGTAATCCGCTCTTACGGGTAAACCTGTGGTACCCTGTTTTAAACAAATTATCACAGTTCATAATGGCCCCTGGGCTGCTTTGCAATACTAACCCAATCCCCATCTGCACTCTAGCTCTGGTTTAACTGGGTTTGGGAAACAATTTGGTTGCGCTATCTTCTACACTGAAAATGCGGCTGCCCGCGGCCCCGCAGGGGGCCACCCTAAACGGGCGGCCCCTTTAGTGCCATTTGGGCACTTCCCCACCCCCACTCAGAATGCGGGGCTCGAGGAGGAGCCCCCTTCCAGACGCGTCACTTCCGGCACGCAGAGGAGGTGGGGAGGTATTTATGCCTCCCCTGGCCATCTTGGCGTCCTCTTTGCGCCGGACACGCCGTCTGCTGGATGTGTCCACGAGTCGTGTGCCGAGATCGCCAGGAGTCCGGAGCAGTGTGCGCGGTGAGTTTGCCCCTCTCCCCATCCCCATTGGTGGGCGTCCCCAGGCTGAGGGCGTTACCCAGCCATCGCTGAGGTTTTTTGTCTGCCTGAGGGCGAGGTGGGGTTTGGGCTGCTCCCGGCTCGCATAGGCCAGTTGTTGGCCTGGGGGCATCTCGCACATGTGGGGCGGTCCTGGTCATGTCCTGGCTCGGTGTCGGCCCGGGGCGAACGAGAGCCATTCCCCTGCTCTTGCTGTGTGGGGGGTGCAGGATCCAGGGCTATTGTGTAACTGGCGCGTTATGCGGGTTCATGCCCCCTGCCCCGGGGCTCGGCTGGGTCTCCCGCAGCTCGGTCACTGTGCAGCCACGGCTAAGGCCGCAAGTGCGTGTTGGTGTCGGGGGAAGAAGAGCGTATTGGGTGTTCACTGCCCTGGATTCCAGCCGGGTCAGATGCGGTCTGGATCGGGCGTTGGCACACATGCGGGCCCCGGCGGGGCTAGGGCACAGGGGTTGCCGGTTCGGGCCTGGGCCGAGCTGCGCGCCTGGACCGGTGGGAGCACGATGGTCGGGACGGATGGGTTGCGCCGACCGGTCCCTCCCCCACCCCCCCCCCCTTTCCAGTATGTTGGGCAGCATTGAGTTGTGGGGCGGTGTCTGTCCCAGCGCTGCATGTTCTGCATTGGCCACACGCGCGGGGTAATGTCTTCCTGCCCTAGACACGCCGGCGGGAGGGTTGTGCGATCGTCGCTGTCCCGCTGGTCCGGTGCTGCTCCCGCTCCCGCCTGCTACTCTAGATTAGCTCGGTGCGTGCTCCAGGCCACCCCCCCTCCTCCCTTTTCGGGGACAGTCCCGGGTGGCCCAGCTGGCCATGGCGTGAGCTGCCAGGGGGAGGGGTGGGCAGTTTGTTCTGGCCAGCCGCCACCGGCGGTGGTCAGTGTTCGGACCAGCGCGGCACGGGATATGCCCAGGGGTGAAGGAACATTCTCCCAGCCGTGACTTTACCCGTCTTCAGCTGGGGCAGCATGCGTGTTCCATGCCCCCACTTGCTCAGCCACCCCGTCTCACTGGGGGTACGCGTCCTACGGTTTTCTGGCTGGCCTATCGGGTAGCCACAGCGGTCCGGCCGGTGGCTTGCAGGGTTCCCCGCGGGCTGGGGGGGGGGTTATGGGCCTGCGTAGCTGCACCAGGGCACGCCCGCCGAGATCTCTCAAAGGGAGAAGTGCCTACCCCCCCTTTTTTGATGCCCCCCGGGGTGAGACTCTGTGTTGGAGGCTAGAGGAGGCGCTGCAAGTAAATCGTAAAGATCTGCGCGCCGCTGTAGACCCTTGCGCTCGCGCCTCCTCCCTCCCCCCGCAGGGGATGTAGAGCGCACGCTTTGCATGCCTAGGCCCCGGGCTTTACCCCCCGGCATCCCCACTCCTCGCGACGCCAGCAGCGCAGCGGTCAGGCTGGTGAGTACAGAAGTTGCCAGCACGGGTTCAACCCCCGCCAGTGCTTAGGCGGGTGGGTCAACTGTGTTTTGCGGCACCTTGGGGGGTTGGCGGCTACCACGATCGGGGCGTAGCTTATTGCCCCTCTTTCTGCGCCCTGAGCCATTTTTGCCGCCCCCCCCCCCCCCACCTCCTTGCAGCACTTCTCGGTTGGCTGCCGGCTCAGGTTCTGTTCGCGATCGGGGGGGGGGAGGGGGCCTTTCATGGGCGGCACAGCGCAGGAGGCAGTTCTATCGGGCGGCTTGCCGAGCACAAACTCATGCCGCCCGCCGCAAATGTCTAACGACCGGCTCTGGGGACCTTGTCAGCGTGGCAAAGTCAGGATGTTAGGACAGCCTCTTCTCCTGCTCTGCAACGGGGGTCCTTGCAGCAGTCTGATTGCCAATTGCCTGGGGTCGCCCTCCCGTTTTCGCAGCAGCGCAGGCAGGGTAGTATCGTGAAGTTCGCACCCATTTCGGCATGCTTGGGCTGATTTGAATAGTTCCCATGTTACCCAGCAGCTTCACTAAAGTACAACATTACGCAACATTCATGCTCTGTCCCCTGTGCTTAGAGCGTTTTTTCTGTTATAACCTCTTTCCACAGTTGCAGCTAACTGGCTTTATAGCGCCACTCACACCTATGTGGGGGCAGAGCACTTAACTTCACTATCAAGCCCAAGTAGCCTCAGACTCACAGAGGTAATGTTGTATCGATGTTGGGTAATGTTACATAGACAGGGGACTTCGAAGTGCATGAGTCAGTCATCCATACTGATAGGCACTACAGTTATGAGTGCCTGGTCTGGAGAGGCATAACGGCAGAATTCGCAAGGCCAACACCAGGCAGGATGATGATCGACTCGGGCAATATCTTAAAGTTTTAAACTGTAAATAGGTTCACATTGCCCTGGTTTCATGCACAAGTCCCGAGTCCATCAGAGCGGACCGTTTCTCGGTAAATGATGACTGCACTATGAATATTGCATGTTGTTTCAGGTTTGCAGACCACATATTCTTGAGCATCGGGAAAATACAGTGTATTTGACGATGGAAGGGTATTTTAGTTAACGGAGTCAGGACAAACTGTTGGCCTGTTCGAATATTAATTCGGTCTGAGCTATCACTCCTCCGGGGGTAGTGTTGCCATCAGATGGCGCTGCTCCATGTTTTCTTCGAAGAGACAATTTGTTAAATAAGATATTGCACGTTGTTTCCTAAGGTTGAGGACCACGAACGGTGTGTTTCAAGGCAGTCAGTTCACCACTGTTTTATTCTAAGGTTAGAAAGAGCACACCGAAAGGACACGGCGCCTCCCCAGTGTCTCTCGAGTGATGAGCAATTACAAATGGATAGCAGGGGTGTGTTCCAGGGGGGCCACCTATGGAACGTCAGCAGGTCATGCTTTCTTGACCCTGTGGCGGTGGTTTGAGGCCCCGTCATTCTGTGGCGGACAACCCCTCTGAGGTGTGGCAGAGGTGCCAAGAGTAGTTAATGCTTTCTGAGCGCGGTGCGGCGCTCCCGGCCGGGCCCAAGTCGCACGTTCCTGCCAATCCTTGCTGTTGGGCAATGCACAGCCCTCTTCGGACCTGCAGGTGGCTCTGACACGTGGTCACGGCATCTTTAAGCATCATTAGACTCCTGGCAGAGTCCTGCCTTGTTGTCCCAGCCTTCTTCGGTATGGGCAGGGGGCTCTGAGTAAGTCCACGTCCAGGTTGAGCCTAGGGCTGAGAAAGTGTGTAGGCCACAAGGTGGCACTGCACTACTGTCCTCGCACTAGGCATGCTGCATCACTGAGCACTGCGGTCTGACTGCGGTCTTTCACTATGGGCATACAAATGAAGGTTCCTTTTGCCCTGGGTCAGGCTGGCCTTGGGCCCTGTTAGGCATGTTTTGGTTCGTTGCAGCACAGGCCGTGTTGCAGTGTTCGGGCGCGGCGGATTATCCTCGCTGGCTTCGCGGACTGGAGTGGGGGGTTCTGCCTGGCTTGGGTGCATACCCTGGCCAACCAGACACCCCATATACATTATTGGTAGAGAATGCCCAGGAGTGCTTTGCGGCCCTGTTGCAACTGCCCCACAGGCGAATGTCTTAGTCCACAGGGCGTCTCGCGCTATCATCGCACTGTCAAGCCTAGTCATGAGCGGTTTGTATCAGGGGAGCTGGCCGTGGGTCAGGGAGCGCAGATGCACTGAGCAGCTTGCAGCCAGATGCGCTACGGTTGGTATCCGATGCAAGGGGCATATGTTAGGCTAGAGCTGCACCCGGATGTATCCCGGAGGACTGGCCCTTGACCATTATTTGTTCCCGCTCACTCTGAGCCGGGTAACGGACGGTACCCTTCCCCAGATGCACGGCGCCAAACTGCCCTAGGGGTCCCTCCTAGGACTCAGCTGGCTATCTTACTGAGGATTGGTTGGCAATCAGTTGGCATCTTCGTATCCGACTCACATTTGCATCTGGCCCTTTAGACCGTGTGTCGGGTGGAAGGGTCTTTCAAACGGTGCCTCTTTTTAGTTATGTACGTTGGCTTTAAAAGAGGTGCCTTTAACTTTGCAGTACTTCAAAGCCCAGTGAGCCACGGTTGGAGGAGCGTTGTCCTCTGCTGCCACATTTCACACCTTGAGATTGCACGAAATGGCTGATGCATGTGTGGGTGAGAGTCGGGCATCATCTTCAACTTTCCTTCGATTTCCAGAGTAGCGACCGATGTGATCGCGGCCAAGTTTTGGAGCATTTTGAAGGGGCTGAACGGAGTGGCCCCCACCCAGAGCAGCAGACGGGGAAGTAATAATTTCCCCCCCCCCAAAAAAAAAAAAGTGGTTTGTCGTGTGGTTAAAGCTCCAGTGGCGCAATCGGTTAGCGCACGGTACTTATACAGCAGTACAAAGCAAAGCAATGCCGAGGTTGTGAGTTCGGGCCTCACCTGGCATTTAGTGGCACAAGTGTCAGGTTGTCTGTAGAATGGCCTTGCTGTACTGTAGCGCGGGCGAATGCTGATTCTAGTTTTGCGCAATATTGGGCGTCTTGATGTATGTGTCGCCGTGGACAGCTCTAGGTCAGGACTTGTGTTACTCCGCCTTCAGTTGGCGCTGCGGTGCGTCTGCCTTGGCAGTAACCGGACAGGGTGCCCTGGGTGGGGCTAAACAGTATATCAGTTTGGGGTTGATTATTGGTGTATTATACCATTTGTACTGCTACGGTGCCCTAAAGTGGGGAGGCCACTTGGGGGCAGTGTTTCTCACTTTGGCTGGAAATGAATGAATAATGTCTTCATTCACTAATAGCGATAATTGGCATTGCTCCATCCTTGTCAGCACAGTAGACCAAATTGGTTTGATATGTCTTTTGACTTTGATGAACGATTCGTTCAATGCTTTTCTCTCATAGAACTATTTTCGCTGAATTTTAATTCAGTAGTTTTGGATGGCGTCTATGTCCCATATCCAACACTGTTTCATTGACGAGCTGGTGTCTCGCAGTTAAGGTGATGTCCATGGTTCTTTGCATGGCTAATAATGTTTCCAGGACACAAAGACACCCGTTGCTTAGGCCGCATGCTCCTATTGCTTCAGCCTTGGTTTGGTCGTAACATAAAGGGGGCCAGTCACTTACGTATAAACAATCAGTTGGCTGCGTTAGAAAGACTTTTCTCACATTTGTTAATGGTGCAGGATAATTATTGTTTTACTCTAGGAAACTGGGATCTCATGCTCAGGTTCTGTCTTTTTTGGCCGTCGGTTACCAGCCCATTGGTGGGAAAGTACAAATTTATATTTACTCTGTGCTGTGTTATGCTAAGTGCAGTTCCTACTGGCAGCTACGGGGTTGTGCTGAGTTGTAAGACGGTGGCCCGATTGACCTAGTGAGTTATGTAATCCCTGTGATGTCATGACGAGGTTTGGTAGCACAGGGTAATAGGGGCAGATGGAACTAGTTTCTCTTGTATGGACGATACGAAGGGTAATCAAAATAACATGGTATGGAGTCTCTTCTGTAATGTGCCACTGTGGATGTGCGGTTGGCACAGTAAATTTACACTGCCCCTGGGATAAGCCATGTCTCTGCCTAGCCCCCTAGGGGGTGGGCAGGTGGCAGCTTAAGTGTACTCCCTTCTGACTAGAGAGGTGGGTTCGGACAGGCTTAGGTGCATACCCTAGCCAACCAGAAACTCCAGTTACAACATTGGTAGAGAATGCCTAGGAGTTGTTTGCAGTCCGTTCGCAACTGCCCCACAGGGCGACTGTTGTAGGGCACAAGGTTTGTGGAGGGCTCTTGTGTGGGAGCCTGGTGAAGAGCGAAGATCGGGCTAGGATGCCTCGTGCTTTCGCCGCACGGTTTAGTCCCAGTCACGAGCGGATTGTATCAGGGTGAGCTGGCTGTGGGGCAGGAAGCGCCAAGGCATCAGTAGCACTGAGAGGCTCTTAGCCAGATGCGGTATCCGAGGCAAGGGGCATCTGTTAGATTGGAGCCCTACTCAGAGGTACCACCTTAAGTGCTTGGAGGTATGTTGACACCGCCTTTCGATGGAAGCCATTGTCTAACGGGCTGCTCTGAGCAGAGCATTTGCAGGCGTAAGTAACAGTATCAGCTACCAGTTCAGACGTGCATCTTTCACTAATTTACTCAGATTCTGGGACCGGAAGTATGTCGGGCTGGATAACCCTCTAACTGCATTGGCACTTCTTGTCAGGAGTGATTGTCAAAGGGATTGCACTTCAGCCAGGTAATGTTAGCACCCATCCACACCAAGCCAATTGTTTAAGGTCACCCTGGGCCGCAATTACACAGCCCAGTATTAGGCCCTTGTGGTGGTCAGTGCCATGAATTACTAAATTGAACTGAACAGGAGGCGTGACCGTGGGTTGCACCAGCAGAAGTTTGGGGACAGCTAGACTCCACCCATGGTCAAGGTGCAGGTTTAAGTAGTTGGAGTTGGCACTCTTATTTGACCAGGGGTTCGATGCTACACAAGGGCATCGCCGCGTTGCGGCCAGAGCACGGGCATTGTGTGTTTCCCAGGGGGCAGCAAGTGAAGGCTAGGCTCCTTCCAAATATGGCACTCGAACACAAGGTAGTCTGGGTCAACTTGTCTGTTGGGTGCCTTGTGTAGGCTCCTGTGTAGTGGTCACTCCACGAAGGGGTGAGTTGTCTTCAATAGCGGGCACAATACATATATTGTTTCAAACCAGATTTGACACCATTGATGTGTTCACCAGGGTCTAGCAATCAAAGAGGTCTGTGGAATTGTCTGGTCAACGGGCGAAGTAAGTGCACTCTAGAACCAAGGTCAGGTGACACAGGAAGATGGAGGGTGATTAAAGGGACACAGGTGGTGTGACGGCAACGCAGGACTGTCAGCTTACGCTGGGTAGGTGGTTCCGTATCACCAACCAGAAGGGTGCCATGTGGCAAAACCAGTAAATATGTTTAAGAATGATATAGATGCTGGTCAGGAGAGGTTTGTCAAAGGTATTACACTTATGCCTGGCATTACCAACCCATCCACACCAAGCCTATTGCCCAGGTTCCTGGGCTGCATACACACAGCCCGGTACTAGGCACCTGCGGTTGTCAGTGCCATGAGTTACTAAATTACAACTGTACAGTGGGCATACTTGCTGACCGGGCAGTATTGCTACGGCCTCCAAGGGCCGAATAGTCAGACACCAGTAGCAGTGAGTGTGGTTTGCCCACAGTGCAGTTGTTAGAAGAATTTAAATTCCATGTACAGGTTATACTGAACTTGCTACCAGCGGGTCTAGTGTGTGAGCGGGTTAACTGCTTTGAAAAAGGCATAAAAGGAGTATGGCATAACGCATAGACCACCAGGAATTAAATCGGGGACCAGCTACTCTTACACATGGATTTCGGTGGAGGGCAATTAAGTCCGGGGTAACCAAGTGTACCGGGTCGAGTGCTTTGCATCTTGGGTCAAAGCGGGTTGGCACACAGGGGTGTCTAGGATTGTCCAGGCACACTCTGCAGTGTAGAATGCAAAAGAACTGCACGTTGCCACCATTGTGAGTGCGACAGATGCAACAATTTGATCCCGGCCAAAGCAAACCTAGGTTCTTATGGTCAGATGCACAACATACAACCGTTCACTCCAGCTTCACTGAAGGTAGTCTGTTAGCAGAGGTATAGAACGGTGACGTCTTGCGCCAGGGTGCGGACATTGCGCGGGCGACACGGCAGATAGTCTGCTGTCAGATGAGGGTGCTTGCGGGCTAGGAGGCCAGGCAATGTAGCAGAACCAATTCTAGGACCTCTCTCCCCCACCGGACTGCCCGAGAATGTGAGTGCTGTGGGATTTGCAATGTTACAGGTATTTTCCTGCCCATACAGGGGCAGAAGGGTACATTGCAGGGGCAAGTATCTACAGACGGTGTGCACCGGTAACCCCAAGAGGGTGGTGTTGAGTTCAAAATCTCGCAGCGGCAAGTTAGCCAGGTGGCATGCGTCAGTTGGTTAGGCCAGAATGTGTGCCGTGGCTCCAAGAGCGGCTTTAAATGTGTTGGAGCTCTATCGCTGACCATTTCAGAGCACACACTGCACCTCGGCCCAGTAGGTGAAGACCATATGCTCAGGTGCAGCTTGATCTTATGGAAGGCAATATTCCCTGGTATATCAAAATACTAGTTCACTACCTGGGTTGAGCATCAAGGGTCACAGCTGGTTAGCAGGTATGTGTGTATCTGTGATCGAGCTTTAGTTAGCAAGCCTGGTAGGTGGCGTAAGTTGTTACTCCAAATGGTTGCTGTGACTGCAATAGTGTGCGCATTGCGAACAGTCTTGTTTGCGAGGGTTTATTAATTGCAAAGGTCTGTGCACATGTCTGGTCAACTTCAACAAAGTAGGTGCACTCTGCTCCCAGGGCAGGTTACGGGTTGCTTCAGTGATGCAGGAAATGCCCGTCCGCATAGCCAGAGCATATAGGCTGGTTGTGGAAGCGGTCTTCTAAGCAAGTGTGCTGCTGTTCCATAAATTAGGGAAACAGGTGTTAGGAAGCACGAAATGCTAGAATGACTGCAACTACAGGTTGCAGGAGGTGGGAGCCACATCAGCTTGAAGGGTAATATAGCGATGTGTAAAAGTAGAGCTCCCTCCTGGGAGGCCATCACATTATTGCAGGTAATGCGAGGCACTGGTACATTCCCAGAGAAGGATAAACCGCTCCATGCGCAAGTTCGCAGAGCAAGGGGCTTTGGCTTCATCAGGCATGGGCTAGGCCGGGCGAACACCAAAGGTTATTTTGACAAAGTGGGGTGCACTTGGCACAAGTGGGCTTGGATCTGTTCCTGCTGGACATGAATGAGGCCCGGGAAATTGCAGGTTGCAGTGAGAAAGGAACTGTTTTGGTGGGGGGCTCTTTAGGCGACGGGGGCCGCCTCCAGAGCTTTGGCGGAGTTACAGGGCGATCTGGAAGCAGATGGGTACAGAAGTGTACCTCTGCGTGGGCACAATAGGGGTGCCAGAGCCAAATCCCAGGAGCCTCATTGGAGGGTCCTGGAACAATTACGTTGGCGCCCCGATAGTCCTTCAGGCGGTTGTGGGCCTGAACAACCGGGGGCTTGCCTTGCTACGCTCCGCCCCGAAAGGGGCGTGAGTAATAAGGGACCAATGTGTCACGTGATCCAGTAAGGGGATCACCCCCATAAGGGTAGCACTGATTGGATTCTCCACAGTGCTTGGCTCATCAGGCGGGCAGGGCAGCGTAGAGTGGTACAGCTGCCTGCCCTTGGATCGCCCGTAAGATAACCCACCATATTTGCATACTTTTGTATGGAATAAACCTGCAGCAATATTTTCCCAAACAAAAGTTGTGTTGTGTATTTATTTATGCATGCATACTCTGTTATGGTTGGGTGGGGTGTGTTGCCAATAATGGGACTATGCGGCTGCCCGCGGCCCCCGCAGGGGGCCACCCTAAACGGGCGGCCCTTTTAGTGCCATTTGGGCACTTTCCCACCCCCACTCAGAATGCGGGGCTCGAGGAGGAGCCCCCTTCCAGACGCGTCACTTCCGGCACGCAGAGGAGGTGGGGAGGTATTTATGCCTCCCCTGGCCATCTTGGCGTCCCTCTTTGCGCCGGACACGCCGTACCCATCCTACCGCTTACCCGGCGTGGGGATGGCAGGCGAAGTACATAGAACGTTGTAATGTTTTTCTTTTGTCGTTGCAGGCGGAGTTACAGGGCGATCTGGAAGCAGATGGGTACAGAAGGGTACCTCTGCGTGGGCACAATAGGGGTGCCAGAGCCAAATCCCAGGAGCCTCATGGGAGGGTCCTGGAACAATTACGTCGGCGCCCCGTTAGTCCTTCAGGCGGTTGTGGGCCTGAACAACCGGGGGCTTGCCTTGCTACGCTCCGC
Organism: Calotriton arnoldi; assembly: GCA_963921515.1. NCBI lineage: Eukaryota > Metazoa > Chordata > Amphibia > Caudata > Salamandridae > Calotriton > Calotriton arnoldi. Next base: position 827,208 of record CAWUFW010006371.1, on the reverse strand, counting down.
CCCGAAAGGGGCGTGAGTAATAAGGGACCAATGTGTCACGTGATCCAGTAAGGGGATCACCCCCATAAGGGTAGCGCTGATTGGATTCTCCACAGTGCTTGGCTCATCAGGCGGGCAGGGCAGCGTAGAGTGGTACAGCTGCCTGCCCTTGGATCGCCCGTAAGATAACCCACCATATTTGCATACTTTTGTATGGAATAAACCTGCAGCAATATTTTCCCAAACAAAAGTTGTATTGTGTATTTATTTATGCATGCATACTCTGTTATGGTTGGGTGGGGTGTGTTGCCAATAATGGGACTAAACACGATCCAGTGCATTTCGAGTGCGGAGCCCAGACTGCATCAGTGCTCATCCACATCTTCCTGGGTGCTAAAGCGGTATTGTGTGCTCAGGTCAATCGACTTAAGAGGTCCCTTGATAGAAGGGAAGCAGCCTCTCATCCCAATGGGCAGGTTTAGCGTCAGGGCTTTAAGTGGGCCGGGTCTTCCCGGTGCTGAGCACCAGCAGTTCTAAAAAGCAGGTGCTGAGACGGGTCCCTATCAGGCTCTCCATTTCTGCCCTCACCCTCAGGATGAAAAAAATACATCTTAACCCTGCAGCAGTACCCCCTTCACTGCCTTTGATGTAACTTCAAAGAGACTCGTTATAGTTCTTTCACAGTCTCACCATTTCAGAACTGCAACTTTTCAATATGCTATACTACAAAGCCATAGTTGTTGCTTATTTATGTTATGCAGCTAACAGCACTGCCAAAGCCAATAGTACTGGCTTGTAAGTGTAATGCTACTTGCTGTATTACATATCTGGATGTAATGACAGAATTAGTAAAATACCAGTCGGGCGGCACACTTAGTTAAGGGGTAGATTTTCAATTTATGTGCTTTTAAGACACGCCCTTAATGCCATTGGCCACGCCCCTTTGAGAGACCCCCACATTTTTTCATCTCACTTAAAGCCCTGGTTAGCGTCACCATCAGTGAGGTCATTTGACCAGCACAGTACAGTGAGCAGGGTTAGCGTCACCATCAGTGCGGTCATATGACCAGCACAGTTCAGTGAGCAGGGTTAGAGTCACCGTCAGTGAGGTCATTTGACTAGCACAGTGACGCATAGGTCAGCGCCGGTAGAAAAACGCATTGTTTTCTCATGCTTTAAGATGGCGGCGTAGAGATCTCAGTCGTGGGCTGCTGGCAGGATCTTATTAGGCTGGTCACTGATCAAGATTAGGGGAAAAAGGAGACACCCAATGCCATGGGCTCCCCCTGAGAAGTACTATAGTGGTGGATGTGCGAGATAGTGCAGGTCTCTCACAGGGGCGGGGATAAACCGCCTCTGTGCGAGATATAACAGCACGTGGCACTGTCAAACGTGTGTCCTTGTGTAATGTAACTGGGGCGCATGTAAAAGCTATATAAAGCTGTAAAAAAAAAAAAAAAAAACACATTCCCACTCTGATTATATCTTTGTTAGGTTTGTGGAGCGGAGTTTTGGAGCGAGAGTAGTGAGTAGTGGTCGGGTGTGTGGTCAGGCTTGCCTGAGGTCCTGTGATAAAAGATTGGTGATCATCAGTGAAGTAGCGGGTAGACCAACAAGGAGCGAGAATTTCCAGAGAAGCAGGACAGGCTGGCATTCTGGAGAAGTAGGGAAGAGGGCGTTATAGCCGAGTGGGAGGAGTGGTTTGTTTAGCGGTGCATTGAGGTGATAAAATGATGCATCAGTCTGATCTTTAGGGACTTTATATTCCTTTGTAAAGTGATACTGTGAAATTGATTTTGTGAGATGTAGCAACCTTAAAACGGGTCTCAGGCTCCTTAACTCTATGCAGGGGTTCTTGTGTGTGCGTGGGGGGAGGCGGAGGGGGGGGTACAGCCGCCCTTACGCTGGAAACTTTAGGGAATGGATTGGAGCAGAGATTCACATCACTACTAGTGGTCCAAATGCTTAGCTGGTGAGTAAAGTGTCTGAGTGCAAGCTGAAAGGAAAGGCGCGATTTCCTAGTCACTTCTAGAGATGGTCGCCCACACTCCAGTCTTATTTGGTTGAGGGGGAAGGGTTTGGGTTACTAATGCAGGATAACTGAGATGTTATGTAATTTCATATTTGTCACTCATGGCTGGTGGCCGCCTACAGCGCCAGAAGTAGTTTATTTTTTATTTTTATGACACAGCAGCCTTGGTCCTGTGAACAGGTATAGGTTGCTGGAGGGCTGGTTATTACAGGTGAGCACGGGACTGCTTCGATTGTGCAGTAAGTCTGCAGGCTTAGAAAAGAGCATGCAGGTCCAGATGAGAAAAAAGACTGAAGGCCAGTCAAAGTATCCGGTAATTAAAGAAAAGGAACTGGGAGGTTACAAGAAAAGAATTGAAAGGTAAAATGCAGAGCTAGGAACGGAAGAATCCAGGAGATGGACTTGATGTGTTTGGGTTAGGTGGCGGTAATAGCTGCCTTGGACGATACAATAGTTTGACATTTAGGGGATTATATCTTGATGTGTAAAAATAAAACCGGGCAGAGAATGTCATTTTTATAAATTCTCTCCTCGGTCCACAATAACTGAACCTTTAGTGACCGTAAAGCATGCATGACAAGGACGCTCATTCCTTCATAGAACGGGTGTAAATCAACTGCCGAGTACGTATTCTCTTGGGCAAGCTGTATGCCAGGTGGGAAAGGAAACATTCGTGTGACAGAGAACAAGCAACCTACCTCCCCTCACTCTTAAGTGCAACGGAGTTAAATTTAACGCAGTAATGTCAGTTACTCCGAAAGACTTCTCTGGGGACGAGGGCCCCCATCCCATTTCCTCAATGATAGCCACCAGCACAACTGTCCTTTCTATTGCTACAAGGAACTTACCTTTCTTCTTCGCCAACCGGTCCGCTTAAACGTTAAGCTACTGAACCCATGCTCTGCAAAACAAACGTCCTCCTCTTGTGGCGAGCAGTATATGTGGCCTCTGAGCCTAACGTGCAGGGAGGTCCGGTGAGGGCCGCATTGTGATGTCATCGACCGTCACTGCTGACGGCGCACCTACGTCATAACACAGCTTGGTCCCAGTATGTATCTGGAGACAGCCCAAGTATAACAAGGTTGAAAGAAGGAAACAACGCAGATGCGTCAATTGGTGTGAAGCTGTAGCGAGGGTAAAAGTGAGTGGAAAGTTGCCTCAGAATCTCTCCCATCACTTGTTAATGCTGGTTGTTTCAGGTTGTGTATTAGCGAGAAATTCCAGCTCTCTACACACTACATGAAGCAGGATTCGGGTTTCCTCAGCGGCACGGACTGAGGCCCTCATTGAAAGGGGAGTTTGTGCTCAAATGAGGAATACAGTTTCTCCATAAATTTCCTGCAGTATTCTGAGTTTTGCTGTTCCATATAGGGAAAACCCGCCATTCTATTACACCCCAATCAGGTCTTCAGAACGGGGACGTACTATTGCACTGGGGCAAAACCCAAATCAGTGATATTGGTATTTCTCTGGGTGCTATTACCGCATGGTAAGCCCCGAATTTAGAATGAAGGCCTAAGTGTTAAGCTTCACTAGTACTGGCTAAACATGTCAACGTGAGGATGTTCCTTGAAATTAAGAATTATCTGGTTTGAGAGATGCCCACTCCATCCTACATCTTTACAGCTTCCTGTTCGAGCTTTGTGTGTGGATATCGTCATACTTTTTAGGGTTTCGTCCCTAGGAACATTTAACATCTAATAGTGATAGAAGCAGGAATAGGCATTTCTCTTCTGAAGAGCCAATTTACACCTATATTATCGTTCTGAATCGTCACAGAGGATATTGTCATACTCCTTCCGATTCTTTGACCTCTGACCAAGCTGAGACAGGTAGGCCATCTTTGAAACCTGCAACATCTTGAAAGCGAGGCTTGCTGGTCGGTCAATTTTCAGAAAACATTTTTCAGTACTGTGAAACTGACCGTCATCTACTTTACCGTATAGAATGTCGAATTTTGTTCTCAATCAATTCGTGGCAGGAGACTGGTTCATGAAGAAAATGTCTCACATGAGACGTTTTCTTCTCAAACGTGTGCTGGCAAAACATGGAATTAACACATTTAGTAGGCATACAATTAGTGAGCGTGGCAGCCCGACGGCTCTCCCCAGTCCCAACTCGTGCCTACAGTGTTGCGCATCCTGCTCCCCCGACAGCCTTTGGGAGTTGAGCCGAGCAGGACACCAGCTGTGCAGCAGAGATTTTATTATAAAATGATGGGTTGGTGCTGAGGTGACAGGGATTGTGTGAGACAGTTGTGAGAAAGAAGTGAGAAAGTGAGTTTTCAGTATAGAACCAATGGCATTTAGAGTCTTCAGCTGGTGCTTTCAGGTTCCTTTTAAGACTGCTTGGTAGACGTACCCCTCTCGTAACTCTTATTTTCTGAGAACTCCCTAGGACCTCAATTAGACTTTTCCTGGAAAAGGTTCCCGGCTCCCAGTGACAGGATTCAATGATTGAGCTGAACACTACTTCATTGCAAAGGCTATGAGCTAAGAAGTAGGCCTTGTGGTAATTAGTATCCAGGTGAATCATTAGCATTCCACTTACAGCTTCATTGTGAGTACTGTGATAGACATGTGCGGGTGGAATGGTACCAATTAATGAATGTGCGTCATGATATTGGGCGTGCAACACCGCTAAAAATGGCTAGCAGCATGTGCCGCTGGGAGCCAATGGACGCAGTGTGGTGCTTTGTTGATTGAGCGCTGGCGGCCCCACCCCATAGCCTCACAGTACGGCTCCCGAGGCGATTTAGGACATACTCGGGAGCCAACACAGTTGCCAGTAATTAAGGACGTCTGCTAGCAAATTTTTGTCTGCGTGTTTTGGCCATTACTATTTTGGGGCTTGTCCTGCATCATTTGCTAATAGTGGTGGAAACCTAGTATTGGATTTGCATTTGTTTTTTCCCCTGTGCTTCTGGAGAATGGAGGCTCACTCAGGAGCCCCCACGGACCCCTGCCCTCCGCACATCTTCCACAGAGCCGCTGCCGCCGTCGCACCAGAGCTACGACGCACCATCAACACCACCTTCAAAACCCGCACTTTCCCCGACGACTGGAAATGCGCAGAACTCAAGCCCCTACTCAAAAAGCCCTCTGCAGATCCAAAGGACCTAAAAAACTACCGACTCATCTCTCTCCTCCCTTTCGCAGCCAAAGTCACCGAGAAGATCGTCAACGTCCAACTAACGAAATTCATCGAAGAGAACTCCATCCTCTACCCCTCCCAATCCGGATTCCGCAGAAACCACAGCACTGAGACTGCTTTACTCACCGTTACTGACGACATCCGCACTCTCCTTGACCAAGGCCACACCGCTGCCCTGATCCTACTCGCCCTCTCTGCAGCCTTCGACACAGTCTCCCACCGCACACTCACCGCCAGACTCCACGATGCCAGCATACAGGGAACCGCCCTTGACTGGCTCCGCTCCTTCCACACTGGCAGAACCCAAAGAATCAGACTTCCACCCTTCCTCTCCGAACCCACAGAGATCAACTGCGGAGTACCCGAAGGATCATCGTTCAGCCCTACGCTCTTTAACATCTACAAGGCCCCCCTCGCCACCATCGTCAGACAGCACGGACTCAGCATAGTATCCTACACCGACGACACCCAGCTCATCCTCTCCCTCACCAAGGACCCCATCTCCATCAGACTCAGCTTCCAGGAAGGAATGAAGGACGTCGCATCCTGGATGAGTAGCAGCTGCCTAAAGCTCAACTCGGAGAAGACAGAAGTCCTCGTCCTCAGACCCTCCCCCTCTGCATGGGACAACACCTGGTGGCCCACCGCCCTCGGCAGCCCCCCCACCCCCACGGACCACACCAGGAACCTCAGCATCATACTCGACTCCTCCCTCTCTATGACCCGACAGATCAACGCCGTCGCCTCCACCTGCTTCAACACCCTCCGCATCCTTCGCAAGACCTTCAAATGGATCCTCCTCGAATCAAGAAAGACTGTCACCCACACACTCATAAGAAAGACCGTCACCCACGCACTCATAACCAGCAGACTGGACAACGGAAACGCCCTCTACACCGGGATCAACAAATCTCTGCTCCATCAACTCCAGACCATACAGAACGCCGCAGCCAGACTCGTCCTCGGCATCCCTCGACACGAACACATCACCCAACACCTGCAAGACCTCCACTGGCTCCCCGTCGCGAAGAGAGTGACTTTCAAGATACTCACCCACGCCTACAAATGCTTCCACAACACAGGACCCCAATATCTCAATGAAAGAATCTCCTTCCACGTACCCAAGAGAAACCTCCGATCCTCCGACCTCGCCGAGGCCTCGCGCATCCGCAGAGCAAGAACGGGTGGAAGAGCCTTCTCCTACATCGCGGCTAAAACCTTGAACGAGCTCCCGATCGACATCAGACATGCCCCCACTCTGCACATTTTCAGGAAGACCCTCAAGACCTGGCTGTTCGACTGACCGGAGCTGCTCCTCCCTTCCCCCCCAACACCTTGTGACCCTCATGGGTGAGTAGCCTGCTTCACAATTCCCTGATTGATTGATTGATTGAGGCTCTGGCAGCGTTTTTGTGGTAGAAACCGTTCAGCCTGTTTTTTTTTATTTCCGCTATCTGATTTTGTTCTGAGAAGGCATCACTTATTCATTGAATCCTGGAGGAGGTAAGATTGAAGGTCCTCAAAAAGGAACAACACAAAAAAAATTTGAACAACAGCAAATTATTCAACAAACCTGGTAAGGTGCATGTTATTACAGTTAATAAAAGGAACTTACCTTTCTGAATGGACTTGTCGAATCCTCCGTGTGTGGTGAGTCATCATCTCAGCATTGTTGCCTTCAGTGGTTGGAAAGAATCTACACGGAGAAAAGACTTAAATGTATATCTGTATATAGGTGTTCAGAGAAGTACTATTAAAGACATACACTTTGTACTAGAGACAATCTAAATCCAAATTAAATGAACTATTGAATGAACTTTTGTAAAAGCGGTCTTGGGACTTTTGTTGACATAGGCTGGAAGAACTCATTCCTTGTATAAGACAAGATTCCTTTTGAAGGTATAACTCAAAGGGTGGGCGAGAAGGGGTTGAGAAGAAAATGATATTACCTAAGTTTTTTGTTATAATGAATCCTGCCCTTTCTCCCTTTCAGGGGTCTCGGGCTAAAGGAACTTGAGTCTAGTGAGAGAGCGTTTTTTGCCAGCGGGGACTAAGACAATGTTGGGGTAAGGTTACGCAGAAATATAGTGACGCTAACCTGCTAAATTTAGATATTGTGCCATTAGGGAAGGCATTAACAAAACATAACTTTGTTTCTCTTCCAGGGGATCCTCATCAATAGTCATTAGCACTGAATATTCCCGCCCATGTGCGGGCCCCGGGGTATAGTAAAAAAAAAAAAATATATATATATATATTTATAGATTCACTGAAAAAACCATAGGTTTTAGGGAAAGTTATAGTTAGTTGGACATTTCACTCGTACAAAACCAGAGAAATTCCCCCGTTATAGTTAGTTCAGCTAACTATAACTCGCGCCCCCGCAATGCACTGCTGATGACGTCACATATTACATCACTCATGACATGGTCAGTGACATCACTGATGACATCACTGATGACATCATCCAGTGACTGTGTGTTTCTGTAAAGTTTAAATATGTTTAATATATATAGGGAAAGGCGTATTGAAGAATGAGTGGGTGTATAAGTGTCTGAATGGATTCGGCCAGTGGCGGAATCTCCGCCACCGGCCGGAATCTCCACCACCGGCCGGAATCTCCACCTCCGGGCTGGAATCTCCATCACGGGGCCGGAATCTCCGGCCCGAGTGCGGACATAAAGTTAGTATGAGTAAGTGCATTCTGTGAATACCAAAATGAGTAAGTGCATTCTGTGAATACCAGAATGAGTAAGTGCCTTCTGTGAATACCAAAATGAGTAAGTACTTTCTGTGAATACCAAAATGAGTAAGTGCCTTCTGTGAATACCAAAATGGTAGTAAGTTTAGGATTTTGTAGTAAGTTAGTTCTGTGAATCGGGCCCTAGGTGTGTGAGTACCTCTATGGATGAGTGGCGGTGTGTGAGTTTCTATATAGGTGTATGAGTGCATATGATAGTCCTGTACTGAGTGACCATAAGCATGAGTGACTGTACGGGTGAGTGAGTGGATGTGTGTGTAAACCTAAGAATCAGTGAGTGGGTATGTAGTTATTGGTGTTGGAGTGTTTATGGTTTTGACAATGGCAGTCTGTAATTTAGAGTGGGTGTATCAAAGGTTATATTAGGGTGTGAGAAGATGCATCAATTTATCACATGGATGATGTCATCAGTGATGTCATTTGAGATGTCATCAGTGATGTCATCAGTGATGTCACTGACCATGTCATGAGTGATGTAATATGTGACATCATCAGCAGTGCATTGCGGGGCGCGAGTTATAGTTAGCTGAACTAACTATAACGGGGGAATTTCTCTGGTTTTGTACGAGTGAAATGTCCAACTAACTATAACTTTCCCTAAAACGTATGGTTTTTCAGTGAATTTCTAAGGTTTTTAAATGCTAATTTCTAACTATAACGTGCCTGAAACCTATGGTTTTTTCAGTGAATTTCAAAGGTTTTTTAAATGCTAATTTCTAACTATAACGTGCCTGAAACCTATGGTTTTTTCAGTGAATTTCAAAGGTTTTTAAATGCTAATTTCTAACTATAACGTGTCTGAAACCTATGGTGTTTTCTGTGAATTTCAAAGGTTTTTTAAATGCTAATTTCTAACTATAACGTCCCTGAAACCTGTGGTTTTTTCAGTGAATTTCAAAGGTTTTTTAAATGCTAGTTTCTAACTATGCCTACAGAGGTAGGACATGTGAAGAAAGAAGAAAACACGCACAGAAAGAAGCAAAAGAAATGCAGAAAGAAGCAACAGAAGTCCACAAAGACGAAGAAAAGAGCAGGAAGAAGCAAGACATGTGCAGAAAGAACCAACAGAGGAGCAGAAAGAGGCCTTGGTGCAAAATCATCCTGTGCCCACAACTTTTTCAGACGGGTACTGGTTGTAACTGACTCTGACTAACCAGGCCTAGAGCCAGTGCTATGCTAAAAGACACTTACAATACAGTGAAAACACCTACATACACTAGGGAACACTATGCGTTGGGGTACCCCTGTGATTAGCATGACCTCATCTGTAAGGCCCTAGTACATAATAGGGCAGGGGGATTAAAACTACCTCTAAGTCAGAGGTGCAGAAAAATGCTACTTTAACTAGTAGCCGCGTTCGCAGAGTGGTGGATAAAGGGTGCTGGGCGTCCAACCAACGCTCACGAATTCCGCTGCGTCGGACTTACAGGAGGTAGCAGCAGGGATTCTTGGCCCCCAAACTCCCTCAGGACTAAATTGGACTTCATCCCCCATCCTGTAGTCTGCCACGAGGCACGGTTGCAGAGTGGTAGAGAAAGGGGGCCATGGCCTCCGAAGACGTCTTAGCAATCCCACTGTGTGGGTCTTACTGGAGGTAACAAGAGGGGTAGTTGGCCCCCAAGGACATCCTTGGGGGCCAACTTCCCAAACTATTACCTCCAGTCAGTACCACACAGCAGCATTGGTAAGTACTCGTACCAGGCCACGCCCACTTTGCCCACCACTCTACAAACGCGCTCCCTGGCACGCCCTTGGATGGGGAATGAAGTCACCTTCACTGCTGGGGGTCCTTTAGGGGCCAACTAGCCTACCTTTTACCTCCAGTAAGCCCCATGCAGTGGGATTGGTGAGAGGTAGACAAAGGCCATGCCCCCTTTCTCCACCACTCTGCAAACACGCCCCCTGGCACGTTGTAAGTTGGGGGATTAAGTCCCCATGAATACTGAGGGTCCCTGGGGTCCAACTAGCCCACTAGGTACCTCCAGTAAGCGCCAAAGAGCTGCGTTGCAGAGAGGTGTAAAAAGGGGCATGGCCTGGACCACCTCTTTGCAATGCTGCCCTGTGGTGCCTACTGGAGGTACCTGGTGGGCTAGTCGGCCCTCAGGGGCCCCAGGATTGAAGGGGAATTAATTCCCTAACTTAAAATGCGCCACAGGGCGTGTTTGCACTATGTCACCTCAGGCCCCACCCCCTCCCTTCACCACTGTGCAAACGCGCCCCGTGGCTTGTTTTAAGTTGGGGGATTAAGTCCCCTTGAATCCTGAGGGTCCCTGGGGTCCAACTAGCCCACCAGGTACCTCCAGTAAGCGCCACAGAGCTGTGTTGCAGAGAGGTGTAAAAGGGCGTGGCCTGGACCACCTCTCTGCAACGCAGCCCTGTGGCGCTTACTGGAGGTACCTGGTGGGCTAGTTGACCCCAGAGACCCCCAGAATTGAAGGGGAATTAATTCCCCAATTTAAACGCGCCACAGGGCGCGTTTGCAGAGTGTTGCTGGGAGGGCGGGGCCTCCGGCACGATCGCGTCTTTTTTATTTTTTATTTTTTTTCAGAAGGGGGGCTGTGTGGCCCCTCTTCTTTTCCCTTCTTTTGGGCCCTGGGGACCCCATCCCCCAGGGCCTGACCCCTTTTAAAACATTTTTTTTTAAAAATGAACGGGAAGGGGGCCGCGTGGGCCCCCCTCCCGTGGCCAATTCCGGCCGCGCGGCCCCCCTCCATTCAATTGCAAAGCCCCGGGGAGGTGGTGGTCCCCGGAGCTCGGGGGTCCGTAACGGACCCCCAAATTAGCATTTTAGTGCCCCGGGGAGGTGGCGGTCCCCGGGGCGTGTGGGGGGGCTCGAGCCTCCCCACACAGGTATATATATTTTTTTTAAAAAGAAGCCCCGGGGGGTGGTGGTCCCCGGGGCTGCAGGGGGGCCGTGTGCCCCCGCAAATAATTAATTAAAGCCCCAGGGGGTGGTGGTCCCCGGGGCTTAGGGGGGCCTTGGAGGCCCCCCACGTATTTCCAAATTAGCCCCGGGGGGTGGCGGTCCCCGGGCCCCCCGCAACTCATTAATCAAGCCCCGGGGAGGTGGCGGTCCCCGGGGCAGTGTGGGGGAGATTGGGCCCCCCCCACACTTTTTTTCACTGCCCCCGGGACCTGGCCCACCTTGGGACTTCAATTCAACGAAGCGCGGGAGCCCGCGCTACGGTTTTTTTATTTTCTCGGCCGGATTTGCGCACCCAGCGCGAATTCGACCGATTTAAAAAAAAAAAAAGCTTTTTTGGGCCCTGGGGGTCCTTGTGGGACCCCCTGAGCAGGCCTAGGGGGTCAGGGTGTTTCTACCCTGCCCCCTTTTCTTTTTTTTCGCGTTTCTTTTTCTCTTTTCCTGTGACTCGGTTCTACCGAGTCACAAGATGGCTGCCAACACTTCCTGGTTTGGAGTGTTGACAGCCAATTAGAATAAAGCGCGTGATCGGGAGGGTGCGCGGATCCACCGTGCCTCTATATATCGAAACTTTTATTTTTGGATTTTCTCAGCAACTACTGAACGGATTTACTCCATTTAAAAAAAAAGGTCTCTTTCTGAAACAAGGGCTACCTTTTTGCCAAATTTGGTGTAATTCCGTTCAGCAGTTCGAGCTGTAGCCGTGTCTAAAGTTTCCTATGGGAATTAACATGGAGAAAACACGTTTTGGGACCCCCCTTTTTTCTCGGCCCCCGCTTGCCGAATCACCCCGAAATGTTCAAGACAGGAGCTGACCGGAGCGGGCTACGAGTTTTGAAAATTTCGCGAAGATTCGTCAACCGGCGCCAAAGATATTGAGAAAACAAAAAACGAGTTTCCTATGGAAACTAGGTCCTAACTATAACTATCTACTGGCGACCGCCAGTAGATAATATATATATATATATATATATATATATATATATATATATATATATATATATATATATATATATATATATATATATATATAGTTTTACTATAACTAAAAATGCAGCCTTAACCACAAGGCTAGACAATGCTGTTATAAATTGCATTTGTTTTAATAAACACATGTATGCTTTTAATTATCTGAATATCACTCATAGGAAGATAAAAACAAAAGCAGGAAAGCCAATAGAGTGGCATGCTCTCTGAGGTGTTCTCCTCAGGATAAATAGCAGGCAGGAGACCAAAAGTAGTTGAAGAAATAGCATAAGTTTATTGTACAGCTCATGCAAGGGACCTCAGCCACCAACAGTCCAAGCGAACTGACAAAAGCTTTCCAATAATAACATTCTCTCTCAAGGGGAGAGTTCCACAATAGGGCACAACCTAGCAACCTCAGAAAAGGAGATTGCGCAATACAAGGCAAAGAAAGGAGAGACATAAAAGCAGAATACCACATACCTTCCCCCTTATAGCATAAACATGAAACAATACAGAGAAAGAAAAACAAACAAACAAAATAATAATGAAATACTTAGCGAACACAATCTTGTAAGCGACGAGGAGTGGTCCTCAAATGAGAAGAACACCTCCTGGGCGCTTCAGAAGTAGAGCAGGCAGCAGGAACCCCAGTACCAAAGGAAACACAAGGAGGACACTTGGCAACCCTACCCAGGTTCCAGATCCCATGGTCACTGGTCTTGACAGCATTGTTGAATAATTTAATAATTTGCAAGGAATTACCAAGGGATTTATTGAATTGCCCAAATAGCAATGGAACAGGATAGGCATTGGCAGCCCCTAGGCTGGATTGAAAACAACCAACAGAAGAGAAAAACCTGGCACCGTACCTTTAAGGCAGCCATGAGCCCCTGCCTCCCCTCATGCCTCAGGGGTGACAGTTAGGTCCGTTTTTGTTTCTGGCTCCTACAGTCAGGACCGTCTTAGTTTTTGGTCTTTTTGTCAAAAAATTTATCATAGCTTTTGGTAGTTCTTCCTTTCACTTGACGTCTTTTACCTGTTAGAGTGAGGAACTATCATTTTCTGACAGAATTTAACTCTTTTTTCTGTCAGAAATGCCTTCCTTGTTTGATCATTGCTCTTCTTGTGGGAAAAAGAAGATGAAAACAGACACCCACGCTGTCTGTATTCTGTGTCTTCCTGAGACACATGTTCCTGAGAGTTGCCAACATTGTAAGAATTTATCCATGCGCACTCTCAAGGACAGAGAAAGGATTCGTTTGTATGGTCTCTTTGAGAGACAGAAGTCTACTGGATCAAGAGGAAGATGACCTGTGAAGCATAAGAAAAGGAGAGCCAGATCTACTTCTAGAAATAAGATTTCCATCTGTTCTCCGTCGGGATCGGCGTCGAAAACGGCAAAGAAAAGCAGACCAGCGCCACAGGTATCACCGCCGATGTTACCACCGCCATTGAAGGTTGCAGCTTCGTCAGCAGTAAGATCACACGTCATCTCATCGCTGGCGTTTACCGCCGGCACAAGAAAGACGACGATCGACGTCGGGCGAGCTTCCTCCCTTGCTGTCAACCCGGCGACAATCAACGTCGAGGAGCCATACTCTGTTGGCGTCAACACGGCGACGCTCAACGTCAAGGCATCAGAATCCATTAACGTCAACACTGCGACGTTCAACGTCGAGACTGGAAACTCCATTGACGTCAACCCGGCGCCGTTTAACGTCGAGCTGGGAATCTCGGTTGACGTCAACCCGGCGACGCTCAACGTCAAGACGGGACTCTCCGTTGACGTCAACCCAACGACGCTCAACGTCGAGACACCCATCACCGTCGACGTCGGCTCGTCAAGGGTCAGCGTCGAGACAACGATCTCCATCGGCGTCGTCTGGCCAACGTCCGACGTCGAGACGATGATCTACATCGGCGTCGTCTGGCCTACGTACGACCTCATGACACCGATCACCGTCGGTTACATCCCTTGAACCCCCAACTTTGAGGCACAGGGCTCCATCGACGTCTTCCCAGTAACGCTCTACGTCAGCCCAAGGCGTGCCTCAGATTTGGATGCTCAACGTCGAGGCACTCACAAAAGTCTGGATCAACGGGGCATCGTCCCCCACCATCTCCGGTGGTTCAAAGACGCTCGAAGTCCAGGAATTCGCATCCAACATCGAGCAGAGGCTTGACGTCTAGAGGCCAGTCCGGCAGCTAGACGTCGACTCCATCGCCTCAATGCTCGCCATCAAGGAAAGGATCTACAGCAAGATCATCAGCACAGAGCAGCTCATTTTCTCCTTCTCCCGACAGGAGGACACGAAAAACAACACCACAGGACACTCAGGCAGACACATAGTGTTTACCACCAACAGGAGATCAGATATCTCCCCCCTCTAAAGGTTCTGTGCACCTGTCTCCTAGATGGTTGCTACCAGTGCGTCACTGGCAGAACACGACGACTTCGTAAGTGGATCAGTCTCAGGACTATTGCAGCCTACTGCACCGTTCACCTCTAGCTTAACTTGCACAAGCTGTCGACCTTTCTCAGATAACTACTCCCAGATGATGCGAGCATGCTCGTACTGCAAGTCCTCCAGCCAGAAGACCACGCACAGCCACACCGACCCATAGGTATCGTACACCGCCTAGGCATCGGTCTCCCGCATGGTCCTCTTCGACGCACTCGTCAAAGAGAGACTACTCTCCTACTCTGAAGGACAGCCTGCCTTCAAGAGTCTCACCAGTGGATGATATTAACACCTTCACGAGGTATTGGCTAGAGGGGTACATAAATTGAGCATAGACATGCGTACAGCTCCGATAACATCTTCGGTTATTTTTTAAACTCTACAGCAGAGATCAGCATCAAGACCATTGCTGCCTTTGGTTCCTGGGCTCATTCAGCCGGTAATGGACACCTTTCTCAAGCCGGTATCCCTTAAGTCAGCTCCTGCAAGGATAAAAAACAAAATACAAAGCAACGAAACAAGATCCACTGTTTTTGAAGGTGTTTTTGAAGGTAGATCCTCCACCGGATTCAGTGCTTTTTGCAACAGCAAAAAAGACCCATGCAGTGGCGTCTTCATCAACTGTTCCTCCAGATAAAGAGAGCAGATCCCAAGATTCATGGGGTAGTAAAGTTTGTGGTTTCTCGGCTCCCTTTCTAAAAGTTGCCAGCGCATCAACCCTCTTGGGTTGTTATGATAGGTCCTTATGTGACTCCTTGGAAAGATTCAAGGACAAGCTCCCTGTTAGAAATGGGGGTCTCTAGTTGGCAGAGGTAGGTACCTTTGTCCAAATAGGGACCCTTGCTTCTAGTCAGGGTATGGGGGATACACTCCTAAAATAACCCCTGCTCACCCCCTTTGTAGCTTGGCACGAGCAGACAGGCTTATCTCAGAGGCAGTGTGTAAAGCATTTGTGAACACATACAGTAACACAGTGAAAACACAACAAATGGACACCACACCAGTTTAGAAAAATAAGTAATCTTTATCTAAACCAAAACAAGACCAAACGACAAAAATCCACAATACAGTATTAAAAATAAGGCTTTCAAATGGTAGAAATAGTTCAGTTCAATGCAAGTTGTAAATGCAACACTTTTCTCACTAAGTACCTGGGATGCGTCACGCAAAACAAACAAAATGGCCTCAGGGAAGGTGATGCGTTGGTTCCTTATACGCAGGGAAGGTGATGCGTCGGTTCCTTGCTTCGGGGGAGGTGATGCGTCGGTTCCTTACTGCAGCGCAGGGGAGATGATGCGTCGGTTCCTTACCGGAGAGGAGGTGATGCGTCGTTTTCTTACTGCATGGGGAGTTGGTGCGTCTGTTTCTTACTGCGTCCCCCAACGATGCAACAGTCTTGGCGCCGCGATGCGTCGATCCGGTACAATGCGTGGCTTCGTGCAGCTGCACAGCAGGCTTG
This sequence comes from Calotriton arnoldi, assembly GCA_963921515.1. Classification (NCBI taxonomy): domain Eukaryota; kingdom Metazoa; phylum Chordata; class Amphibia; order Caudata; family Salamandridae; genus Calotriton; species Calotriton arnoldi. The sequence continues at coordinate 811,470 of CAWUFW010006371.1, read as the reverse complement.
CGTCAGGATCGGTGCGGGGATCTCGGACTTCGGAGATCGTTGCACCCGATGCGTTGTGCGGCGATTTCTCAAGCCGCGGCAGTTGCTGCGACGATTTCTGCAGCGATGCGTCAGAAACAGGTGCGGATGCGACACTCTTCTTCGATGTTGCGACAATTTTCCAGCTACCAGCGACAAACAGTCTCTAGAGGCCCTAAATAGCAGCAGGCACCTCTTTGCAGGTTGGAATTCCCAGCAAGGAAATTCAGGGGAGCTGGTGGTGAAGTCTTTGTGGCCCTGAGACTTCAGAACAGGAGGCAAGCTCAGTTTCAAGCCCTTGGAGATCTTTTCTTCAAGTAGGTGACCAAGCAAACAGCAAAGTCCTTTTTCTCCTTTCCTTGGCAGCAAGCAGCCACTGCAGGCCAACCCCAGACAGCAACCAGCACAGGGGCAGTATTCCTCCTCAGCTTATCCGGCTCTTCTCCTTGGCAAAGGTTCCTCTTGATTTCCCAGAAGTGATTTAAAAGTCTGGGGTCAGGGCCCCTCTTTTTATACACCAAAATCCTTTGTTCTCTGAAGACAGAGAGTGTCTGTACCCAGCCAAAACCAGTTCTGTGGGGCACTTTGTAAGTGCACAACAACCTCCTTTGTCAGTGTGAGCCCCGGCTCCAGACACACCACTGGGGGGCGGAGCCATCATTGTGGAAGGCAGGCACAGCCCTATTCAGGTGAAGGTGCTACTCCTCCCACCACTCCAAATGCAGGTCAGGCCTATTCAGCCCAGCCCTGACTCATCAGACTTCTGGAGCCACTGCCCTTCTCCAGCCCCAGTCATCCAAAAGCCAGACATGCAATACACAAACCTAGCAGAGGCACACTGGATGGTTAGGCAAGAAAATACCTACTTTCTAAAAGTGGTATTTTCAAACACAGAATGTAAAAATCACCCTCACTAAAAGATGCATCTTAACATTCTGAGTTCAGGCATACTAAACTTTATTTTCCCATCTTGTTCCCAGGGTCAGTTATGTTTATAAGATGTTATAAACAAACTCCCCATTCCGGCCTATGGGAACAGATAGCCTTGCAATAGTGAAAAACGAAATTGGCAGTATTTCACTATCAGGACATGCCACACACATCAGGGCATGTCCTACCTTTCACATACAATGCACCCTGCCCACAGGGGTACCTTGGGCCTACCTTAGGGGTGACTAATATGTAGAAAAGGGAAGGTTTAGGGACTGGCAAATGTGTGCACTTGCCAAGTCGACATGGCAGTCCCAGACTGCACACAGGCTCTGCAATGGCAGGCCTGAGTCACATTTTACAAGCTGCTTCCGTGGGTGGCACCATCAGTGCTGCAAGCCCACCAGTAGCATTTGATTTACAGGCCCTGGGCACACATAGTGCACTGTACTAGGGTCTGACAAGTAAATCAAATAAGCCAATCATGGAATCACTAATCCATAACAATAATTTACAAAGGGAGCACTTGCACTTTGGCACTGAACAGCAGTGGCAAAGTGCCCAAAGCATCTAGACCAGCAAAAATGGAGTCCAACACACAGCAAAACACAGGAAGTAGAGGCAAAAAATGGAAGGGAGACCCACGCCAATGGTGCCAGGTCTAACACTCCCCAAAGAAGATTGGCGGGACTTTGAGGAGGTTCTCCAGGAAGGAGGCCTAGTGGCTAATCAGATGAAAAGTGTGGCAGCAGATGGTGCAACCCTGGCAGTGCATGCTTATACGCATGCTATATGCGCTAGACACTCCTCTTGCCTTCAACTTACAGCACTCAAGCCAGAAGCTCGACAATGCAGCCTGAATCTGCGCTTTAACGGTCACTCTCTCTTTGGTTCCCATACGGACGATGAAATGGCCAAGATGAAGGCAGAACTCAACACCCTGAAGGTGGTAGACCTGGAAAAGAAAAAGATTTCCGTCGCAGGTACTGGCCATACGATCGCAGGGCTTATCATCACAGGGTTCAAGCCCCTCAATGGTCTCAACGCCAGCAGCAACATCAACCCAGAGCGCAGTACCAGGGTCGCCTCTCTAAATGTGGCCGGGGAGCACCACGCCAGTCCTCCACATCTACAAAATCCCCAGCAAAACAATGAGCAGTCGCTTCCTCCATCGCCGTTCTACACTCCAGTGGGGGGAAGGATTACCAATCATCTGCAAGAGTGGTGCAACATTACAAAAGATCAATGGGTGTTGAATACGCTGCAAAGTGGTTACTCTCTGCAGTTTTGCAATCCACCCGTGGCGATTCCCCAGCAAAATCTGTCTGTCAACAGTTACAACTGCTGTAACAAGAAGTGTCCACTCTACTACAAAAGTCCGCAATAGAGGAAGTTCCTCCTTCACAATGAGGAAAGGGGGTATACTCTCAGTATTTCCTGGTATGAAAGAAAGGTCCCAAAACAGAGTTCAGGCCAACTTTGGACCTACGCCTCCTAAAAAGTGCTTCCTCAAAGAATATATTTCCATACTAGTTCTCCATCAAATTTATCCTCACCTTCACCAGGGAGACTGGATATGCTCAATAGACTTGCAGGATGTGTATTTCCACGTGCCACTCAACCCAAAACATTGCAAGTTCCTCCGCTTCATGGTAGGGGGCAAGCATTACCAATACAAGGTGTTACCCTTCAGGCTAAAGTTGGCCCCTCGAGCCTTCACCAAGTGCATGGCTGTGGTAGCATCGAACGTGCGTCGCTAACAGCTGTTCATCTACCCTTATCTGGACGACTGGCTGCTAAAAAGTGCTTCTCCTCAGTACGCTCTAGACCATTATTGGACTTTTGCCTAAGGTAGTGTATGACTTTCATGTTAACCACTTTCTTTCCTAACCCAACAAACACCAGCTGAAAGGTCTCCCTGCTCTCTAGACCTGAAAAGGGTGTTAAAGGTCTACCTAGACAAAACTAATACCCTTAGGAAATCTGATAATTTGTTTGTTAACTATGGTTCCATTAAAACAGATTTCCCAGCATCCATCTCCAGATGGATAGTTTTGTGTATAAAGCTGGCTTACCAGTTTTCCAACAAACACCTTGCGGCTACGTCCAAGGTGCACTCCACAAGGGGGAAAGCAGTGACTGTGGCCCTGCTTCAGAATTTTCCCATCTCTGAGATCTGCAAAGCAGCCACATGGAGGTCGGTACATACATTCACAAGACGCTACTGTCTCAATTCAGATACGAGGGCAGACACTCAAGTAGGCCAAGCCTCTTTGAGAAATCTAATTCAATGCTGAGGACAATGGCCCTTGGTTCTTGGTCATTTGTCCACAGAGGTATGGGATGGGCTTGCTATTCGATTAAGCGCTTATGACTATTGATGAGGATCCCCTAGAAGAGAAGGATAGGTTACTTACCTGTAATCCCAGTTCTCTTCCAGGGGTATCCTCATCAAAGTCATAAGCAACCTGCCCTCCTCCCTGGACAAATGGGCAAGTAATAAGTCATCTCTTTGTGCCCTGATCTTTGGATCACCGTAAAGAACAACTGACCTAACTGTCACCCCTGAGGCATGATGGGAGGCAGGGGGTCATGGCTGCCTAAAAGGCATGGTGGCAATTTTTTCTCTTCTGTTGGTTGTTTTCAATGCAGCCTATGGGCTGACAATGCCTATCCTGATCCCATTGAAAATCAGAGGTGGTGATCGTGAATTACTCTCCTGAAGCTGAGCATCAGTGGCAAATGTTTAAGAATAATTATAAAAGAGCAACTAGAAATGCAAAAGCCATATAACTTGCCCAGAAAATATTTTAGCAGCAATTTTTGCTTCTATTAAACAATTGGAAGATCCTCCTGCCACTACTCTATTTCAAAGCTCAATTTACAAATGTGACTGTTTTGATGACCACCTTTTAACTAAACTCAAATCTATGAGTGTATATTGAGAACCGTGATATGTCTTTACATTACTAGCTGAGACCGCTGCCTTTGGCAGTCATCAATGCACTACCTTTGGCAGTCATGCATTATTATTATTATTATTAGCTTTTGTAGAGCGCATAGCTCCCCGAAGGCGTCCCAGCGCTAGCGTCTAGACAGAGGTTACGGCAAGGTTTATGCAACTGATTGTTGGAATAGCCAGGTCTTTAGAAGTTTCCGGAAGGGAAGATGATGGGATTCAGCCCGAATGAAAAGGGGCATTCATTCATTGCCTCAATTTTCTTTGTTGAACAATGACAACTTCCAGCTTCTGCTGAAGAGCAGAACACTGTCCTACTCCTCAGCTGATATCCTCATATCCATGTTGCATAAAGTCCATACTCAGATTGAAGATAGGCATGCAATCGCTATCATCAATGCTTCTATATCGCCTGATATTTTTCTGGGTGAATTAAAGAGTTCTTGTCATTCCTCGATTGAAAAAACGACCCTGAGAACCTAGATAATTATAGGCCAATTTCTCAGCTGCCTTATTTAACCAAACGACTAGAATATGCAGTTTTCAATCTACTTAATGGGTTTGTTGAGCACTATAGCCTTTTACACCCTATGCAGGCTCGTTTTCATGTAGGTTGCAGCCCTGAGACTGTGCTGACAACAGCCTTGGATGAACCTTGGCTTTGTGATGACCGTTTCATCCCTGCCGATTAACCTTGCTCGATCTCTCTGCAGTTGTTAATACTGTGGATCAGCAGCTGCCTTTAAGCTGTTTAGAGCTTTGTGGAATTAAGGACATTGCTCTTAGGTGGTTCCAAAGCTTTATTTCCTTTAGGTGAGTTCATGTTTCCCTTGCATCTTTTTTGTTATAAACATCATCTCTGCTCTGTAGAGTTTCTAGGGGATCTGTATTTCTCACATCTGCTTTTTAACCACTACATGGTCCAGTTGGCATCTCTTATTCAATCCTTTGTTTTTTCTTTATTTATAGATGCAGATGAGACACAAATTATGTCTAGGATCTCTGGGGATCCATGTCAGTATGCTAAAACTTTGTATGGTGCTTACAGTCAGTCGACTCCTGGATGTGCCGGCAGCAACGGAAGTTAAATGGGGGAAAGACAGAAATTCTTCTCTCGTTCAGATCTTCATCTATTTGGGAACTCCCATTCTGGCCATTGTGTTTAGGTGAGAAACCTGCTCCTGTTTCATGTGTTAAAAAGAGGGAGTGAAATTAAATTTAAATTTAATGTGAAATTAGATTAACTTTATTGTGAGCTCTTGTTTTTCTAACTCCACACTCTTGAGCAGATTGGATCATAAAGTCAGATTTTAAATGTGTTTATTGCAGCACAGTTAGACTATTGTAATGCCATCTGACTCGATTTACCAGCAAAGGCACTTCACAAGCTCCAGTTAGTACAAACGTCTGTAGCTAGGCCAGTCCTGCCAAGTACCATGCATCAGGTGTTAGACTAATGCATTTCAGTGTGGTGGCACGCATCACCACACTGAAATGCAGTGTCACGCATTATAGCGCCTCAGCTGTCAAGCGCCGGAGACTGCTATAATGCACCATACTGTAGCTGCAGTCAGTGGCAGCGCAGGGTTCGTGCTGCTCCCTGCAGGCTTGGGGGCTCAGGCTCAGCTGCTAGAGCTCAGCCTGCACAGTGCCCCAATGTAACACTCTCTGCATCCGACACTGGCTTGGCATTAGTAATGCCAATCACTGGCGTCAGGCTGGTTGCAGTGGCAGTGCCCAATGGCAACACAGATGTTACTAAGATGGCCGACGGGTAGGGAGCTCCGGCCGGGAGCTCCCTGGCTAGGGATTGCCTCTTTGGCTAAATATCCAGGAAAAAGGCCTATCTGGACTCCACCACCCCCGCGGATCGGTGGGCTGCGACACCGCGATTCACCAGTGCCGCTAAGCTACAGTCACCGACTGTGATGATGCCGGCTCCAGCAACTATCAACTTCGGGAGAGACGGTCGCCTGCGGAAACCTAACAAGATGACTGAAGGCTCGGTTGAGCTGCTAATTGCAGCTGAGAGGAGATTGGCTTGGGACTCACCCCTCCGGTGTAATCCACGGCCGTCACCTACCTTCCGGGCTGGGCCTCGGTTGCTCCGCTTCCCGCTGCGACTGCCTCTCTCTACGCTTCTTGTAGCAGCTGCCTTGGCGCCTGAAACGCGTCCCACAATCCAGGCAGCGAGAAATTTTCCGACGGGTAGGGAGCTCCGGCCGGGAACTCCCTGGCTAGGGATCGCCTTTTTGCCGAAATATCCCGGAAAAAGGCCCATCTGGACTCCACCACCACCGGGGATCGGTGGGCTGCGACACCACGATTCACCAGTGCCACTAAGCTACCGTCGTCGACTGTGATGATGCCGGCTCCAGCAATGATCAACATCGGGAGAGACGGTCGCCAGCGGAAACCTAACAAGATGACTGAAGGCTCGGTTGAGCTGCTAATTGCAGCTGAGAGGAGATTGGCTTGGGTCTCACCCCTCCGGTGTAATCCACGGCCGTCACCTACCTTCCGGGCTGGGCCTCGGTTGCTCCGCTTCCCGCTGTTACTGCCTCTCTCTATGCTTCTTGTAGCAGCTGCCTTGGTGCCTGAGACGCGTCCAACCCAGGCAGCGAGAAATTTTCCGAACTGCTGTCGCCCTTGTATCCCAGAGTGATTCCCTGGCGTGGCGGGAGACAGCGACGAGTTCCCGTATTCCACCCTCTCTTCCCCTTGACTGCCCCTCCATTGACCAACACCCGGAGTCTGACTTCCTCCCTTGATTTCTTCGGTGGTCTACATAATCTGCAAGCCTCCATTCGATGGTGGTCCTCCTTCTCGGCGGTGGCGATCGTGTGTGGGATTTCACCGCATGCAGCCTTGTCTTTGTCCGGCAGCCTAATTGTTTTGCGTCTTCAGGCGGTCTCTACCATCGGTAACCTCGCCGACATCTTATCGGTGGATGGTTCAGTACTGGACAGCCATTTTGTGCCCTTCTACTGGCCCTCTCCGTAGCTAGACTACTCCAGTCCGGTGAGTGAAGCCGGCCCCTGGTGTTGCGATGCTGTGACCCCGACCGGACAAAGGAACTGCATACATGACTTTAATGGAACCCCTGATATTAACCTCTTTTTAATAGCAGGTACGCAGGACTTTTTGAATTAATTCCTACTACAGATTCAATGCCCCATCCCCCACTACCCTTTTTGTTCACCGTTTCCTGCATTTGCATTACTGCTGCATTTCCATTTTTTCTCTTACATATTATCCATCTCTGGATAACTGTTTGTTGTTGCTGTGTATTCCACCCTTCCCTATTTATTTGATCTACTCATTGTAACTAAAGTAACGTGCATGTACACCTCTATGTAAAGCGCTCTGATACCTCCGGGTCTAGCCAGCGCTATATAAAACTCTACAAATAAATACATAAATAAAATAAACATAAGAGTTATTTGTGAGACACATAATTAATAATAGGCGGATCCGGCCGCTCCTGCTACGGTGCAAGCGGGCAGGCTGCGGCGGTGGTTTTTAAAGATTTGGGTGCTACTGCACAGTGCAGCTCCTGGGCAAATGGCAGCGCAGTTCGCCACTCACACTGCTTTCATGAGTACCCAACCCACCACTGTGACCGGTGGCACCCCGCGGCTTGTTGTGAACCTGGCCCTCCATTGGGGGACCCGACCCCAGTCAGTGCCGGCGGTGGAGGCTGAGAGCTCAGGGCTGAGCCAGAATTGCAGTGGGAGTCAGTTGGTCTACGGAGTCAATGCGGCCACGGGGCCTGCCAATTGCCCTGGCTCCGGCTCGCTCGCTGCCCCCCCCCCAAAGAAGTAAGTGTGCCTGACTCAGAGTCCGGTGTATGGTAATTGCTAACTTGCTATGGCTGCTAAAATTTGCTTCATTCTGAGCTCCTTGCCATGCCCCTATGTGTTTCCCTTGTCTTCATTGCTTGATTTTGCTCGTAAGAAAGTGTCACTCATAGCCGTTAAAATATCACTCATAATTTCACTGAAATTATGAAAATGTCACACATAGCAATCTAAAACCTTGGCAGCTATGCAGGGCTTTAAGTGGGCAGTGTCTCACCGGTCCTGAGCACTGGCAGTTTTTTAAAGGAGGCCTCAAAACGGGTCTCTATCGGGCTCTGTTTTGTGCCCTGGCACAGGCGGTCCGTTTTTTTCCGGACTGCAGTGACAGCAGGCACATCGATGTGCGCGTGCTCACACTGCTCACTTCTCACTAGTGGAGAAGTTACGGCATGACGTCATGCCAGGTGAGCGTGGTAGGGGAAGGAAATCCTTTAAAGAGAGTCATTTTCTCTCTGGATTTCCCTTCTCTTTTTGAAACTCAGGAGCAGCAACATTTCGTGGTGTCACCAGGGCTTTAAGTGGAAGCTTTTTCAATAATATACAAGCCATAGCTGCTGCTTATTTATTTTATGCAACTAACAACCATTGACAAAGCCAATAGTCCTGACTTGGTAGGTATGATGTTACTTGTTGAATCATATATCTTGATGCAATGACAGAAACAGCAAATAAAAGTCCGGCGTCACACTATGCTAAGCACAGATTTTTAGCTTACGTGTTTTTAAGCCACGCCCCTAATTACATTGGCCACGCCCATTTGAGAGACCCCCCATTTTCTTTCATCCCACTTAAAGCCCTGAAGCTATGCTAGACTAGGCTAGAAATCTGACACAATTTTACTGGCTCTGGCTTTGTTTCACTGGCTTCAGGGAAAGCAGAAGGTGCTTTCTAAATAGCTCTGTTCATATATATAACCCACTCTTTGTTCCACAAGTTTGGAGAGTAAGGTGAAGAGGACCATGTTGCTATTCCCCATGGGTTTGGACCCAAGTCTACGATGTCAGAAGAAGACCTGCTGCGGGGCCCTGCAGGATAAATTGGAGCCAGACTGCCCTGAGAGCAGACTAAGTTCCTGGCCATGAAAATCAAGAGCAAGGCCCAGCTGTGTGAATCTCTTTGATGGGTACATGGAGCATATCCTGGCCTGATGCCACAAGAGTCTACAGCCAGTTCGCCATGACTTGACCAAATATACTGTTGCATCTGAGAGTTGATAATATTGATGGGATATTAAAGGGCTGCATCTTGTGGTAAGCCTTTACTTTCTGTTGTTCATACCACCAATTTTATGGAGTCGCTTATCATCCTGTTTCCAGCCTGAGGTAGACCTCAGTGGTTTTTCCTTTACACAGTAATTCTGAGAGCAGTATCCTGTGGGCAAAGATTGGTCTAAAAATTCTGAAACAGTTTCAACTATCTTTGTTGCCTATACGGTTCAGACAATGTCACATATTAAAGGCCTGGTTGAAGCCTAACCTTGAATTAGGGCTGTTCAGTGGCTAGAGACAAACTGGTGCGGCAATCGAGTTTGCCCCAACCCCAAAGTCACTCTCACCAACTGGAAATCCCAACTCCTTCCACATGGTGATTTTCAAGACTCTGGACACTGAATTGGTCACCCATGGATAACTTATACTGGGTGCATGTCTAAATCTACCATCAGTGTTCCCTGATTTAAAACATTAACTGCAGAGATCATTTGGGACAGTGACTGCTTTCCCCTGAAGTAAGACCAATGTAGTGGACACAAGCCCATGGAGTGGATCCATAACTTGACATTGATATGTGTGGCAATCCCTGTTCGCAATGTTGTGAGTTTTGGGTACTCTGAACTTTTGGGACCTTAATGGCGAATTCTCAACAGCCTGGGCTCAGATCCACACAGCTGGCTTCATTAGAGCAATGACAGTTAAGAAACGGCATCAAAGGGCAGTAGCATATGTGATACATTTTGTCTGACACTTTTGTTTCTTTGTCCAGGGACTATAATATTTGCCATCCGAAAAGACTGGGGGGCAGATTTACAAGAAACTAACGCAGTGCGGTGCCGCAAGTCATTTTGCTGCGCCGGCCTGCGTTTGCTTCGAAGCACAGGGATGCGACAAATTTACAACAATATGTCGCATCCCTGTGCTTCCCCCTGCGCTTGTGCACACACTGCTGCCATGTGCCGGTGCAGGCACCCTTGCACCATGGTGCAAGGATGCCTGCGTCGTGGGGAGATTGTTTTTGTACAGGAAGGGGCACCTTCCTGCACAAAAACAATCAATCGAGGTGATTTCTTCCTCCAATGCGTGCTGTAGAATGCAGCACGCATTGAAAGAGGAAAAAAACGGGGAGAAATGAAAAATTTATCCTCGTTGCACCTCGCTACGCCACCCCTAGGGGGGGCGTAGCATTCTGATGCATTTCCGTCCAACAAGCCCACCAGGTACCTCCAGTAAGCGCCACAGAGCTGCATTGCAGAGAGGTGTAAAAAGGGGCGTGGCCTGGACCACCTCTCTGCAACGCAGCCCTGTGGCGCTTACTGGAGGTACCTGGTGGGTTAGTTGGCCCCCAGGGACCCCCAGTATTGAAGGTGAATTAATTCCCCAATTTATACGCGCCACAGGGCGCGTTTGCAGAGTGTTGCTGGGAGGGGGCGGGGCCTCTGGCACGATCGCGTCTTTTAAAAAAAAAAAAAAAATTTAGAAGGGGGGCTGTGTGGCCCCCCTTCTTTTCACTTTTTTTGGGCCCTGGGGACCCCATCCCCCAGGACCTGACCCCTTTAAAAAAAAAAATGAACGGGAAGGGGGCCGCGTGGGCCCCCCTCCCGTGGCCAATTCCGGCCCCGGGGACCCCATCCCCCGGGGCATGGCCACATTTTGTTTTTTATTTTTATGGAGGGGGGCTGCGTGGCCCCCCTCCTGAGGCCTCTACTGGCCCCGGGGACCCCATCCCCCGGTGCCAGCCTTTATTTATTTATTACATTTTTTAATTTTGGTGGAGGGGGGCTGCGTGGCCCCCCTCCCGGGCACCTTCTAGCCCCGGGGACCCCATCACCCGGGGCTGGCCCTCTCCGTTGGGGACCGTGGGGGGAGCCCCAATGCCCCCACGGTCCCGCCGGCTCCCCGCGTCCTGCGGGAGCCGGCATTGCTTTTCCACATGGGGAGCTGCTGACATGCAGCTCCCCTTGTGGAAAAGCAATCTGCTTTGCTTCATTGAAGCGAGAGCAGGTTTCCCTGCTCTCGCTTCAATGAAGCAAAGCAGTTTGCAATGACAGGTCCCGCCCTGTCATTGCAAACAGCAGTGTCCCGGGGGTGAGCACCCCGGGACACTGCAGGAGCCGGCCCTGTGGGGTGGCTGTCCCCAGGGCCATCACGGGCTCCAGGAGGGGGGCCGCGCGGCCCCCCTCCCTTCAATTGCAAAGCCCCGGGGAGGTGGTGGTCCCCGGAGCTTGGGGGTCCGTAACGGACCCCCAAATTAGCATTTTAGTGCTCCGGGGAGGTGGCGGTCGCCGGGGCATGTGGGGGGGCTTGAGCCCCCCCCACACAGGTATATTTTTTTTTTAAAAAGAAGGGGGGTAGCGGTCCCCGGGGCTTAGTGGGGCCTTGGAGGCCCCCCACTTATTTCCAAATTAGCCCCGAGGGGTGGCGGTCCCCGGGGCAGTGTGGGGGGGATTGGGCCCCCCCACACTTTTTTTTCACTGCCCCCGGGACCTGGCCCACCTGTGGGCTTCAATTCAACGAAGCGCGGGAGCCCGCGCTACGTTTTTTTTATTTTCTCGGCCGGATTCGCGCACCCAGCGCGAATTCGGCCGATTTAAAAAAAAAAAATGCTTTTTTTGGGCCCTGAGCAGGCCTAGGGGGTCATGGTGTTTCTACCCTGCCCCCTTTTCTTTTTTTTCGCGTTTCTTTTTCTCTTTTCTTGTGACTCGGTTCTACAGAGTCACAAGATGGCTGCCAACACTTCCTGGTTTGGAGTGTTGACAGCCAATTAGAATAAAGTGCGTGATCGGGAGAGTGCGCGGATCCACCGTGCCTCTATATATCGAAACTTTTATTTTTGGATTTTCTCAGCAACTACTGAACGGATTTACTCCATTTTAAAAAAAGGTCTCTTTCTGAACCAAGGGCTACCTTTTTGCCAAATTTGGTGTAATTCCGTTCAGCAGTTTCAGCTGTAACCGTGTCTAAAGTTTCCTATGGGAAATTGATTTTCCGACCTCTATTTTTTAAATTTCTCAGTAACTACTGAACGGATTTACTACATTTAAAAAAAGGTCTCTTTCTGAAACAAGGGCTACCTTTTTGCCAAATTTGGTGTAATTCCGTTCAGCAGTTCGAGCTGTAGCCGTGTCTAAAGTTTCCTATGGGAATTAACATGGAGAAAACACGTTTTGGGACCCCCCTTTTTTCTCGGCCCCTGCTTGCCGAATCACCCCGAAACTTTCAAGACAGGAGCTGACCGGAGCGGGCTACGAGTTTTGAACATTTCGCGAAGATTCGTCAACCGGCGCCAAAGATATTGAGAAAACAAAAAACAAGTTTCCTATGGAAACTAGGTCCTAACTATAACTATCTACTGGCGACCGCCAGTAGATAATATATATATATATATATATATATATATATATATATATATATATAGTTTTACTATAACTAAAAATGCAGCCTTAACCACAAGGCTAGACAATGCTGTTATAAATTGCATTTGTTTTAATAAACACATGTATGCTTTTAATTATCTGAATATCACTCATAGGAAGATAAAAACAAAAGCAGGAAAGCCAATAGAGTGGCATGCTCTCTGAGGTGTTCTCCTCAGGATAAATAGCAGGCAGGAGACCAAAAGTAGTTGAAGAAATAGCATAAGTTTATTGTACATCTCATGCAAGGGACCTCAGCCACCAACAGTCCAAGCGAACTGACAAAAGCTTTCCAATAATAACATTCTCTCTCAAGGGGAGAGTTCCACAATAGAGCACAACCTAGCAACCTCAGAAAAGGAGATTACGCAATACAAGGCAAAGAAAGGAGAGACATAAAAGCAGAATACCACATACCTTCCCCCTTATAGCATAAACATGAAACAATACAGAGAAAAAAAACAAACAAACAAAAAAATAATGAAATACTTAGCGAACACAATCTTGTAAGCGACGAGGAGTGGTCCTCAAATGAGAAGAACACCTCCTGGGCGCTTGAGAAGTAGAGCAGGCAGCAGGAACCCCAGTACCAAAGGAAACACAAGGAGGACACTTGGCAACCCTACCCAGGTTCCAGATCCCATGGTCACTGGTCTTGACAGCATTGTTGAATAATGTAATAATTTGCAAGGAATTACCAAGGGATTTATTGAATTGCCCAAATAGCAATGGAACAGGATAGGCATTGGCAGCCCCTAGGCTGCATTGAAAACAACCAACAGAAGAGAAAACCTGGCACCGTACCTTTAAGGCAGCCATGAGCCCCTGCCTCCCCTCATGCCTCAGGGGTGACAGTTAGGTCCGTTTTTGTTTCCGGCTCCTACAGTCAGGACCGTCTTAGTTTTTTGTCTTTTTGTTAAAAAATTTATCATAGCTTTTGGTAGTTCTTCCTTTCACTTGACGTCTTTTACCTGTTAGAGTGAGGAACTATCATTTTCTGACAGAATTTAACTCTTTTTTCTGTCAGAAATGCCTTCCTTGTTTGATCATTGCTCTTCTTGTGGGAAAAAGAAGATGAAAACAGACACCCACGCTGTCTGTATTCTGTGTCTTCCTGAGACACATGTTCCTGAGAGTTGCCAACATTGTAAGAATTTATCCATGCGCACTCTCAAGGACAGAGAAAGGATTCGTTTGTATGGTCTCTTTGAGAGACAGAAGTCTACTGGATCAAGAGGAAGATGACCTGTGAAGCATAAGAAAAGGAGAGCCAGATCTACTTCTAGAAATAACTTTTCCATCTGTTCTCCGTCGGGATCGGCGTCGAAAACGGCGAAGAAAAGCAGACCAGCGCCACAGGTATCACCGCCGATGTTACCACCACCATTGAAGGTTGCAGCTTCGTCAGCAGTAAGATCACACGTCATCTCATCGCTGGCGTTTACCGCCGGCACAAGAAAGACGACGATCGACGTCGGGCCAGCTTCCTCCCTTGCTGTCAACCCAGCGACGATCAACGTCGAGGAGCCATACTCTGTTGGCCTCAACACGGCGACGCTCAACGTCAAGGCATCAGAGTCCATTAACGTCAACACTGCGACGTTCAACGTCGAGACTGGAAACTCCATTGACGTCAACCCGGCGCCGTTCAACGTCGAGCTGGGAATCTCGGTTGACGTCAACCCGGCGACGCTCAACGTCAAGACGGGACTCTCCGTTGACGTCAACCCAACGATGCTCAACGTCGAGACACCCATCACCGTCGACGTCGGCTCGTCAAGGGTCAGCGTCGAGACAACGATCTCCATCGGCGTCGTCTGGCCAACGTCCGGCGTCGAGACGATGATCTACATCGGCGGCGTCTGGCCTATGTACGACCTCATGACACCGATCGCCGTCGGTTACATCCCTTCAACCCCCAACTTTGAGGCACAGGGCTCCATCGACGTCTTCCCAGTAATGCTCGACGTCAGCCCAAGGCGTGCCTCAGATTTGGATGCAACGACGCTCAACGTCGAGGCACTCACAAAAGTCTGGATCAACGGGGCATCGTCCCCCACCATCTCCGGTGGTTCAAAGACGCTCGACGTCCAGGAATTCGCATCCAACATCGAGCAGAGGCTTGACGTCTAGAGGCCAGTCCGGCAGCTAGACGTCAACTCCATCGCCTCAATTCTCGCCATCAAGGAAAGGATCTACAGCAAGATCATCAGCACAGAGCAGCTCATTTTCTCCTTCTCCCGACAGGAGGACCCGAAAAACAACACCACAGGACACTCAGGCAGACACATAGTGTTCACCACCAACAGGGGATCAGATATCTCCCCCCTCTAAAGGTTCTGTGCACCTGTCTCCTAGATGGTTGCTACCAGTGCGTCACAGGCAGAACATGATGACTTGGCAAGTGGATCAGTCTCAGGACTATTGCAGCCTACTGCACCGTTCACCTCTAGCTTAACTTGCACAAGCTGTCGACCTTTCTCAGATAACTACTCCCAGAGGATGCGAGCATGCTCGTACTGCAAGTCCTCCAGCCAGAAGACCACGCACAGCCACACCGACCCATAGGCATCGTACACCGCCTAGGCATCGGTCTCCCACATGGTCCTCTTCCACGCACTCATCAAAGAGAGACTACTCTCCTACTCTGAAGGACAGCCTGCCTTCAAGAGTCTCACCAGTGGATGATATTAACACCTTCACGAGGTATTGGCTAGAGGGGTACATAAATTGAGCATAGACATGCCTACGGCTCCGATAACATCTTCGGTTATTTTTGAAACTCTACAGCAGAGATCAGCATCAAGACCATTGCTGCCTTTGGTTCCTGGGCTCATTCAGCCGGTAATGGACACCTTTCTCAAGCCGGTATCCCTTAAGTCAGCTCCTGCAAGGATAAAAAACAAAATACAAAGCAACGAAACAAGATCCACTGTTTTTGAAGGTAGATCCTCCACCGGATTCAGTGCTTTTTGCAACAGCAAAAAAGACCCATGCAGTGGCGTCTTCATCAACTGTTCCTCCAGATAAAGAGAGCAGATCCCAAGATTCATGGGGTAGTAAAGTTTGTGGTTTCTCGGCTCCCTTTCTAAAAGTTGCCAGCGCATCAACCCTCTTGGGTTGTTATGATAGGTCCTTATGTGACTCCTTGGAAAGATTCAAGGACAAGCTCCCTGTTAGAAATGGGGGTCTCTAGTTGGCAGAGGTAGGTACCTTTGTCCAAATAGGGACCCTTGCTTCTAGTCAGGGTATGGGGGATACACTCCTAAAATAACCCCTGCTCACCCCCTTGGTAGCTTGGCACGAGCAGACAGGCTTATCTCAGAGGCAGTGTGTAAAGCATTTGTGAACACATACAGTAACACAGTGAAAACACAACAAATGGACACCACACCAGTTTAGAAAAATAAGTAATCTTTATCTAAACCAAAACAAGACCAAACGACAAAAATCCACAATACAGTATTAAAAATAAGGCTTTCAAATGGTAGAAATAGTTCAGTTCAATGCAAGTTGTAAATGCAACACTTTTCTCACTAAGTACCTGGGATGTGTCACGAAAAACAAACAAAATGGCCTCAGGGAAGGTGATGCGTCGGTTCCTTATACGCAGGGAAGGTGATGCGTCGGTTCCTTGCTTCGGGAGAGGTGATGCGTCGGTTCCTTACTGCAGCGCAGGGGAGGTGATGCGTCGGTTCCTTACCGGAGAGGAGGTGATGCGTCGTTTTCTTACTGCATGGGGAGTTGATGCGTCTGTTTCTTACTGCATCCCCCAACGATGCAACAGTCTTGGCGCCTCAATGCGATGCGTCGATCCGGTACGATGCGTGGCTTCGTGCAGCTGCACAGCAGGCTTGCGTCAGGATCGGTGCGGGGATCTCGGACTTCGGAGATCGTTGCACCCGATGCGTTGTGCGGCGATTTCTCGAGCCGCGACAGGCGCTGCGACGATTTCTGCGGCGATGCGTCGGAAACAGGTGCGGATGCGACATGCTTCTTCGATGTTGCGTCCATTTTCCAGCTACCAGTGACAAACAGTCTCTAGAGGCCCTAAACAGCAGCAGGCACCTCTTTGCAGGTTGGAATTCCCAGCAAGGAAATTCAGGGGAGCTGGTGGTGAAGTCTTTGTGGCCCTGAGACTTCAGAACAGGAGGCAAGCTCAGTTTCAAGCCCTTGGAGATCTTTTCTTCAAGTAGGTGACCAAGCAAACAGCAAAGTCCTTTTTCTCCTTTCCTTGGCAGCAAGCAGCCACTGCAGGCCAACCCCAGACAGCAACCAGCACAGGGGCAGTATTCCTCCTCAGCTTATCCGGCTCTTCTCCTTGGCAAAGGTTCCTCTTGATTTCCCAGAAGTGATCTAAAAGTCTGGGCCCCTCTTTTTATACACCAAAAGCCTTTGTTCTCTGAAGACAGAGAGTGTCTGTACCCAGCCAAAACCAGTTCTGTGGGGCACTTTGCAAGTGCACAACAACCTCCTTTGTCAGTGTGAGCCCCGGCTCCAGACACACCACAGGGGGGCGGAGCCATCATTGTGGAAGGCAGGCACAGCCCTATTCAGGTGAAGGTGCTACTCCTCCCACCACTCCAAATCCAGGTCAGGCCTATTCAGCCCAGCCCTGACTCATCAGACTTCTGGAGCCACTGCCCTTCTCCAGCCCCAGTCATCCAAAAGCCAGACATGCAATACACAAACCTAGCAGAGGCACACTGGATGGTTAGGCAAGAAAATACCTACTTTCTAAAAGTGGTATTTTCAAACACAGAATGTAAAAATCACCCTCACTAAAAGATGCATCTTAACATTCTGAGTTCAGGCATACTAAACTTTATTTTCCTATCTTGTTCCCAGGGTCAGTTATGTTTATAAGATGTTATAAACAAACTCCCCATTCTGGCCTATGGGAACAGATAGCCTTGCAATAGTGAAAAACGAAATTGGCAGTATTTCACTATCAGGACATGCCACACACATCAGGGCATGTCCTACCTTTCACGTACAATGCACCCTGCCCACAGGGGTACCTTGGGCCTACCTTAGGGGTGACTAATATGTAGAAAAGGGAAGGTTTAGGGACTGGCAAATGTGTGCACTTGCCAAGTCGACATGGCAGTCCCAGACTGCACACAACCTCTGCAATGGCAGGCCTGAGTCACATTTTACAAGCTGCTTCCGTGGGTGGCACAATCAGTGCTGCAAGCCCACCAGTAGCATTTGATTTACAGGCCCTGGGCACACCTAGTGCACTGTACTAGGGTCTGACAAGTAAATCAAATAAGCCAATCATGGAATCACTAATCCATAACAATAATTTACAAAGGGAGCACTTGCACTTTGGCACTGAACAGCAGTGGCAAAGTGCCCAAAGCATCTAGACCAGCAAAAATGGAGTCCAACACACAGCAAAACACAGGAAGTAGAGGCAAAAAATGGAAGGGAGACCCACGCCAATGGTGCCAGGTCTAACACTCCCCAAAGAAGATTGGCGGGACTTTGAGGAGGTTCTCCAGGAAGGAGGCCTAGTGGCTAATCAGATGAAAAGTGTGGCAGCAGATGGTGCAACCCTGGCAGTGCATGCTTATACGCATGCTGTATGTGCTAGACACTCCTCTTGCCTTCAACTTACAGCACTCAAGCCAGATGCTCGACAATGCAGCCTGAATCTGCGCTTTAACGGTCACTCTCTCTTTGGTTCCCATACGGACGATGAAATGGCCAAGATGAAGGCAGAACTCGACACCCTGAAGGTGGTAGGCCTGGAAAAGAAAAAGATTTCCATCGCAGGTACAGGCCATACGATCGCAGGGCTTATCATCACAGGGTTCAAGCCCCTCAATGGTCTCAACGCCAGCAGCAACATCAACCCAGAGCGCAGTACCAGGATCGCCTCTCTGAATGTGGCCGGGGAGCACCACGCCAGTCCTCCACATCTACAAAATCCCCAGCAAAACAATGAGCAGTCGCTTCCTCCATCGCCGTTCTCCACTCCAGTGGGGGGAAGGATTACCAATCATCTGCAAGAGTGGTGCAACATTACAAAAGATCAATGGGTGTTGAATACGCTGCAAAGTGGTTACTCTCTGCAGTTTTGCAATCCACCCGTGGCGATTCCCCAGCAAAATCTGTCTGTCAACAGTTACAACTGCTGTAACAAGAAGTGTCCACTCTACTACAAAAGTCCGCAATAGAGGAAGTTCCTCATTCACAATGAGGAAAGGGGGTATACTCTCAGTATTTCCTGGTAAGAAAGAAAGGTCCCAAAACAGAGTTCAGGCCAACTTTGGACCTACGCCTCCTAAAAAGTGCTTCCACAAAGAATAATTTTCCATATTGGTTCTCCATCAAATTTATCCTCACCTTTACCAGGGAGACTGGATTTGCTCAATAGACTTGCAGGATGTGTATTTCCACGTGCCAGTCAACCCAAAACATTGCAAGTTCCTGCGCTTCATGGTAGGGGGCAAGCATTACCAATACAAGGTGTTACCCTTCAGGCTAAAGTCGGCCCCTCGAGCCTTCACCAAGTGCACGGCTGTGGTAGCATCGAAAGTGCGTCGCTAACAGCTGTTCATCTACCCTTATCTGGACGACTGGCTGCTAAAAAGTGCTTCTCCTCAGTACGCTCTAGACCATTATTGGACTTTTGCCTAAGGTAGTGTATGACTTTCATGTTAACCACTTTCTTTCCTAACCCAACAAACACCAGCTGAAAGGTCTCCCTGCTCTCTAGACCTGAAAAGGGTGTTAAAGGTCTACCTAGACAAAACTAATACCCTTATGAAATCTGATAATTTGTTTGTTAACTATGGTTCCATTAAAACAGGTTTCCCAGCATCCATCTCCAGATGGATAGTTTTGTGTATAAAGCTGGCTTACCAGTTATCCAACAAACACCTTGCGGCTACGTCCAAGGTGCACTCCACAAGGGGGAAAGCAGTGACTGTGGCCCTGCTTCAGAATTTTCCCATCTCTGAGATCTGCAAAGCAGCCTCATGGAGGTCGGTACATACATTCACGAGACACTACTGTCTCAATTCAGATACGAGGGCAGACACTCAATTAGGCCAAGCCTCTTTGAGAAATCTAATTCAATGCTGAGGACAATGGCCCTTGGTTCTTGGTCATTTGTCCACAGAGGTATGGGATGGGCTTGCTATTCGATTAAGCGCTTATGACTATTGATGAGGATCCCCTAGAAGAGAAGGATAGGTTACTTACCTGTAATCCCAGTTCTCTTCCAGGGGTATCCTCATCAAAGTCATAAGCAACCTGCCCTCCTCCCTGGACAAATGGGCAAGCAATAAGTCATCTCTTTGTGCCCTGATCTTTGGATCACCGTAAAGAACAACTGACCTAACTGTCACCCCTGAGGCATGATGGGAGCCAGGGGGTCATGGCTGCCTAAAAGGCATGGTGGCAATTTTTTCTCTTCTGTTGGTTGTTTTCAATGCAGCCTATGGGCTGACAATGCCTATCCTGATCCCATTGAAAATCAGAGGAGGTGATCGTGAATTGACTTTGAGGAAAGTGGAATCCAAGTGGATCATAACAATTGGGACTGAGAAACCATGGGATCTTATTACGGATGCATAACTTTATATTTTCTTAAAATCTGTGTGATCATGTCATGGCTTTGCTTTTCTCCTTTGTAAATCCTCATTGATGCCCGGATTAGGTGTCCCTCCACTGTTTTTTTCTTCGTAATTAAGTGGTAGCAATTATATCGTACTTTATAGTTACCTTTTGAGTTTACAAAGAAAAGGATTAAGAGAATTGCTTCCATCATTGCAATGTTACACATTGCACAGTGTCTTAGTCTATCGTTCTCATTATTTCATGGTCCATGCCTTTTAACCGGTGAGATTTCCCCCCTCTTTTCTTTGAGATATAATAATGGTTTTAATATGATATAACTAGTCTTTCATTAGATCATTGAACAACAAATGGTAGCTCTTGCAACTTTCTCGTAAGTAACAGGAGTACTTAATTATGAATCCAATATTCAGGATGAGGCATTATAAAATTCTACTTTAGAAAGAAATTGAGCGCACATGTATACATGAGATTCTGGAAAAGATGAGATAAAAAAACATTTCTTCAGCGATCTTGCAAATTTGCACATTCCAGAGAAATTCCCCTAGCTTGCTGAGACAGGGATGGCCTCATTCCATTTTAGAAACTGTGAAGCACTCTGGGCACCTTCTGTCAAATCTTGCGAATTTTGCACATTTAAAGGCACTTTAAGACAGGTTGAATATATTCACATAAATTGTAGCCCTTTTTTGCAGATTTTTGTACCTAGTATGAGCACTTGAGGCATTTTCAATGGAATATTATGACTTTTTAATATTGAAAAGCACTTTAATTGCAAACAGGCAATATATATATTCTCCTTTTAGTAGGCATCTTATGATGATACATCATGTCAATACTTTTTGAATATAGTATAGAACTTGTTGCAGATTTTTGTACATAGTGTAGCACCGCAGTTATTGTTAGTCAAATATTAACTATATGGCACTTTCAGAGGTATTTTGGTTGAAATTGGGAATGTTTTGCGAATTTTGCACAATAGGAAGTGTATAACTGTGAATTCACTACGTGTAATTGCATAGTGCTTTGACATACAGTACTAATGAAAGTTGACTAATTTTAAAAACATATAAAAAACAACCCTGTTATAGTATTTACAGCATTAGATTGAAGATATAAGGCCAACCATACAGAAAATTAAGGGTACATGGTACCTGCTGCGACTAGACAATATATACCTAGATGCCTTTTTAACACAATGGTCAAGTAACATTATAGACTCATTTTGTACCTTGGATCGATTCTTGAAACATTTTTAGTGTTATACATGTCAGTATGCCATCATATTTATATGTATATATTTTTATGTATAATTTATGTCATCGGGAATATTTGGATGCATTCATATTGGCTGCCGGAAGAGATCCTGTGGGGTTGGATCACCTATCGTTATGGTACTTTACCATTATTGTAACACTGAATTGTGCTACCTGCCACTTTCTTTTGAAATGAAAACTGATACACATATTGTATACTTGTGCTATCTCAAAAATGTGTTCGATGTGGAACCGTTCTTTTAAATTGTGTTTTAAATATGGGTTGTGGGAGGACTGTATTAGGCCTTTAAATTTTACACTTTGCGCACAAACAATTTAGCACCTGTTCGTGAGGAAGCCAGGGTGAAGCTGGAGCATGGATATATATATATATATATATATATATATTTCTTTTTTTCATACATATATACATTCACATATGGATACAGATTTCCTGATCACTGCCCGGCAACCTCATTTCCTTCAAGGTAAAAACACGGACAACCACAGGTAGACGCACACAAACTGGCAAGTGGATTTCCTTCAGGTTTCTTTATTTCTTTCTCTTTTTTCTTTTATATATCTGCAAAGTGCACGTGCATTTAGAAAGGACTAGACCTACGCGTTTCAGCAACAAGCCTTCGACTAAGGCTTGTTGCTGAAACGCGTAGGTCTAGTCCTTTCTAAATGCACGTGCACTTTGCAGATATATAAAAGAAAAAAGAGAAAGAAATAAAGAAACCTGAAGGAAATCCACTTGCCAGTTTGTGTGCGTCTCCCTGTGGTTGTCCGTGTTTTTACCTTGAAGGAAATGAGGTTGCCGGGCAGTGATCAGGAAATCTGTATCCATATGTGAATGTATATATGTATGAAAAAAAAGAAATATATATATATATATATATATCCATGCTCCAGCTTCACCCTGGCTTCCTCACGAACGGGTGCTAAATTGTTCGAAGGTGCGCTCGCACACATATCCGGCTCCAAAGAAATCTTTGACCAGCACTCACGGGAAAAGAATTTTCCTTTTATTGGAACTCCGCGGAACTCAGCAAAGTGCAAAAAACAATCAACGCAGATCTCCGCAAGCGGCAGAGTGCGTTAGAAAAATGTCATTCGTGGTAATTTTCAGCGCCGGGTGTTTGTCCGCACTGTAAAATTATTGCAAACGGCACCATGCACAGTGCAAGTGGGCGCTGCTTCCTTTCTGCCGCTCGAGTAGATTTTCTACTTGAGCAGCAGCTTTCTCAACGCTAACGGACAGTTTCTCAACGCGAGGGGCGCGAGCATACGCGGCCACTCGCATTGAGAAATCCGGCCGCTTGGTTGAGAAATCACGCCGGGAGGTTGATTTCCCACACTCGCGCCTGCCAACTTGACGTTGACGCGCACGAATGAGGAAAAATCTCACCCGGAGGTGGATTTTCCTCATTCGCGCTCGCCAACTTGATGTTGATGAGCGCGAGCGAGGAAAAAAACTCTGCACCGCTGAATGGAACGGAGTTTTTCAGAACTCCGTGAGCTCCGCGTAATGCGGAGTGCAGAAAACTCCGCAAACTCTGCGAGCGGAGCGGAGTTCACCGCCCAGGGTTATATATAATATGGGCAGGAATATTCAGTGCTTATGAATTTGATAAGGATACCTCTGGAAGAGAACTAGGATTACAGGTAAGTAACTTATCCTTTCTCACCTAGATTACGGAGGCCATAGATGTGAGCCAAATAGAGAGAGAGGTGAAAGGAAGAACCACGTAGAAGTACCAGCGGCATGTTCATCTCTCTGTCCATTCCCTTTTTGCACCCGGGGCCTGTTGTGATCATAGAGAAGAATATATATTCTTAGCCATTGCAGGGTTTGGAGAGATTCGGGAACATTCATTTCTGAAGACACATCTCGCCCCCACAGGATCTACCCAGCCTGCTGTAGGTAGGTTGAGTTCCAGATGTGACAGACTTGCTGGCCTAAAAAAGAAGGTTATTAATCTTATCTGGGGAAGATGGTGTCTCAGAACCCGATTTTGTGGGATGTACTTGCAGTACTAGTAATTCTACAAAATGAGAATTATGGATTTGAGGCAGGCAGTGCAACAATCCTAAAATAAAACCAAGAAATGGACCCAATGATTAAATGAAATCCAATGAAGTATAGCCAATCCTAGTGCACGACCTAAGAAAATTTCCTCAGAGACTGAAGCAAGAAAACATTCATTAAAACCCCCAACCTTTGTATACTCAGAGATACAGGGACCTGAGATTGAAATGGGAGCTTCAGGAGGTGAGGCAGTGAAGAATCTGGTGCTGCAGGTAGTTACTCCCCAAAACATCCCATTAGCTCCTCCTGAACACAATTTTACAGAGAGTCAACTAAATTTGCCACATTCCTGAATCAATGTCAGTTATATTTTATGTGTAAACCAAATTTTTTTCTCGATGACCAGTCCAAGATGGGATTTTTACTTTTGTACTTTGGAAGGACAGCGGCTACATGGTCCATTCCTCTAGTGGAAAGAAATGATCCTGCGTCCTGTGTTATATAGTTATACTGACTTCAATGAGTAAATTATTTGGTAGACATACTTTTGTACAATCTGTTGATACCAAAGTATTAACTGTAAAACAAGGGAATAAAGATTTAATTACATATTTAACAACCTTTAATAGACTAGTGGCAGAATCAGGGTGGTCTAGGGAGAAAATAGCATCTCTGTTCTATAAAGGCCTAAAAGACAGTTTGAAGGATCTATTCGCTCAGGTGGTAGACCCACCTGAGGATTGTGAAGAGCTTATATACTTGGTGGTATGACTAGACCATATATTAGGAGAAAGGAAAATGGATAAGGGAAGAAATGAGTGTAGGATAATAGTTCCCAGAAAGAGACAAGTTGACAGCAAAACTATAGATGAGTCTGAACCTATGCAAATAGGAGGTCTTAGGGGTCCTTTCTGGTGGAGGAACAACAGAAGCATCATGATCAAAAGCTATGTCTATACTGTGGTAAAGCGGGTCTTTTTCTAAAGGATTGCCCACATAAACCAAAAGAAGGACCTAAGACTTCAACCTCTTCCTCGAAGTGCTCGAGAAATGCACAGACCCGATAATTGAGGAGACCAAATTCCAGAGTACTGAGAAGGTGAAGGCATTTAATGTGGGGAACATTGATGAGGAATATCCCACTGGACATTTTCACATCCTAGTGACATTAGAGTGGGAACCCAGTTTTAAGGTCTCCATTGACATTTTGTTAGATTCAGGAACTACCGGTAATTTCATAGATTCAGAATTTGCTTGTAGCTTACGTGTTCCAATTGTATCTAGATCATTTTATGAAAATACTTGTATTATAGATGAGAGAGAAATATCTGGTCCTGTAAATGTGTGTACTATTCCATTAAAACTCACTATAAGAGAACATCATGAGCTAATAAATTTTGACATTGTAACCGCCCCCCCAGTTTTGGGTTATTCTAGGAGGATCATGGCTATATAGGCACAACCTGATTATAAATTAGGTAAGAGGTTCTCTTACTTTTTTTTCGATTTATTGTATGAAATCTCCTGTCGCTTCTAAGGAACATGCTGTAGATGCTTTAGAAGAACTGCAGGTAATGGTTCCCAAAGAATACCAGGATTACTTGGGTGTGTTCGATAAACAAAAGGCTACAGTCTTACCTCCACATAGACCTTACGATTGTTGAATAGATTTACAACCAGGAGCCCATCTGCCTTGCAGTCAAATTTATGCTCTTACTGGAAAGAGAGTAACGGCCAAATGTACGAACATTCACATTTGCGCGTCGCAAATTGTGTCGAATAGCGACTCGCAATTTGGGACTCGCAAAAGTGAATGTACAACAGTGTCTCAGACACTGTTTGCGATTCCCAATGGGGTGGCAAATTGCATGCCTTATTAATATTCATGAGGCAGTCGCAATTTGCGACCCCATTGGGAATGGCTAGCACTCACAGGGATGGTGGCCTGCTGGGGTCAGCAGACCACCATGTCTGTGGTTTCTTTTTTAATAAAGCAGTTTTTTTTTTAATGCAGCCCGATTTCCTTAAAGGAAAACGGGATGCATTTAAATAGAAAAATGAAACTTTTCTGTTTAATTTTTTAAGGGCAGGCAGTGGTCCTTGGGACCACTGCCTGCTCGTAAAAAATATTTTCGCACCCATTCACAAAGGGGAAGGGGTGCCCTGGGGACCCCTTCCTGTTTGCGAGTGGCTTACCACCCTTTTGAAAAGTGTGGTAAACTGCGAGTGTTTTGCGACTGCAAATGCGGTTGCAAAACAATCATACATTGCAGTCAGACTCACTATTAGGAAGGGACACCCTTGGCACGCCCCTTCCTAACAGCGAGTTACAAACCATATTTTGCGAGCCGCTAATAGGTTAGCAAAGTATGGTTTGTATATGGGGCTGACCGATTTTGCAGTTGCAAACGGGCCAAAATCCCCTAAATACCTTCAATAATATATAGATTAACTACTTGAGATAGGTTTTATCCATCCTTCTAGTTCACCAGTTTCCTCTCCTCTCTTTTTTGTGCCAAAAAGGGGGAGATTTAAGGATCTGTATCGATTATAAGCTCTTAATAAGGTGATGATTAAAAATAGATATCCTTTACCTTTAATCTCATCCTTATTAGATCAAGTAAAAGAGGCACCAGTCTTCATTAAATTAGAGTTTAGAGGAGCTTATCATCTGATTAGAGTAAGAGAAGGGGATGAGCAGAAGACTTCTTTTCGTGCCAAATTTGGTTTGTTTGAATATTTGGTCATACCATTTGGTTTGTGTAATACCCCTACCACTTTTCAGTTTTTCATCAATGAGGTTTTGCGAGAATTCATTGATATTTGCGCAGTAGTATATATAGACGATATCCTGATATTTTCATAAACCAAGAAAGAGCATACTGAACATGTGAAAAACATTGTGAGGAAGTTAAGGGAACATCACTTATTCATGAAAATAGATAAGTGCTTTTTGATATAAATGAAGTGGTATTCTTGGGGTTCATTATATCAGCTAATGGAATAAAAATGGATCCTAAGAAGGCTGAAGCAATTCAGGAATGGAAATACCCACAATCTGTAAAAGATGTACAGAGTTTTCTGGGCTTTGCTAATTTTTATAGAATGTTTATAAATCAATTTTCGGCCCTGGTCTCCCCAATTACCATCCTGTTAAAAAAGGGGGTGCATTTCCATTGGACAAAGGTAGCAGAGAACACTTTTCAGACACTGAAATCCAAATTTATTACTACCCCAATTCTAAGACACCAAGATCAATCACAGCCCTTCCTTTTGGAGGCTGATGCTTCTCAAATAGCGATAGGAGGTATTTTATTCCAGAGGTATTGTAGTGCAGGGCAGATTCACCCAGTAATTTACTATTCCCTAATTTAAGTTCAGCCGAGTCCAACTATACTGTGGCAGATATGGAATTGTTAGCAATTAAATATGCTTTTGAAGAATGGAGACACTATTTATTTGGTGCTCAACATACAATCACCATTCTTACTGATCATTGTAAGTTACAATTCCTCAAATCTGCCCGAGCACTATTGGTTTGGCAATTCATGGTGGACTCAGTTTTTTTGTAGATTATGATTTTGTGATAACGTTTAAGCCAGGTAGAAAAACAGGACAGCAGATGCACTCTCAAGATATGGATATGACTCCCAAAAAAGAGGCAGGACCCCCACTCATAATCCCCATGAGAAGATGTTAGGCCTGGTAGCACCTTCTGACTTTATTACGGGTGCAGCAATTACAGGGAACGGAAGATAGCAAAAATGTGTTACATGAATATAATGGCGAACAAAAAGAACAGCTATATTATGTTATTAAAGTGCTATATTTGTCAACCCTGGAAGTGCAGAACCAAGCTTTAGACTGGTGTCACAACAATAAGGTAGCAGGTCACCCCAGAGAAAAAAGAACATTTCAACTGATACGCAGACATATTTGGTGGCCTAACATGACAAAAGACGTACAGCATTACCCTGCTACTTGTGCAGTTTGTGCCCAGAATAAACCAAGTCATCTCGCTCCCACAGGATTGTTAAGGCCCATTCCAGTACCTCCTTGACCCTGGCACACTGCATCTCTTGACTTTGTTGTAGAATTACCCTGTACTTCAGAAGGATATAATACAGTACTAGTTGTGGGATTGAGACTCACAGTTTCTTTCCCATTTTTGGAATGCAGTCTGTGATCTTATGGGAATTGAAATACGTTTGTCATCAAGTCACCACCCTCAAACTGACGGTCAAACAAAGAGGGTTAATCACTGATTGAGCAACACATCCGTTGTCAACTAACTCATGGTAGTACATGATGAAATGAAGTGTTATGGGTTTCTGAGTTCTCTTATAATAAAAATGTAAATGAGTCCTTAGGGTTTTCTCCTTTCTTTTGTACCTATGGGTTCCATCCAAAAATGCTGGACTGTGCTATACCTGCATCTTCAACTGTTCTGTGTGCCCAAGCATTTCAGGAACATTTAAATAAAATACATAAAACGACATGAGAAAATTTACATCATGCGAAAGATATAAAAGGAATGCAGATAAATATAGAGTCCCTGGAAGAGAATATGAGGAGGAAGACTTAGTATGGTTGTCTACAAGATATTTGTGCTTAAAAGGAAAAATTAAATTTCAACCTAAATTTGTAGGGCCATTTAGAATCTGTAAAAAGATCAACCCAGTAGCCATGAAACTAGAATTACCTACAAACATGAAAGTACATCCCATTTTTCATGTGTCCTTGCTCAAACCAGTGACTGATGGCACTCATGTACAAAGTGCTTCACCCCCTGTTAAAATTGGAGATACCTTGGATTATGAAGTAAAGACAATTTTAGACTTAAACAAAGTGAGAGGATGAATATATTATCTTATTGATTGGAAGGGTATGGACCTGAGCAAAAGATCATGGGAAACATGGGGTCATGTTCATGCAGCTTATCTGGTAAAGAAATTTCATATGCAATATCCAGACAACCAAACCTGTAGGAGGACTTTTGGGAGGGGTGTACTGTGGCGGTTGCCACCACACGTCCCAATATCAGGCACGCAACGCCGCCAAAATGACTCCCAGAGTGTGCCGCTGTGAGCCAACAGGCGCAGTATAGTGCTTTATTGATCGCACGCTGGTGGTCCCGCCCCCTATACTCACAGTACAGCTTCCAGGGCAATTTAGGATGTGCTCAGGAGCTGACACAGTTGCCAGATATTAAGGAAGTTTGCTAGCAGCGTTTGTTTGTCTACGTTTTTTGGCCATTACTCTTGGGGCTCGTTCTGCATCATTTGCTAATAGTGGTGGAAACCTAGTATTGGATTTGATTAGTTTTTTCCACTGTGCTTCTGGAGAACCAAGGCTCTGACAGCATTTTGTGGTAGAAACAGTGCAGTCTCTATTCTGGATTTCGCTCACCTGATTTTCTTCTGAGAAGGCTTCACTTATCCATCGGATCCAGGAGGCGGTAAGATTAAACGACCTAAAAAGAAACATCACAAAAATAAATTTGAGCAACAACAAACTGTTTAATAAACCTGGTAAGGTGCATGTTATTATAGCTAATAAAAGAAACTTACCATTCTGAATGGACTTGTCGCATTCTTCGTGGGTGGTTAGTCATCCTCTCAGCATTGTCGCCTTCAGTGGTTGGAAAGAATCTACAAGGAGAAAATACTTTAATGTATATATGTATATAGGTGTTCGGAGAAGGACTATTAAAGACGTACACTTTATACGAGAGACAATTTGAATCCAAATTAAAAGAACTATTGAAAGAACTTTTGTATAAGCTCTCTTGGGACTTTAGTTGACATTTGGTTGGCATGAAGGACTCATTCCGTGTATAAGATTCCTTTTGAAGCTATAGCTCAAGGAGTGGGAGAGAAGGGGTTGAGCAGAAAAGGATAGTACATAAGTTTTTTGTGATAATGAATCCTGCCCTTTCTCTCTTTCAGGAGTGTCGCGTTAGAAACTTGAGTCTAGTGAGAGACCCTTTTTTTGCCAGCGGGGAGTAAGGGAATTTTGGGGTAGGGTTATGTAGAAGTATTGTGACACTAACCTGCTAAACATAGATATTGTGCCATTAGGGAAGGCATTAACAAAACGTAACTTTGTTTCCTCACCTAGATTATGGAGGCCATAGATGTGAGCCAAAGAGAGAGAGAGGTGATAGGAAGAACCATGTAGAAGAACCAGCTGCTGGTTCATCTCTCTGCAAATTCCCTTTTTCCTCCTGGGGTTTGTTGTGATCATAGAGAAGAATATATATTCTCTTGGTCATTGTATGGTTTGGAGTGATTCTGGAACATTCATTTCTGAAGACACATCTCACCCCCACAGGATCTACCCAGCCTGCTGTAGGTAGGCTGAGTTCCAGACGTGACAGAATGGTTTGAATGTACTGAGCATCTGGGATGAAATTCTATATGCATAGCATACAATGGTTGGTCCAGTGTGGCACAGGCCGAGTTCAGAGAGATGTCTCTTTCTAACTTATCCTTTAACCCTTGTGGTTCCACCCACAAAGGCAGATACACCTTAGATATTGTATGCTAAGCCTTTTCCACCTTTTGCTGTCTTGTGGTCTGACCACTGTCCCGCTTAGGTGGTCGTATACTTCCTGCCTGGCTACACGGTTTACTTACTTTTATGTTAGGGAGTCGTGTAAAAGGAGCAAATTGTCAATGGAAGAGGTTACTTCTCATTGTCAACATTACTCCTTGCCAGAGTCTGAAGATCCTAGCATACTGCTTGAATCTTATAATGATCATCAACTCTACCCTAAATGATCTGCACCTTTTCAGTCTAGACAGTACAAAAAATGGAACCCCTCTAATAATGGATGGTTTAATGAGGAACTTGCTAAGATGTGGCTCACATTGCGCCAACTTGAGCACTATTTGCACCGTGATTACTCTCCTGAAGCTGAGCATCAGTGGCAAATGTTTAAGAATAATTATAAAAGAGCAACTAGAAATGCAAAAGCCATATAACTTGCCCAGAAAATATTTTAGCAGCAATTTTTGCTTCTATTAAACAATTGGAAGATCCTCCTGCCACTACTCTATTTCAAAGCTCAATTTACAAATGTGACTGTTTTGATGACCACCTTTTAACTAAACTCAAATCTATGAGTGTATATTGAGAACCCTGATATGTCTTTACATTACTAGCTGAGACCGCTGCCTTTGGCAGTCATCAATGCACTACCTTTGGCAGTCATGCATTATTATTATTATTATTAGCTTTTGTAGAGCGCATAGCTACCCGAAGGCGTCCCAGCGCTAGCGTCTAGACAGAGGTTACGGAAAGGTTTATGCAACTGATTGTTGGAATAGCCAGGTCTTTAGAAGTTTCCGGAAGGGAAGATGATGGGATTCAGCCCGAATGAAAAGGGGCATTCATTCATTGCCTCAATTTTCTTTGTTGAACAATGACAACTTCCAGCTTCTGCTGAAGAGCAGAACACTGTCCTACTCCTCAGCTGATATCCTCATATCCATGTTGCATAAAGTCCATCCTCAGATTGGAGATAGGCATGCAATCGCTATCATCAATGCTTCTATATCGCCTGATATTTTTCTGGGTGAATTAAAGAGTTCTTGTCATTCCTCTGTTGAAAAAACGACCCTGAGAACTTAGATAATTATAGGTCAATTTCTCAGCTGCCTTATTTAACCAAACGACTAGAATATGCAGTTTTCAATCTACTTAATGGGTTTGTTGAGCACTATAGCCTTTTACACCCTATGCAGGCTCGTTTTCATGTAGGTTGCAGCCCTGAGACTGTGCTGACAACAGCCTTGGATGAACCTTGGCTTTGTGATGACCGTTTCATCCCTGCTGATTAACCTTGCTCGATCTCTCTGCAGTTTTTAATACTGTGGATCATCAGCTGCCTTTAAGCTGTTTAGAGCTTTGTGGAATTAAGGACATTGCTCTTAGGTGGTTCCAAAGCTTTATTTCCATTAGGTGCGTTCATGTTTCCCTTGCATCTTTTTTGTTATAAACAGCATCTCTGCTCTGTAGAGTTCCTAGGGGATCTGTATTTCTCACGTCTGCTTTTTAACCACTACATGGTCCAGTTGGCATCTCTTATTCAATCCTTTGTTTTTTCTTTATTTATGGATGCAGATGAGACACAAATTATGTCTAGGATCTCTGGGGATCCATGTCAGTATGCTAAAACTTTGTATGGTGCTTACAGTCAGTCGACTCCTGGATGTGCAGGCAGCAACGGAAGTTAAATGGGGGAAAGACAGAAATTCTTCTCTCTTTCAAATCTTCATCTATTTGGGAACTCCCATTCCGGCCATTGTGTTTAGGTGAGAAACCTGCTCCTGTTTCATGTGTTAAAAAGAGGGAGTGAAATTAAATTTAAATTTAATGTGAAATTAGATTAACTTTATTGTGAGCTCTTGTTTTTCTAACTCCACACTCTTGAGCAGATTGGATCATAAAGTCAGATTTTAAATGTGTTTATTGCAGCACAGTTAGACTATTGTAATGCCATCTGACTCGATTTACCAGCAAAGGCACTTCACAAGCTCCAGTTAGTACAAACGTCTGTAGCTAGGCCAGTCCTGCCAAGTACCATGCATCAGGTGTTAGACTAATGCATTTCAGTGTGGTGGCACGCATCACCACACTGAAATGCAGTGTCACGCATTATAGCGCCTCAGCTGTCAAGCGCCGGAGACTGCTATAATGCACCATACTGTAGCTGCAGTCAGTGGCAGCGCAGGGTTCGTGCTGCTCCCTGCAGGCTTGGGGCTCAGGCTCAGCTGCTAGAGCTCAGCCTGCACAGTGCCCCAATGTAACACTCTCTGCATCCGACACTGGCTTGGCATTAGTAATGCCAATCACTGGCGTCAGGCTGGTTGCAGTGGCAGTGCCCAATGGCAACACAGATGTTACTAAGATGGCCGACGGGTAGGGAGCTCCGGCCGGGAGCTCCCTGGCTAGGGATTGCGTCTTTGGCTAAATATCCAGGAAAAAGGCCTATCTGGACTCCACCACCCCCAGGGATCGGTGGGCTGCGACACCGCGATTCACCAGTGCCGCTAAGCTACCGTCGCCGACTGTGATGATGCCGGCTCCAGCAACGATCAACTTCGGGAGAGACGGTCGCCAGCGGAAACCTAACAAGATGACTGAAGGCTCGGTTGAGCTGCTAATTGCAGCTGAGAGGAGATTGGCTTGGGACTCACCCCTCCGGTGTAATCCACGGCCGTCACCTACCTTCCGGGCTGGGCCTCGGTTGCTCCGCTTCCCGCTGCGACTGCCTCTCTCTACGCTTCTTGTAGCAGCTGCCTTGGCGCCTGAAACGCGTCCCACAATCCAGGCAGCGAGAAATTTTCCGACGGGTAGGGAGCTCCGGCCGGGAACTCCCTGGCTAGGGATCGCCTTTTTGCCGAAATATCCCGGAAAAAGGCCCATCTGGACTCCACCACCACCGGGGATCGGTGGGCTGTGACACCACGATTCACCAGTGCCGCTAAGCTACCGTTGTCGACTGTGATGATGCTGGCTCCAGCAACGATCAACATCGGGAGAGACGGTCGCCAGCGGAAACCTAACAAGATGACTGAAGGCTCGGTTGAGCTGCTAATTGCAGCTGAGAGGAGATTGGCTTGGGACTCACCCCTCCGGTGTAGTCCACGGCCGTCACCTACCTTCCGGGCTGGGCCTCAGTTGCTCCACTTCCCGCTGTGACTGCCTCTCTCTACGCTTCTTGTAGCAGCTGCCTTGGTGCCTGAGACGCGTCCAACCCAGGCAGCGAGAAAGTTTCCGAACTGCTACCGCCCTTGTATCCCAAAGTGATTCCCTGGCGTGGCGGGAGACAGCGACGAGTTCCCATATTCCACCCTCTCTTCCCCTTGACTGCCCCTCCATTGACCAACACCCGGAGTCTGACTTCCTCACCTGATTTCTTCGCGGGTCTACATAATCTGCAAGCCTCCATTCGATGGTGGTCCTCCTTCTCGGCGGTGGCGATCGTGTGTGGGATTTCACCGCATGCAGCCTTGTCTTTGTCCGGCAGCCTAATTGTTTTGCGTCTTTAGGCGGTCTCTACCATCGGTAACCTCGCCGACATCTTATCGGTGGATGGTTCTGTACTGGACAGCCATTTTGTGCCCTTCTACTGGCCCTCTCCGTAGCTAGACTACTCCAGTCCGGTGAGTGAAGCCGGCCCCTGGTGTTGCGATGCTGTGACCCCGACCGGACAAAGGAACTGCACACATGACTTTAATGGAACCCCTGATATTAACCTCTTTTTAATAGCAGGTACGCAGGACTTTTGAATTAATTCCTACTACAGATTCAATGCCCCATCCCCCACTACCCTTTTTGTTCACCGTTTCCTGCATTTGCATTACTGCTGCATTTCCATTTTTCTCTTACATATTATCCATCTCTGGATAACTGTTTGTTGTTGCTGTGTATTCCACCCTTCCCTATTTATTTGATCTACTCATTGTAACTAAAGTAACGTGCATGTACACCTCTATGTAAAGCGCTCTGATACCTCCGGGTCTAGCCAGCGCTATATAAAACTCTACAAATAAATACATAAATAAAATAAACATAAGAGTTATTTGTGAGACACATAATTAATAATAGGCGGATCCGGCCGCTCCTGATACGGTGCGAGCGGGCAGGCTGCGGCGGTGGTTTTTAAAAATTTGGGTGCTACTGCACAGTGCAGCTGCTGGGCAAATGGCAGCGCAGTTCACCACTCACACTGCTTTCATGAGTACCCAACCCACCACTGTGACCGGTGGCACCCCGCGGCTTGTTGTGAACCTGGCCCGCCATCGGGGGACCCGACCCCAGTCAGTGCCGGCGGTGGAGGCTGAGAGCTCAGGGCTGAGACAGAATTGCAGTGGGAGTCAGTTGGTCTACGGAGTCAATGCGGCCACGGGGCTTGCCAATTGCCCTGGCTCCGGCCCGCTCGCTGCCCCCCCCCCAAAGAAGTAAGTGTGCCTGACTCAGAGTCCGGTGTATGGTAATTGCTAACTTGCTATGGCTGCTAAAATTTGCTTCATTCTGAGCTCCCTACCATGCCCCTATGTGTTTCCCTTGTCTTCATTGCTTGATTTTGCTCGTAAGAAAGTGTCACTCATAGCCGTTAAAATATCACTCATAATTTCACTGAAATTATGAAAATGTCACACATAGCAATCTAAAACCTTGGCAGCTATGCAGGGCTTTAAGTGGGCAGTGTCTCACCGGTCCTGAGCACTGGCAGTTTTTTAAAGGAGGCCTCAAAACGGGTCTCTATCGGGCTCTGTTTTGTGCCCTGGCACAGGCGGTCCGTTTTTTTCTGGACTGCAGTGACAGCAGGCACATCGATGTGCGCGTGCTCACACTGCTCACTTCTCACTAGTGGAGAAGTTATGGCATGACGTCATGCCAGGTGAGCGTGGTAGGGGAAGGGAAATCCTTTAAAGAGAGTCATTTTCTCTCTGGATTTCCCTTCTCTTTTTGAAACTCAGGAGCAGCAACATTGTCGTGGTGTCACCAGGGCTTTAAGTGGAAGCTTTTTCAATAATATACAAGCCATAGCTGCTGCTTATTTATTTTATGCAACTAACAACCATTGACAAAGCCAATAGTCCTGACTTGGTAGGTATGATGTTACTTGTTGAATCATATATCTTGATGCAATGACAGAAACAGCAAATAAAAGTCCGGCGTCACACTATGCTAAGCACAGATTTTTAGCTTACGTGTTTTTAAGCCACGCCCTTAATTACATTGGCCACGCCCATTTGAGAGACCCCCAGTTTTTTCATCCCACTTAAAGCCCTGAAGCTATGCTAGACTAGGCTAGAAATCTGACACAATTTTACTGGCTCTGGCTTTGTTTCACTGGCTTCAGGGAAAGCAGAAGGTGCTTTCTAAATAGCTCTGTTCATATATATAACCATCTCTTTGTTCCACAAGTTTGGAGAGTAAGGTGAAGAGGACCATGTTGCTATTCCCCATGGGTTTGGACCCAAGTCTAAGATGTCAGAAGAAGACCTGCTGCGGGGCCCTGCAGGATAAATTGGAGCCAGACTGCCTTGAGAGCAGACTAAGTTCCTGGCCATGAAAATCAAGAGCAAGGCCCAGCTGTGTGAATCTCTTTGATGGGTACATGGAGCATATCCTGGCCTGAAGCCACAAGAGTCTACAGCCAGTTCGCCATGACTTGACCAAATATACTGTTGCATCTGAGAGTTGATAATATTGATGGGATATTAAAGGGCTGCATCTTGTGGTACGCCTTTACTTTCTGTTGTTCATACCACCAATTTTATGGAGTCGCTTATCATCCTGTTTCCAGCCTGAGGTAGACCTCAGTGGTTTTTCCTTTACACAGTAATTCTGAGAGCAGTATCCTGTGGGCAAAGATTGGTCTAAAAATTCTGAAACAGTTTCAACTATCTTTGTTGCCTATACGGTTCAGACAATGTCACATATTAAAGGCCTGGTTGAAGCCTAACCTTGAATTAGGGCTGTTCAGTGGCTAGAGACAAACTGGTGCGGCGATCGAGTTTGCCCCAACCCCAAAGTCACTCTCACCAACTGGAAATCCAGACTCCTTCCACATGGTGATTTTCAAGACTCTGGACACTGAATTGGTCACCCATGGATAACTTATACTGGGTGCATGTCTAAATCTACCATCAGTGTTCCCTGATTTAAAACATTAACTGCAGAGATCATTTGGGACAGTGACTGCTTTCCCCTGAAGTAAGACCAATGTAGTGGACACAAGCCCATGGAGTGGATCCATAACTCGACATTGATATGTGTGGCAATCCCTGTTCGCAATGTTGTGAGTTTTGGGTACTCTGAACTTTTGGGACCTTAATGGCGAATTCTCAACAGCCTGGGCTCAGATCCACACAGCTGGCTTCATTAGAGCAATGACAGTTAAGAAACGGCATCAAAGGGCAGTAGCATATGTGATACATTTTGTCTGACACTTTTGTTTCTTTGTCCAGGGACTATAATATTTGCCATCCGAAAAGACTGGGGGGCAGATTTACAAGAAACTAACGCAGTGCGGTGCCGCAAGTCATTTTGCTGCGCCGCCCTGCGTTAGCTTCAAAGCACAGGGATGCGACAAATTTATAACAATATGTCGCATCCCTGTG
Source organism: Calotriton arnoldi (assembly GCA_963921515.1). NCBI lineage: Eukaryota > Metazoa > Chordata > Amphibia > Caudata > Salamandridae > Calotriton > Calotriton arnoldi. The sequence continues at coordinate 775,056 of CAWUFW010006371.1, read as the reverse complement.
CTTCCCCCTGCGCTTGTGCACACACTGCTGCCATGTGCCGGTGCAGGCACCCTTGCACCATGGTGCAAGGATGCCTGCGTCGTGGGGAGATTGTTTTTGTACAGGAAGGGGCACCTTCCTGCACAAAAACAATCAATCGAGGTGATTTCTTCCTCCAATGCGTGCTGTAGAATGCAGCACGCATTGAAAGAGGAAAAAAACGTGTAGAAATGAAAAATGTATCCTCGTTGCACCTCGCTACGCCACCCCTAGGGGGGGCGTAGCATTCTGACGCATTTCCGTCCAACAAGCCCACCAGGTACCTCCAGTAAGCGCCACAGAGCTGCGTTGCAGAGAGGTGTAAAAAGGGGCATGGCCTGGACCACCTCTCTGCAACGCAGCCCTGTGGCGCTTACTGGAGGTACCTGGTGGGCTAGTTGGCCCCCAGGGACCCCCAGTATTGAAGGTGAATTAATTCCCCAATTTATACGCGCCACAGGGTGCGTTTGCAGAGTGTTGCTGGGAGGGGGCGGGGCCTCTGGCACGATCGCGTCTTTTTTGTTTTTATTTTTTTTTTAGAAGGGGGGCTCTGTGGCCCCCCTTCTTTTCACTTTTTTTGGGCCCTGGGGACCCCATCCCCCAGGGCCTGACCCCTTTTTAAAAAAAAAAAATGAACGGGAAGGGGGCCGCGTGGGCCCCCCTTCCGTGACCAATTCCGGCCCCGGGGACCCCATCCCCCGGGGCATGGCCACATTTAGTTTTTTTATTTTTATGGAGGGGGGCTGCATGGCCCCCCTCCTGAGGCCTCTACTGGCCCCGGGGACCCCATCCCCCGGGGCCGGCCTTTATTTATTTATTAAATTTTTTAATTTTGGAGAGGGGGGCCGCGTGACCCCCCTCCCGGGCCACTTCTAGCCCCGGGGACCCCATCACCCGGGGCTGGCCCTCTCCGTTGGGGACCGTGGGGGAGCCCCAATGCCCCCACGGTCCCGCCCGGCTCCCGCGTCCTGCGGGAGCCGGCATTGCTTTCCACATGGGGAGCTGCTGACATGCAGCTCCCCTTTTGGAAAAGCAATCTGCTTTGCTTCATTGAAGCGAGAGCAGGTTTCCCTGCTCTCGCTTCAACTAAGCAAAGCAGTTTGCAATGACAGGTCCCGCCCTGTCATTGCAAACAGCAGTGTCCCGGGGGTGAGCACCCCGGGACACTGCAGGAGCCGGCCCTGGGGGGTGGCGGTCCCCAGGGTCATCACGGGCTCCAGGAGGGGGGCCGCGCGGCCCCCCTCCCTTCAATTGCAAAGCCCCGGGGAGGTGGTGGTCCCCGGAGCTCGGGGGTCCGTAACGGACCCCCAAATTAGCATTTTAGTGCCCCGGGGAGGTGGCGGTCCCCGGGGCGTGTGGGGGGGCTTGAGCCCCCCCACACAGGTATATATTTTTTTAAAAAGAAGCCCCAGGGGGTGGCGGTCCCCGGGGCTGCGGGGGGGCCATGTGCCCCCGCAAATAATTAATGAAAGCCCCAGGGGGTAGCGGTCCCCGGGGCTTAGGGGGGCCTTGGAGGCCCCCCCACTTATTTCCAAATTAGCCCCGAGGGATGGCGGTCCCCGGGGCTGCGGGGGGGCTGCGTGCCCCCCGCAACTCATTAATCAAGCCCTGGGGAGGTGGCGGTCCCCGGGGCAGTGTGGGGGGGATTGGGCACCCCCACACTTTTTTTTCACTGCCCCCGGGACCTGGCCCACCTGGGGGCTTCAATCCAACAAAGTGCGGGAGCCCGCGCTATGTTTTTTTTATTTTCTCAGCCGGATTCGCGCACCCAGCGCGAATTCGGCCGATTTAAAAAAAAATTCTTTTTTTGGGCCCTGGGGGTCCTTGTGGGACCCCCTGAGCAGGCCTAGGGGGTCAGGGTGTTTCTACCCTGCCCCCTTTTCTTTTTTTTCACGTTTCTTTTTCTCTTTTCTTGTGACTCGGTTCTACCGAGTCACAAGATGGCTGCCAACACTTCCTGGTTTGGAGTGTTGACAGCCAATTAGAATAAAGCGCGTGATCGGGAGGGTGCGCGGATCCACCGTGCCTCTATATATCGAAACTTTTATTTTCGGATTTTCTCAGCAACTACTGAACGGATTTACTTCATTCCGTTCAGCAGTTTCAGCTGTAACCGTGTCTAAAGTTTCCTATGGGAAATTGATTTTCCGACCTCTATTTTTTTAATTTCTCAGGAACTACTGAACGGATTTACTACATTTAAAAAAAAGGTCTCTTTCTGAAACAAGGGCTACCTTTTTGCCAAATTTGGTGTAATTCCGTTCAGCAGTTCGAGCTGTAGCCGTGTCTAAAGTTTCCAATGGGAATTAACATGGAGAAAACACGTTTTGGGACCCCCCTTTTTTCTCGGCCCCTGCTTGCCAAATCACCCCGAAACTTTCAAGACAGGAGCTGACCGGAGCGGGCTACGAGTTTTGAAAATTTCGCGAAGATTCGTCAACCGGCGCCAAAGATATTGAGAAAACAAAAAACGAGTTTCCTATGGAAACTAGGTCCTAACTATAACTATCTACTGGCGACCACCAGTAGATAATATATATATATATATATATATATATATAGTTTTACTATAACTAAAAATGCAGCCTTAACCACAAGGCTAGACAATGCTGTTATAAATTGCATTTGTTTTAATAAACACATGTATGCTTTTAATTATCTGAATATCACTCATAAATACAAGATAAAAACAAGATAAATACAAGATAAAAACAAAAGCAGGAAAGCCAATAGAGTGGCATGCTCTCTGAGGTGTTCTCCTCAGGATAAATAGCAGGCAGGAGACCAAAAGTAGTTGAAGAAATAGCATAAGTTTATTGTACATCTCATGCAAGGGACCTCAGCCACCAACAGTCCAAGCGAACTGACAAAAGCTTTCCAATAATAACATTCTCTCTCAAGGGGGAGAGTTCCACAATAGAGCACAACCTAGCAACCTCAGAAAAGGAGATTGCGCAATACAAGGCAAAGAAAGGAGAGACATAAAAGCAGAATACCACATACCTTCCCCCTTATAGCATAAACATGAAACAATACAGAGAAAGAAAAACAAACAAACAAAAAAATAATGAAATACTTAGCGAACACAATCTTGTAAGCGACGAGGAGTGGTCCTCAAATGAGAAGAGCACCTCCTGGGCGCTTGAGAAGTAGAGCAGGCAGCAGGAACCCCAGTGCCAAAGGAAACCCAAGGAGGACACTTGGCAACCCTACCCAGGTTCCAGATCCCATGGTCACTGGTCTTGACAGCATTGTTGAATAATTTAATAATTTGCAAGGAATTACCAAGGGATTTATTGAATTGCCCAAATAGCAATGGAACAGGATAGGCATTGGCTGCCCCTAGGCTGTATTGAAAACAACCAACAGAAGAGAAAAACCTGGCACCGTACCTTTAAGGCAGCCATGAGCCCCTGCCTCCCCTCATGCCGCAGGGGTGACAGTTAGGTCCGTTTTTGTTTCCGGCTCCTACAGTCAGGACTGTCTTAGTTTATTTGTCTTTTTGTCAAAAAATGTATCATAGCTTTTGGTAGTTCTTCCTTTCACTTGACGTCTTTTACCTGTTAGAGTGAGGAACTATCATTTTCTGACAGAATTTAACTCTTTTTTCTGTCAGAAATGCCTTCCTTGTTTGATCATTGCTCTTCTTGTGGGAAAAAGAAGATGAAAACAGACACCCGCGCTGTCTGTATTCTGTGTCTTCCTGAGACACATGTTCCTGAGAGTTGCCAACATTGTAAGAATTTATCCATGCGCACTCTCAAGGACAGAGAAAGGATTCGTTTGTATGGTCTCTTTGAGAGACAGAAGTCTACTGGATCAAGAGGAAGATGACCTGTGAAGCATAAGAAAAGGAGAGCCAGATCTACTTCTAGAAATAACTTTTCCATCTGTTCTCCGTCGGGATCGGCGTCGAAAACGGCGAAGAAAAGCAGACCAGCGCCACAGGTATCACCGCCGATGTTACCACCGCCATTGAAGGTTGCAGCTTCGTCAGCAGTAAGATCACACGTCATCTCATCGCTGGCGTTTACCGCCGGCACAAGAAAGACGATGATCGACGTCGGGCCAGCTTCCTCCCTTGCTGTCAACCCGGCGACGATCAACGTCGAGGAGCCATACTCTGTTGGCCTCAACACGGCGACGCTCAACGTCAAGGCATCAGAGTCCATTAACGTCAACCCGGCGCCGTTCAACGTCGAGCTGGGAATCTCGGTTGACGTCAACCCGGCGACGCTCAACGTCAAGACGGGACTCTCCGATGACGTCAACCCAACGACGCTCAACGTCGAGACACCCATCACCGTCGACGTCGGCTTGTCAAGGGTCAGCGTCGAGACAACGATCCCTATTGGCGTCGTCTGGCCAACGTCCGACGTCGAGACGATGATCTACATCGGCGGCGTCTGGCCTACGTACGACCTCATGACACCGATCGCCGTCGGTTACATCCCTTCAACCCCCAACTTTGAGGCACGGGGCTCCATCGACGTCTTCCCAGTAACGCTCAACGTCAGCCCAAGGCGTGCCTCAGATTTGGATGCAACGACGCTCAACGTCGAGGCACTCACAAAAGTCTGGATCAATGGGGCATCGTCCCCCACCATCTCCGGTGGTTCAAAGACGCTCGACGTCCAGGAATTCGCATCCAACATCGAGCAGAGGCTTGACGTCTAGAGGCCAGTCCGGCAGCTAGACGTCAACTCCATCGCCTCAATGCTCGCCATCAAGGAAAGGATCTACAGCAAGATCATCAGCACAGAGCAGCTCATTTTCTCCTTCTCCCGACAGGAGGACACGAAAAACAACACCACAGGACACTCAGGCAGACACATAGTGTTCACCACCAACAGGGGATCAGATATCTCCCCCCTCTAAAGGTTCTGTGCACCTGTCTCCTAGATGGTTGCTACCAGTGCGTCACTGGCAGAACATGATGACTTGGCAAGTGGATCAGTCTCAGGACTATTGCAGCCTACTGCACCGTTCACCTCTAGCTTAACTTGCACAAGCTGTCGACCTTTCTCAGATAACTACTCCCAGAGGATGCGAGCATGCTCGTACTGCAAGTCCTCCAGCCAGAAGACCACGCACAGCCACACCGACCCATAGGCATCGTACACCGCCTAGGCATCGGTCTCCCACATGGTCCTCTTCCACGCACTCATCAAAGAGAGACTACTCTCCTACTCTGAAGGACAGCCTGCCTTCAAGAGTCTCACCAGTGGATGATATTAACACCTTCACGAGGTATTGGCTAGAGGGGTACATAAATTGAGCATAGACATGCCTATGGCTCCGATAACATCTTCGGTTCTTTTTGAAACTCTACAGCAGAGATCAGCATCAAGACCATTGCTGCCTTTGGTTCCTGGGCTCATTCAGCCGGTAATGGACACCTTTCTCAAGCCGGTATCCCTTAAGTCAGCTCCTGCAAGGATAAAAAACTAAATACAAAGCAACGAAACAAGATCCACTGTTTTTGAAGGTAGATCCTCCACCGGATTCAGTGCTTTTTGCAACAGCAAAAAAGACCCATGCAGTGGCGTCTTCATCAACTGTTCCTCCAGATAAAGAGAGCAGATCCCAAGATTCATGGGGTAGTAAAGTTTGTGGTTTCTCGGCTCCCTTTCTAAAAGTTGCCAGCGCATCAACCCTCTTGGGTTGTTATGATAGGTCCTTATGTGACTCCTTGGAAAGATTCAAGGACAAGCTCCCTGTTCGAAATGGGGGTCTCTAGTTGGCAGAGGTAGGTACCTTTGTCCAAATAGGGACCCTTGCTTCTAGTCAGGGTATGGGGGATACACTCCTAAAATAACCCTGCTCACCCCCTTGGTAGCTTGGCACGAGCAGACAGGCTTATCTCAGAGGCAGTGTGTAAAGCATTTGTGAACACATACAGTAACACAGTGAAAACACAACAAATGGACACCACACCAGTTTAGAAAAATAAGTAATCTTTATCTAAACCAAAACAAGACCAAACGACAAAAATCCACAATACAGTATTAAAAATAAGGCTTTCAAATGGTAGAAATAGTTCAGTTCAATGCAAGTTGTAAATGCAACACTTTTCTCACTAAGTACCTGGGATGCGTCACGCAAAACAAACAAAATGGCCTCAGGGAAGGTGATGCGTCGGTTCCTTATAAGCAGGGAAGGTGGTGCGTCGGTTCCTTGCTTCGGGGGAGGTGATGCGTCGGTTCCTTACTGCAGCGCAGGGGAGGTGATGCGTTGGTTCCTTACCGGAGAGGAGGTGATGCGTCGTTTTCTTACTGCATGGGGAGTTGATGCGTCTGTTTCTTACTGCGTCCCCCAACGATACAACAGTCTTGGCACCTCGATGCGATGCGTCGATCCGGTACGATGCGTGGCTTCGTGCAGCTGCACAGCAGGCTTGCGTCAGGATCGGTGCGGGGATCTCGGACTTCGGAGATCGTTGCACCCGATGCGTTGTGCGGCGATTTCTCGAGCCACGGCAGGCGCTGCGACGATTTCTGCGGCGATGCGTCGGAAACAGGTGCGGATGCGACACGCTTCTTCGATGTTGCGTCCATTTTCCAGCTACCAGTGACAAACAGTCTCTAGAGGCCCTAAACAGCAGCAGGCACCTCTTTGCAGGTTGGAATTCCCAGCAAGGAAATTCAGGGGAGCTGGTGGTGAAGTCTTTGTGGCCCTGAGACTTCAGAACAGGAGGCAAGCTCAGTTTCAAGCCCTTGGAGATCTTTTCTTCAAGTAGGTGACCAAGCAAACAGCAAAGTCCTTTTTCTCCTTTCCTTGGCAGCAAGCAGCCACTGCAGGCCAACCCCAGACAGCAACCAGCACAGGGGCAGTATTCCTCCTCAGCTTATCCGGCTCTTCTCCTTGGCAAAGGTTCCTCTTGATTTTCCAGAAGTGATCTAAAAGTCTGGGGTCTGGGCCCCTCTTTTTATACACCAAAATCCTTTGTTCTCTGAAGACAGAGAGTGTCTGTACCCAGCCAAAACCAGTTCTGTGGGGCACTTTGCAAGTGCACAACAACCTCCTTTGTCAGTGTGAGCCCCGGCTCCAGACACACCACAGGGGGGCGGAGCCATCATTGTGGAAGGCAGGCACAGCCCTATTCAGGTGAAGGTGCTACTCCTCCCACCACTCCAAATGCAGTTCAGGCCTATTCAGCCCAGCCCTGACTCATCAGACTTCTGGAGCCACTGCCCTTCTCCAGCCCCAGTCATCCAAAAGCCAGACATGCAATACACAAACCTAGCAGAGGCACACTGGATGGTTAGGCAAGAAAATACCTACTTTCTAAAAGTGGTATTTTCAAACACAGAATGTAAAAATCACCCTCACTAAAAGATGCATCTTAACATTCTGAGTTCAGGCATACTAAACTTTATTTTCCTATCTTGTTCCCAGGGTCAGTTATGTTTATAAGATGTTATAAACAAACTCCCCATTCTGGCCTATGGGAACAGATAGCCTTGCAATAGTGAAAAACGAAATTGGAAGTATTTCACTATCAGGACATGCCACACACATCAGGGCATGTCCTACCTTTCACATACAATGCACCCTGCCCACAGGGGTACCTTGGGCCTACCTTAGGGGTGACTAATATGTAGAAAAGGGAAGGTTTAGGGACTGGCAAATGTGTGCACTTGCCAAGTCGACATGGCAGTCCCAGACTGCACACAGGCTCTGCAATGGCAGGCCTGAGTCACATTTTACAAGCTGCTTCCGTGGGTGGCACAATCAGTGCTGCAAGCCCACCAGTAGCATTTGATTTACAGGCCCTGGGCACACATAGTGCACTGTACTAGGGTCTGACAAGTAAATCAAATAAGCCAATCATGGAATCACTAATCTATAACAATAATTTACAAAGGGAGCACTTGCACTTTGGCACTGAACAGCAGTGGCAAAGTGCCCAAAGCATCTAGACCAGCAAAAATGGAGTCCAACACACAGCAAAACACAGGAAGAAGAGGCAAAAAATGGAAGGGAGACCCACGCCAATGGTGCCAGGTCTAACACTCCCCAAAGAATATTGGCGGGACTTTGAGGAGGTTCTCCAGGAAGGAGGCCTAGTGGCTAATCAGATGAAAAGTGTGGCAGCAGATGGTGCAACCCTGGCTGTGCATGCTTATACGCATGCTGTATGCGCTAGACACTCCTCTTGCCTTCAACTTACAGCACTCAAGCCAGAAGCTCGACAATGCAGCCTGAATCTGCGCTTTAACAGTCACTCTCTCTTTGGTTCCCATACGGACGATGAAATGGCCAAGATGAAGGCAGAACTCGACACCCTGAAGGTGGTAGGCCTGGAAAAGAAAAAGATTTCTGTCACAGGTACAGGCCATACGATCGCAGGGCTTATCATCACAGGGTTCAAGCCCCTCAATGGTCTCAACGCCAGCAGCAACATCAACCCAGAGCGCAGTACCAGGGTCGCCTCTCTGAATGTGGCCGGGGAGCACCACGCCAGTCCTCCACATCTACAAAATCCCCAGCAAAACAATGAGCAGTCGCTTCCTCCATCGCCGTTCTCCACTCCAGTGGGGGAAGGATTACCAATCATCTGCAAGAGTGGTGCAACATTACAAAAGATCAATGGGTGTTGAATACGCTGCAAAGTGGTTACTCTCTGCAGTTTTGCAATCCACCCGTGGCGATTCCCCAGCAAAATCTGTCTGTCAACAGTTACAACTGCTGTAACAAGAAGTGTCCACTCTACTACAAAAGTCCGCAATAGAGGAAGTTCCTCATTCACAATGAGGAAAGGGGGTATACTCTCAGTTTTTCCTGGTATGAAAGAAAGGTCCCAAAACAGAGTTCAGGCCAACTTTGGACCTACGCCTCCTAAAAAGTGCTTCCACAAAGAATAATTTTCCATACTGGTTCTCCATCAAATTTATCCTCACCTTCACCAGGGAGACTGGATTTGCTCAATAGACTTGCAGGATGTGTATTTCCACGTGCCAGTCAACCCAAAACATTGCAAGTTCCTGCGCTTCATGGTAGGGGGCAAGCATTACCAATACAAGGTGTTACCCTTCAGGCTATAGTCGGCCCCTCGAGCCTTCACCAAGTGCACGGCTGTGGTAGCATCGAACGTGCGTCGCTAACAGCTGTTCATCTACCCTTATCTGGACGACTGGCTGCTAAAAAGTGCTTCTCCTCAGTACGCTCTAGACCATTATTGGACTTTTGCCTAAGGTAGTGTATGACTTTCATGTTAACCACTTTCTTTCCTAACCCAACAAACACCAGCTGAAAAGACTCCCTGCTCTCTAGACCTGAAAAGGGTGTTAAAGGTCTACCTAGACAAAACTAATACCCTTAGGAAATCTGATAATTTGTTTGTTAACTATGGTTCCATTAAAACAGGTTTCCCAGCATCCATCTCCAGATGGATAGTTTTGTGTATAAAGCTGGCTTACCAGTTATCCAACAAACACCTTGCGGCTACGTCCAAGGTGCACTCCACAAGGGGGAAAGCAGTGACTGTGGCCCTGCTTCAGAATTTTCCCATCTCTGAGATCTGCAAAGCAGCCACATGGAGGTCGGTACATACATTCACGAGACACTACTGACTCAATTCAGATACGAGGGCAGACACTCAAGTAGGCCAAGCCTCTTTGAGAAATCTAATTCAATGCTGAGGACAATGGCCCTTGGTTCTTGGTCATTTGTCCACAGAGGTATGGGATGGGCTTGCTATTCGATTAAGCGCTTATGACTATTGATGAGGATCCCCTAGAAGAGAAGGATAGGTTACTTACCTGTAATCCCAGTTCTCTTCCAGGGGTATCCTCATCAAAGTCATAAGCAACCTGCCCTCCTCCCTGGACAAATGGGCAAGTAATAAGTCATCTCTTTGTGCCCTGATCTTTGGATCACCGTAAAGAACAACTGACTTAACTGTCACCCCTGAGGCATGATGGGAGGCAGGGGGTCATGGCTGCCTAAAAGGCATGGTTGCAATTTTTTCTCTTCTGTTGGTTGTTTTCAATGCAGCCTATGGGCTGACAATGCCTATCCTGATCCCATTGAAAATCAGAGGAGGTGATCGTGAATTGACTTTGAGGAAAGTGGAATCCAAGTGGATCATAACAATTGGGACTGAGAAACCATGGGATCTTATTACGGATGCATAACTTTATATTTTCTTAAAATCTGTGTGATCATGTCATGGCTTTGCTTTTCTCCTTTGTAAATCCTCATTGATGCCCGGATTAGGTGTCCCTCCACTGTTTTTTTCTTCGTAATTAAGTGGTAGCAATTATATCGTACTTTATAGTTACCTTTTGAGCTTACAAAGAAAAGGATTAAGAGAATTGCTTCCATCATTGCAATGTTACACATTGCACAGTGTCTTAGTCTATCGTTCTCATTATTTCATGGTCCATGCCTTTTAACCGGTGAGATTTCCCCCTCTTTTCTTTGAGATATAATAATGGTTTTAATATGATATAACTAGTCTTTCATTAGATCATTGAACAACAAATGGTAGCTCTTGCAACCTTTCTCGTAAGTAACAGGAGTACTTAATTATGAATCCAATATTCAGGATGAGGCATTATAAAATTCTACTTTAGAAAGAAATTGAGCGCACATGTATACATGAGTATCTGGAAAAGATGAGATAAAAAAACATTTCTTCAGCGATCTTGCAAATTTGCACATTCCAGAGAAATTCCCCTAGCTTGCTGAGACAGGGATGGCCTCATTCCATTTTAGAAACTGTGAAGCACTCTGGGCACCTTCTGTCAAATCTTGCGAATTTTGCACATTTAAAGGCACTTTAAGACAGGTTGAATATATTCACATAAATTGTAGTCCTTTTTTGCAGATTTTTGTACCTAGTATGAGCACTTGAGGCATTTTCAATGGAATATTATGACTTTTTAATATTGAAAAGCACTTTAATTGCAAACAGGCAATATATATATTCTCCTTTTAGTAGGCATCTTATGATGATACATCATGTCAATACTTTTTGAATATAGTATAGAACTTGTTGCAGATTTTTGTACATAGTGTAGCACCGCAGTTATTGTTAGTCAAATATTAACTATATGGCACTTTCAGAGGTATTTTGGTTGAAATTGGGAATGTTTTGCGAATTTTGCACAATAGGAAGTGTATAACTGTGAATTCACTACGTGTAATTGCATAGTGCTTCGACATACAGTACTAATGAAAGTTGACTAATTTTAAAACATATAAAAAACAACCCTGTTATAGTATTTACAGCATTAGATTGAAGATTTAAGGCCAACCATACAGAAAATTAGGGGTACATGGTACCTGCTGCGACTAGACAATATATACCTAGATGCCTTTTTAACACAATGGTCAAGTAACATTATAGACTCATTTTGTACCTTGGATCGATTCTTGAAACATTTTTAGTGTTATACATGTCAGTATGCCATCATATTTATATGTATATATTTTTATGTATAATTTATGTTATCGGGAATATTTGGATGCATTCATATTGGCTGCCGGAAGAGATCCTGTGGGGTTGGATCACCTATCGTTATGGTACTTTACCATTATTGTAACACTGAATTGTGCTACCTGCCACTTTCTTTTGAAATGAAAACTGATACACATATTGTATACTTGTGCTATCTCAAAAATGTGTTCGATGTGGAACCGTTCTTTTAAATTGTGTTTTAAATATGGGTTGTGGGAGGACTGTATTAGGCCTTTAAATTTTACACTTTGCGCACGAAACTCTATGACCCAGTCGAAGGCTTGTTGCTGAAACGCGTAGGTCTAGTCCTTTCTAAATGCACGTGCACTTTGCAGATATATAAAAGAAAAAAGAGAAAGAAATAAAGAAACCTGAAGGAAATCCACTTGCCAGTTTGTGTGCGTCTACCTGTGGTTGTCCGTGTTTTTACCTTGAAGGAAATGAGGTTGCCGGGCAGTGATCAAGAAATCTGTATCCATATGTGAATGTATATATGTATGAAAAAAAAGAAATATATATATATCCATGCTCCAGCTTCACCCTGGCTTCCTCACGAACGGGTGCTAAATTGTGCGAAGGTGCGCTCGCACACATATCCGGCTCCAAAGAAATCTTTGACCAGCACTCACGGGAAAAGAATTTTCCTTTTATTGGAACTCCGCGGAACTCAGCAAAGTCAAAAAACAATCAACGCAGATCTCCGCAAGCGGCAGAGTGCGTTAGAAAAATGTCATTCGTGGTAATTTTCAGCGCCGGGTGTTTGTCCGCACTGTAAAATTATTGCAAACGGCACCATGCACAGTGCAAGTGGGCGCTGCTTCCTTTCTGCCGCTCGAGTAGATTTTCTACTTGAGCAGCAGCTTTCTCAACGCTAACGGACAGTTTCTCAACGCGAGCGGGCGCGAGCATACGCGTCCACTCGCATTGAGAAATCCGGCCGCTTGGTTGAGAAATCACGCCGGGAGGTTGATTTCCCACACTCGCGCCTGCCAACTTGACGTGACGCGCACAAATGAGGAAAAATCTCACCCGGAGGTGGATTTTTCTCATTCGCGCTCGCCAACTTGATGTTGATGAGCGCGAGCGAGGAAAAAAACTCTGCACCGCTGAATGGAACGGAGTTTTTCAGAACTCCGTGAGCTCCGCGTAATGCGGAGTGCAGAAAACTCCGCAAACTCTGCGAGCGGAGCGGAGTTCACCGCCCAGGGTTATATATAATATGGGCGGAAATATTCAGTGCTTATGAATTTGATAAGGATACCTCTGGAAGAGAACTAGGATTACAGGTAAGTAACTTATCCTTTCTCACCTAGATTACGGAGGCCATAGATGTGAGCCAAATAGAGAGAGAGGTGAAAGGAAGAACCACGTAGAAGTACCAGCGGCATGTTCATCTCTCTGTCCATTCCCTTTTTGCACCCGGGGCCTGTTGTGATCATAGAGAAGAATATATATTCTCTCAGCCATTGCAGGGTTTGGAGAGATTCGGGAACATTCATTTCTGAAGACACATCTCGCCCCCACAGGATCTACCCAGCCTGCTGTAGGTAGGTTGAGTTTCAGATGTGACAGACTTGCTGGCCTAAAAAAGGTTATTAATCTTATCTGGGGAAGATGGTGTCTCAGAACCCGATTTTGTGGGATGTACTTGCAGTACTAGTAATTCTAAAAAATGAGAATTATGGATTTGAGGCAGGCAGTGCAACAATCCTAAAATAAAACCAAGAAATGGACCCAATGATTAAATGAAATCCAAGGAAGTATAGCCAATCCTAGTGCACGACCTAAGAAAATTTCCTCAGAGACTGAAGCAAGAAAACATTCATTAAAACCCCCAACCTTTGTATACTCAGAGATACAGGGACCTGAGATTGAAATGGGAGCTTCAGGAGGTGAGGCAGTGAGGAATCTGGTGCTGCAGGTAGTTACTCCCCAAAACATCCCATTAGCTCCTCCTGAACACAATTTTACGGAGAGTCAACTAAATTTGCCACATTCCTGAATCAATGTCAGTTATATTTTATGTGTAAACCAAATTGTTTTCTCGATGACCAGTCCAAGATGGGATTTTTACTTTTGTACTTTGGAAGGACAGCGGCTACATGGTCCATTCCTCTAGTGGAAAGAAATGATCCTGCGTCCTGTGTTATATAGTTATACTGACTTCAATGAGTAAATTATTTGGTAGACATACTTTTGTACAATCTGTTGATACCAAAGTATTAACTGTAAAACAAGGGAATAAAGATTTAATTACATATTTAACAACCTTTAATAGACTAGTGGCAGAATCAGGGTGGTCTAGGGAGAAAATAGCATCTCTTTTCTATAAAGGCCTAAAAGACAGTTTGAAGGATCTATTCGCTCAGGTGGTAGATCCACCTGAGGATTGTGAAGAGCTTATATACTTGGTGGTATGACTAGACCATATATTAGGAGAAAGGAAAATGGATAAGAGAAGAAATGAGTGTAGGATAATAGTTCACAGAAAGAGACAAGTTGACAGCAAAACTATAGATGAGTCTGAACCTATGCAAATAGGAGGTCTTAGGGGTCCTTTCTGGTGGAGGAACAACAGAAGCATCATGATCAAAAGCTATGTCTATACTGTGGTAAAGCGGGTCTTTTTCTAAAGGATTGCCCACATAAACCAAAAGAAGGACCTAAGACTTCAACCTCTTCCTCGAAGTGCTCGAAAAATGCACAGACCCGATAATTGAGGAGACCAAATTCCAGAGTACTGAGAAGGTGAAGGCATTTAATGTGGGGAACATTGATGAGGAATATCCCACTGGACATTTTCACATCCTAGTGAAATTAGAGTGGGAACCCAGTTTTAAGGTCTCCATTGACATTTTGTTAGATTCAGGAGCTACCGGTAATTTCATAGATTCAGAATTTGCTTGTAGCTTACGTGTTCCAATTGTATCTAGATCATTTTATGAAAATACTTGTATTATAGATGAGAGAGAAATATCTGGTCCTGTAAATGTGTGTACTATTCCATTAAAACTCACTATAAGAGAACATCATGAGCTAATACATTTTGACATTGTAACCGCCCCCCCAGTTTTGGGTTATTCTAGGAGGATCATGGCTATATAGGCACAACCTGATTATAAATTAGGTAAGAGGTTCTCTTACTTTTGCTTCGATTTATTGTATGAAATCTCCTGTCGCTTCTAAGGAACATGCTGTAGATGCTTTAGAAGAACTGCAGGTAATGGTTCCCAAAGAATAACAGGATTACTTGGGTGTGTTTGATAAACAAAAGGCTACAGTCTTACCTCCACATAGACCTTACGATTGTTGAATAGATTTACAACCAGGAGCCCATCTGCCTTGCAGTCAAATTTATGCTCTTACTGGAAAGAGAGTAAGGGACAAATGTACGAACATTCACATTTGCGCGTCGCAAATTGTGTTGAATTGCGACTCGCAATTTGGGACTCGCAAAAGTGAATGTACAACAGTGTCTCAGACACTGTTTGCGATTCCCAATGGGGTCGCAAATTGCATGCCTTATTAATATTCATGAGGCAGTCGCAATTTGCGACCCCATTGGGAATGGCTAGCACTCACAGGGATGGTGGCCTGCTGGGGTCAGCAGACCACCATGTCTGTGGCTTCTTTTTTAATAAAGCAGTTTTTTTTTAATGCAGCCCGATTTCCTTAAAGGAAAACGGGATGCATTTAAATAGAAAAATGAAACTTTTCTGTTTAATTTTTTAAGGGCAGGCAGTGGTCCTTGGGCCCACTGCCTGCTCGTAAAAAATATTTTCGCACCCATTCACAAAGGGGAAGGGGTGCCCTGGGGACCCCTCCCTGTTTGCGAGTGACTTACCACCCTTTTGAAAAGTGTGGTAAACTGCGAGTGTTTTGCGACTGCAAATGCGGTTGCAAAACAATCATACATTGCAGTCAGACTCACTATTAGGAAGGGACACCCTTGGCACGCCCCTTCCTAACAGCGAGTCACAAACCATATTTTGCGAGTCGCTAATAGGTTAGCAAAATATGGTTTGTATATGGGGCTGACCGATTTTGCGGTTGCAAACGGGCCAAAATCCCCTAAATACCTTCAATAATATGTAGATGAACTACTTGAGATAGGTTTTATCCATCCTTCTAGTTCACCAGTTTCCTCTCCTCTCTTTTTTGTGCCAAAAAAGGGGGAGATTTAAGGATCTGTATCGATTAAAAGCTCTTAATAAGGTGATGATTAAAAATAGATACCCTTTACCTTTAATCTCATCCTTATTAGATCAAGTGAAAGAGGCACCAGTCTTCACTAAATTAGAGCTTAGAGGAGCTTATCATCTGATTAGAGTAAGAGAAGGGGATGAGCAGAAGACTTCTTTTCGTGCCAAATTTGGTTTGTTTGAATATTTGGTCATACCATTTGGTTTGTGTAATACCCCTACCACTTTTCAGTTTTTCATCAATGAGGTTTTGCGAGAATTCATTGATATTTGCGCAGTAGTATATATAGACGATATCCTGATTTTTTCATAAACCAAGAAAGAGCATACTGAACATGTGAAAAACATTGTGAGGAAGTTAAGGGAACATCACTTATTCATGAAAATAGATAAGTGCTTTTTGATATAAATGAAGTGGTATTCTTGGGGTTCATTATATCAGCTAATGGAATAAAAATGGATCCTAAGAAGGCTGAAGCAATTCAGGAATGGAAATACCCACAATCTGTAAAAGATGTACAGAGTTTTCTGGGCTTTGCTAATTTTTATAGAATGTTTATAAATCAATTTTCGGCCCTGGTCTCCCCAATTACCATCCTGTTAAAAAAGGGGGTGCATTTCCATTGGACAAAGGTAGCAGAGAACACTTTTCAGACACTGAAATCCAAATGTATTACTACCCCAATTCTAAGACACCAAGATCAATCACAGCCCTTCCTTTTGGAGGCTGATGCTTCTCAAATAGCGATAGGAGGTATTTTATTCCAGAGGCATTGTAGTTAACCCTGGGCATAATACTTTGCTACGCTCACGAAGCATGCAAAGTTTGTGCTACTACGCACTACGCAAATTGCACGTAGCAGAGTGAATAACTGTACTAATAAACGTAGCGTAGCAGGAGTATAATAAACTCCTTCAAATGCTTTGATAAAGCAATTTTTTATGCTAAAAAGCATATAACCAATTCACAAAAATGAATGTTGACAATAAAATATCAAGCAATGAGAGAGGTGATGATTTTGGAGTCCCCTAACCTAGGGGAGGACCAAGCAGATGCCTTGAACACAAAAAGCATATCATGTGAACGATTCAATGGTGGTCCCTTCCTCCTAGGACCACCCCAAGCACAGTTATGGGCAAAAATACAATCCCAACCAAAGGCCCTGCAAAGCATTATGGGACGAGATTAGCAGTGGGCAGTGAATATTATAGTGTCCAATATCAAAATAATTCTACAAAGAGCTGCAGTTCAACTAGTCAGTCACTGGGTGTCGTCCCTCAAGAGTGAAATGCAAAAGTATTGAAAACCTTTCATGAAGCTTTTGCATTTGACTCGTGAGGGACGACACCCAGTGACGACTAGTTGAACTGCAGCTCTTTGTAGAATTATTTTGATATTGGACACTATAATATTCACTGCCCACTGCTAATCTCGTCCCATAATGCTTTGCAGGCCTTTGGTTGGGATTGTATTTTGCCCATAACGTGCTGGGGTGGTCCTAAGAGGATGGGACCACCACCTAATCATTCAATAAGATGTGCTTTTTGTTTTCAAGACATCTGCTTGGTTCTCTCCCTAAGTTAGCGAGGATACCAAAATCATCACCTCTCTCACTGCTTTTTGTTTTCACTTTAGTGAAATGACTATATGCAATTTTAGCATATAAAGACAGAGATATTTATTTTATCTTAACTTGCACTGTACAAGTTTGCTTTTGGTAATTATTGTACAGTGCAGTGAGTCAAGCACACAGCTAGCACTACGCCCAGGCTTAATAATAATAACAAACTCCTTCAAATGCTTTGATAAAGCAATTTTTTATGCTAAAAAGCATATAACCAATTCACAAAAATGAATTTTGACATATCAAGCAATGAGAGAGGTGATGATTTTGGAGTCCCCCTAACCTAGGGGGAGGACCAAGCAGATGCCTTGAACACAAAAAGCATATCATGTGAACGATTCAATGGTGGTCCCTTCCTCCTAGGACCACCCCAAGCACAGTTATGGGCAAAAATACAATCCCAACCAAAGGCCCTGCAAAGCATTATGGGACGAGATTAGCAGTGGGCAGTGAATATTATAGTGTCCAATATCAAAATAATTCTACAAAGAGTTGCAGTTCAACTAGTCGTCACTGGGTGTCGTCCCTCACGAGTCAAATGCAAAAGCTTCATGAAAGGTTTTCAATACTTTTGCATTTCACTCTTGAGGACGACACCCAGTGACGACTAGTTGAACTGCAGCTCTTTGTAGAATTATTTTGATATTGGACACTATAATATTCACTGCCCACTGCTAATCTCGTCCCATAATGCTTTGCAGGGCCTTGGTTGGGATTGTATTTTGCCCATAACTGTGCTTGGGGTGGTCCTAGGAGGAATCGTTCAATAAGATGTGCTTTTTGTTTTCAAGACATCTGCTTGGTTGTTGGTTCTCTCCCTAAGTTAGTGAGGATACCAAAATCATCACCTCTCTCACTGCTTGTTAACTTTGTTTTCACTTTAGTGAAATGACTATATGCATTTTTAGCATATAAAGACAGAGATATTTATTTTATCTTAACTTGCACTGTACAAGTTTGCTTTTGGTAATTATTGTACAGTGCAGTCAAGCACACAGCTACGCACTACGCAATTTGCATAGCTACGTGTAGTTGAAGCTGTACTTCACGTAGCTACGTAACTTACTATTCCCTAATTTAAGTTCAGCCGAGTCCAACTATACTGTGGCAGATATGGAATTGTTAGCAATTAAATATGCTTTTGAAGAATGGAGACACTATTTATTTGGTGCTCAACATACAATCACCATTCTTACTGATCATTGTAAGTTACAATTCCTCAAATCTGCCCGAGCACTATTGGTTTGGCAATTCATGGTGGACTCAGTTTTTTGTAGATTATGATTTTGTGATAACGTTTAAGCCAGGTAGAAAAACAGGACAGCAGATGCACTCTCAAGATATGGATATGACTCCCAAAAAAAGAGGCAGGACCCCTCACTCATAATCCCCATGAGAAGATGTTAGGCCTGGTAGCACCTTCTGACTTTATTACGGGTGCAGCAATTACAGGGAACGGAAGATAGCAAAAATGTGTTACATGAATATAATGGCGAACAAAAAGAACAGCTATATTATGTTATTAAAGTGCTATATTTGTCAACCCTGGAAGTGCAGAACCAAGCTTTAGACTGGTGTCACAACAGTAAGGTAGCAGGTCACCCCGGAGAAAAAAGAACATTTCAACTGATATGCAGACATATTTGGTGGCCTAACATGACAAAAGACGTACAGCATTACCCTGCTACTTGTGCAGTTTGTGCCCAGAATAAACCAAGTCATCTCGCTCCCACAGGATTGTTTAGGCCCATTCCAGTACCTCCTTGACCCTGGCACACTGCATCTCTTGACTTTGTTGTAGAATTACCCTGTACTTCAGAAGGATATAATACAGTACTAGTTGTGGGATTGAGACTCACAGTTTCTTTCCCATTTTTGGAATGCAGTCTGTGATCTTATGGGAATTGAAATACGTTTGTCATCAAGTCACCACCCTCAAACTGACGGTCAAACAAAGAGGATTAATCACTGATTGAATAACACATCCGTTGTCAACTAACTCATGGTAGTACATGATGAAATGAAGTGTTATGGGTTTCTGAGTTCTCTTATAATAACAATGTAAATGAGTCCTTAGGGTTTTCTCCTTTCTTTTGTACCTATGGGTTCCATCCAAAAATGCTGGACTGTGATATACCTGCATCTTCAACTGTTCTGTGTGCCCAAGCATTTCAGGAACATTTAAATAAAATACATAAAACGACATGAGAAAATTTACATCATGCGAAAGATATAAAAGGAATGCAGATAAATATAGAGTCCCTGGAAGAGAATATGAGGAGGAAGACTTAGTATGGTTGTCTACAAGATATTTGTGCTTAAAAGGAAAAATTAAATTTCAACCTAAATTTGTAGGGCCATTTAGAATCTGTAAAAAGATCAACCAGGTAGCCATGAAACTAGAATTACCTACAAACATGAAGGTACATCCCATTTTTCATGTGTCCTTGCTCAAACCAGTGACTGATGGCACTCGTGTACAAAGTGCTTCACCCCCTGTTAAAATTGGAGATACCTTGGATTATGAAGTAAAGACAATTTTAGATTTAAAGAAAGTGAGAGAATGAATATATTATCTTATTGATTGGAAGGGTATGGACCTGAGCAAAAGATCATGGGAAACATGGGGTCATGTTCATGCAGCTTATCTGGTAAAGAAATTTCATATGCAATATCCAGACAACCAAACCTGTAGGAGGACTTTTGGGAGGGGTGTACTGTGGCGGTTGCCACCACACGTCCCAATATCAGGCACGCAACGCCACCAAAATGACTCCCAGAGTGTGCCGCTGTGAGCCAACAGGCGCAGTATAGTGCTTTATTGACCGCACGCTGGTGGTCCCGCCCCCTAGACTCACAGTACGGCTTCCAGGGCAATTTAGGATGTGCTCAGGAGCTGACACAGTTGCCAGATATTAAGGAAGTTTGCTAGCAGCGTTTTTTTGTCTACGTTTTTTGGCCATTACTCTTGGGGCTCGTTCTGCAACATTTGCTAATAGTGGTGGAAACCTAGAATTGGATTTGATTCGTTTTTTCCACTGTGCTTCTGGAGAACCAAGGCTCTGACAGCATTTTGTGGTAGAAACAGTGCAGTCTCTATTCTGGATTTCGCTCACCTGATTTTCTTCTGAGAAGGCTTCACTTATCCATTGGATCCAGGAGGCGGTAAGATTAAGCGACCTAAAAAGAAACATCACAAAAATAAATTTGAGCAACAACAAACTGTTTAATAAACCTGGTAAGGTGCATGTTATTATAGCTAATAAAAGAAACTTACCATTCTGAATGGACTTGTTGCATTCTTCGTGGGTGGTTAGTCATCCTCTCAGCATTGTCGCCTTCAGTGGTTGGAAAGAATCTACAAGGAGAAAATACTTTAATGTATATATGTATATAGGTGTTCGGAGAAGGACTATTAAAGACGTACACTTTATACGAGAGACAATTTAAATCCAAATTAAAAGAACTATTGAAAGAACTTTTGTATAAGCTCTCTTGGGACTTTAGTTGACATTTGGTTGGCATGAAGGACTCATTCCGTGTATAAGATTCCTTTTGAAGCTATAGCTCAAGGAGTGGGAGAGAAGGGGTTGAGCAGAAAAGGATAGTACATAAGTTTTTTGTGATAATGAATCCTGCCCTTTCTCTCTTTCAGGAGTGTCGCGCTATAGAAACTTGAGTCTAGTGAGAGACCCTTTTTTTGCCAGCGGGGAGTAAGGGAATTTTGGGGTAGGGTTATGTAGAAGTATTGTGACACTAACCTGCTAAACATAGATATTGTGCCATTAGGGAAGGCATTAACAAAACGTAACTTTGTTTCCTCACCTAGATTATGGAGGCCATAGAAGTGAGCCAAAGAGAGAGAGAGGTGATAGGAAGAACCATGTAGAAGAACCAGCTGCTGGTTCAACTCTCTGCAAATTCCCTTTTTCCTCCTGGGGTTTGTTGTGATCATAGAGAAGAATATATATTCTCTTGGTCATTGTATGGTTTGGAGTGATTCTGGAACATTCATTTCTGAAGACACATCTCACCCCCACAGGATCTACCCAGCCTGCTGTAGGTAGGCTGAGTTCCAGACGTGACAGAATAGTTTGAATGTACTGAGCATCTGGGATGAAATTCTATATGCATAGCATACAATGGTTGGTCCAGTGGGGCACAGGCCGAGTTCAGAGAGATGTCTCTTTTTAACTTATCCTTTAACCCTTGTGGTTCCACCCACAAAGGCAGATACACCTTAGATATTGTATGCTAAGCCTTTTCCACCTTTTGCTGTCTTGTGGTCTGACCACTGTCCCGCTTAGGTGGTCGTATACTTCCTGCCTGGCTACACGGTTTACTTACTTTTATGTTAGGGAGTCGTGTAAAAGGAGCAAATTGTCAATGGAAGAGGTTACTTCTCATTGTCAACATTACTCCTTGCCAGAGTCTGAAGATCCTAGCATACTGCTTGAATCTTATAATGATCATCAACTCTACCCTAAATGATCTGCACCTTTTCAGTCTAGACAGTACAAAAAATGGAACCCCTCTAATAATGGATGGTTTAATGAGGAACTTGCTAAGATGTGGCTCACATTGCGCCAACTTGAGCACTATTTGCACCGTGATTACTCTCCTGAAGCTGAGCATCAGTGGCAAATGTTTAAGAATAATTATAAAAGAGCAACTAGAAATGCAAAAGCCATATAACTTGCCCAGAAAATATTTTAGCAGCAATTTTTGCTTCTATTAAACAATTGGAAGATCCTCCTGCCACTACTCTATTTCAAAGCTCAATTTACAAATGTGACTGTTTTGATGACCACCTTTTAACTAAACTCAAATCTATGAGTGTATATTGAGAACCCTGATATGTCTTTACATTACTAGCTGAGACCACTGCCTTTGGCAGTCATCAATGCACTACCTTTGGCAGTCATGCATTATTATTATTATTATTAGCTTTTGTAGAGCGCATAGCTACCCGAAGGCGTCCCAGCGCTAGCGTCTAGACAGAGGTTACGGAAAGGTTTATGCAACTGATTGTTGGAATAGCCAGGTCTTTAGAAGTTTCCGGAAGGGAAGATGATGGGATTCAGCCCGAATGAAAAGGAGCATTCATTCATTGCCTCAATTTTCTTTGTTGAACAATGACAACTTCCAGCTTCTGCTGAAGAGCAGAATACTGTCCTACTCCTCAGCTGATATCCTCATATCCATGTTGCATAAAGTCCATCCTCAGATTGGAGATAGGCATGCAATCGCTATCATCAATGCTTCTATATCGCCTGATATTTTTCTGGGTGAATTAAAGAGTTCTTGTCATTCCTCTGTTGAAAAAACGACCCTGAGAACCTAGATAATTATAGGCCAATTTCTCAGCTGCCTTATTTAACCAAACGACTAGAATATGCAGTTTTCAATCTACTTAATGGGTTTGTTGAGCACTATAGCCTTTTACACCCTATGCAGGCTCGTTTTCATGTAGGTTGCAGCCCTGAGACTGTGCTGACAACAGCACTGATAACGCCGATTCTTATCTAATTATCTATAAGAACCTTCTGGTCGCCAAGATCTTTTTACCTGTTGAATAGTGTAAAGGAGAGAATCTCATCTGGTTATATATCAGCATTCATTTTGTCTGAAAGGACCACTGACTCCGAATTCAAGTTTGAGAATTTATTATCGCCAAAAATAACTGAACGTGCAAGCACCTCAACACGAGGTTAAAGAAATAGATGGGCACTAATACAAATAATAATCTACGCAGGAATCTCATCCGACTCAGGATAAGGAGAATAGAAAGTTCTAGAAGGATCAACCAGACTATGATTGCTCCTATTTCTAAGTTGCTCTTCATTGGCCTAAACAAGCTTAAAATCAATTGCTGTCCCTACACTAACGCTAAGTGACATCCCTGCATAACGATTTTCCCAGGCAAGAGTGATTAAAAGGTGTCAGCTGTGAAGACTTCCTAAGAAGTGCAATCACATAATACCTAAGCTCAGCTCTGTCCTTCTCTCAGGTCTCCCCTACCTCTTCTCTGGCCTCCTCCCTCAGGGCACTATCCCTAATACAAAACCACAATACAATTGTACACGCCTTTGTCACGCCTCCTTGGCCAGGTCTTCTTTCTTGTGCTTTTCCATCGAAACGGTTACTTCATCCTGGACGGTTGCGTTGACCTTGAGTCCCAGGCACCTTCTCCGCCGAAAGTATCATCCCTACATTCCATTTCACTCCCCGTACCATGCCTCCCCTCTCTCTAGCTTTCGAAAACAAAGAGTTAGTCTTGCTAACGAGACATGTGTCCTTGCACCTGCAACAAAAGATACTTTCAACAGAAACCTTCTACTGTGCAAATTAAATCTACCGTTTGTGCCCAGAGAGCCTTACCAAGAGAATCTTTTCACTGCCTACGAAATAAGCTAACATAAGAATAAACCAGGCCTTCCCTTAGCATATATGTTGTCAGGCCTTTACATATGACTTTTAAACACACATCTTACTTTTCCCTATGAGCATTTTCATTACACTTCATATGCAACCAATGAATTACATGTGCAACTTTAATATGGTGCACGTTTAAACTACTGCAATTACATTACACACGAACTAATTCCCCTATGCATTATTTCCACACAATTCTATAAGCTTTACATCACATCATTATCCTAACATCATTATACTGCTGATTCGCTTTGTCTCAGCAAACTATTCATTCTTTACTAAACATACATGAATATGAAACTGAATATACGAATATATGTCTAAATACAAGTGGGTGCGGCCTATCAATGATTATGATGCACCCCTACAATTCACAAGAACATTTTGCTCTATCAGTTCCCCCCTTTGATGACTCCTGTCATCACATTTCACTCTACTTACTCCCTTGGAGAAAGAACCGACCTAAACAGAACTTGTTGCCATCTTCCCTGATCTAAATTTCTCCATGCTCTTGAGCCTTTGATACTGACTGTCCTGCAGTCTTGCCAACTTCATGTCATTTTCCCTCAAAGCTCTCTTAACTCGGCCTGCTCGATACCACTTGTAGGCCTTGATCACAATCCACAAGCCAGCCACACAAACCACCAAAATAAGGAGTGGTCTCAGGAAGTACCCAAGGAAACCCTTTCCTAGGTTCGCAAACCAACCTCCCACTTGACCAAAACCCTTTCCGACCTTTTCCCAGGCCCCTTCTTCGGTCAAATCCGCTATCTTTGTGTGGATCATAGTGATGTTACTTATATATTTCTCCAGATCCTTGCTACGGTCTGGTATATAAGTGCAGCACTCTTGAACCTTCAACATTTTACAGACTCCGCCCTCTTTTGCCAATAGGACATCCAAAGCAAGGCGATTCTGCAAAACCATTCCCCTTATCGACAACATCTCTCCTTCCACCAACACCAACGACTTTGCTGTGTTCATCGAAAATTCATCCACCACAGTCGCTAACCTCCGAATCTTCACGTCATTCAAGACTACTCCTAGACTAGGTATCATGGCTCCAAAGATATCCCCCACAACGATCCCTGCACTTGCAGCTCTTCTCGTTCTTGAATGCTCTCCACCCTCTAGAAGATTTAAATCCTCTGTATGGTAGATCTTTGGAAATATTATTGACAAATAACATGTTCCATACCAATTTGTAGGCAACCTCACATAAGCATTCTTCCCACATACGTAATACACCGTAGGTATCACTTGTACAGGACCTTGGAGAAAATCTTTTGCTACATCTGCCATGGTGAAAACGTGATCACAAGTACTTTGTCCCACTGGAACCTTTTCGTAGTAAGTCTGATAACGCTTTATACACAACTTACCCCTCTGCTCCTTATCTAACGCTATAGGACCATAGCTTCCCCTGGTCTTATGCAACCGTTCTTCCTCTGTCCAATCTGTCCTGTGATGCCCTAAATCTCGGGATTCAGTCAGCTTTCTATACCTATCTTCAACCTGATCTACAAACTTTCTCTCTACATCCGACATCAAACAAGTCAGATTGTTTCTGTGTGCGAATGCTGTATCCAATGCCAAACTCGGTATGAAGTACTTCCTCAGTCTGTCTTCGGTCTTATAATAGTCATACTTATTCAAATGCTTGTAAGCTGGGACTTCAGGAAGCACTGCGTCGAAATTGGAAAAGAAATACTCGAACTGATCTCTCTCATAAAACAAACTAAGCAAAAGACTACATGAAATACCATAAGTCAGTGGAAGATGGTGATACCTAATACCCTCATCCACCGAAGTAGGCAACTGCATACACACATAACAATCTTTCGCATCCATCACGTCAACATACTCATACAACAACTTAGCATATGCATTCAACTTAAAATCCCCTTTAGATAAATCTACATGTAATCTACGACTTTCTTCTAATAGCAAAGCTCTATCAGCTGCCCTGTCTACCCCCTTCTGACTAGGTGTGATAGGTGTAGGTGTCCCTGTCACCTCCTCTACTTCTTGCTCGTGCGAACCAGTGTATGAGACTACAACTACTATGATTATAGAAATTATTACACTACTTATAAGAATGCCTACAATCCACTTTGATCTACGATTGGGATCTCTCGGCTCCATGGTTTCGAAAGTTCTCAAAAAGTCTTGGTTATCGCAAAGAACTCTGAAAAAGTCTCTGTCCTTTATTTGTGACTTGCTTAACCAGCTCGAGCAACCATGAAATCTCCGGACTTTCCCTTTCCGATCACAACTTATTTACACAGTCCAGAAAAAGACTTCCCTAGTTTTCGTTCCTCTTCTGTGGAAAGTCCCTAAGTTTATTCTTCTTCCACTCGGACCTAGGTTATCTTCTTCTTTTGGACTTTTATTTACAGTTCATAACTGATCCACAATGAGATCCTCATTGAGCAAGACCAGAACGTGATACAAAAGTTCAAGACGCAAAATCAGCACTTCATGTGAAAACGGCTCAACTCCAAAAGTCGGAAATTCGAGTCGATGCAAAAGCAAGTTTCGGACTTCACTCAGAAGCGGGGATTCGGAACCGTGAGTGTCAGTGTTCCTTCTATCTCGAGCCCTGGCATCCGCAGCACCACCTTCACCACCACATTCGGGCTCCGACTGACCACTTGCACTGACCTCAGCCTTCCCGTACTCACCACCCCCTGCATCAAACACAGTGTAAGTCCACTCAGGGGTAGAGTATCTGCGACAAGGCACTCTTGTTCTCCTTGACCTTCGCCGATTATCTTGTGCTTGGTCCTCGTCACTTGCTTCCGTTTCAGATACTTCAGACACTGGAGCAAGGTCTCTTTCAGGTGCTAACCTCAGGTTCAGTCGCCTCTGTCTTTCAGGCCAACTTTCAGCACTTCTGTTCGTTCGTCTGCCTTCCCCTTCTATACCCAGTGCACTACTTCCTCTTTCTGCTGAATCTGGCTCTTCTCCGCCCACTGCACCGTTTCTGTCTTCGGTGTTTGAGTCAGGGTTCGAACTGTGGAAACCCCCTTCAGCTTGCTCTAGTGCACTACCAGCTGTGTCAGCGACCCTTACAGCTTGACGTGTCCTCCCATGTGGTCTTGCCACATCAGCTGGATTTTCATTTACGAGAGGAGCTGTTTCTTCCAAGGGTGCTGAAACTCTGCGGGTATGGGAAGCATGCACCCAGTTCGGCAATCCTCCACACTTCACTGCTGTGTTCGTGATAAGTATCACCTGATACGGGCCACGCCAACGGGCATCCAAGCAACTCTTCCTCACGTGCTTTCGGACGAGTACCCAGTCACCGGGACACAAGTCGTGGCATAGATCACTCGAGGCTGGGACCACTGCTGCTTGCACCTGCTGGGATACAGAACGGACCACATCAGAGAGTCCTTTACAATAATCAAGAATCAAATCATCAGTGATGTTTATCAAGGCTGTAGCTGGTACTGCTGGTAGTCTCATTGCCCTCCCCATTAGTATTTCATGGGGGGACAACCCGGTCTTTCTGTCTGGGACACTTCGCATGCTCATTAGCACCAGAGGCAAGGCGTCGGGCCATTGCAGGGATGTCGAAGAACACATTTTTGCCATCCGGGCCTTCAAAGTTCCATTAACTTGTTCCACCATCCCAGAAGCTTCTGGTCTGTAACTACAATGAAGTCTCTGGTCTATGTTCAATGCAGCACAAAGCAACTTCATGATTTCGCTATGGAAGTGCCCTCCTCTATCTGATTCCAAAGAGGTCGGGATCCCGAATCTAGGGATGAGCTCCCTCAACAGTAATTTAGCCACTGTGAGAGTGTCACACCTGCGTGTGGGGTAAGCCTCCACCCACCGTGAGAATACACATACTAGCACTAAAATGTACCTCAATCCATTGCACCTAGGCATCTCCACGAAGTCCAACTGTATTCTATTGAAGGGCCCTCCCGACCTTCCAATGTGACTCAATGTAACTACAGTTTTCTTTCCAGCATTCATCTGTTGACACGTAACACACCTCTGGCATACCATCTCAGCCATTGCTCGGAACCGTGGGTTATACCACGTCTGTCTAAACACTCTCACCATTGCGTCTCTACCAAGGTGTGCCTGTCCATGTATCAGTCTTGCCATCGGACTCAGCAATTCCTCAGGCAACACGGCTCTCCCATCGTTGGATACCCACACATCCACATCTCCTCTCTCGCACCCAGCTTTGATCCATCCCTCTCTCTCCTGGACTGAAACTTCATCCTGCAATCTCTTAAGCTCTTCCCAAGTGTCTGCCATGGCCAACATTATGCTGAGATCGGTTCCTTCTTGGCTCTCTTCTATCTCTCTTCCTGTGAATATGCATCCTTGTTCTGCACAGAAGCGGGCTACTTCGTCCGCATAGTTATTACCCAAGGATACAAAGTCCTCCCCCTTCCCATGGGCTGAGCATTTTACCACAGCAATTTCTTTCGGATGCTGTAATGCATCTAACAATTGTCTTACATATTCTCCATTACGAATGGGTGAGCCAGATAATGTCAAAAATCCCCTCTGAGACCATAACTGCCCGAAGTCATGCACCACGCCAAAGCCATATTGGCTGTCTGTGTAAATCGTGATTCGAATTCGATCAGCGGCCAAACAGGCACGGGTCAAGGCAATGATTTCAGCTACCTGCGCAGAGCGTACTCCTTCTAGGCAAGCAGCCTCGACCACTCCTGAAATGGTACATACAGCAAATGCTGCTTTCAATTGCCCCACACTGTCTCTTAAGCATGAACCATCGACAAAGAAAATTTCATCTGGGTCAGTCAGTGGTTCATCGACAATGTCAGGTCTCGGTTTGGTGCAAAGTTCGGTCACATCGAGACAATCATGGTCCTCACAATCTTCATCATCTGTGTTCGGTATAGGCATTAATGTCGCAGGGTTCAAGACGGAGCACCGTTTCAGAGTCACATTCTCTGCGGCAAGTATGACTTGCTCGTACCTCGTTAACCTATTGTTCGTTAGGTGCTGGGTCTTGGTCCTGGTCATCAATAACTCAACCGAATGTGGCACATGTACAGTCAATGGATGTCCCATTACAATGCTTTCACATCTTTCAATGCTGACACCTGTTGCAGCAACGGATCTTAGACATCCGGGCAACGCAGAAGCTACTGGATCTAAAGTAGCTGAAAAATAGGCAACTGGTCTACGGACACCTCCATGGTTCTGAGCTAACACTGCTAATGCACATCCTTCTCTCTCGTAACAAAACAATGAAAAGGCCTTGTTGTAATCAGGCATTCCCAGTGCGGGAGCTCTGCACAAATCCTCTCTCAGCTTCCGGAATGATATTAAGCACTCCTCGTCCCATGGTACCGGATCACTCACATGTAAGCCTCTGCAGAGGCTTTGCTCTCAAGGAGAAACTAGGAATCCACTGTCGACAATAGCCAACCATTCCCAGAAACATCCTAACTTCTCTCTGTGTGGTGGGTTCTGCCATGCTCATTATTGCCTCTATTCGATCTGGTGACACCTTCCTCTTGCCTTTCTCCAATCTGTGTCCCAAGTACTGTACCTCATTCAGACAGTACTGCAGCTTGTTCGGGGACACTTTATGTCCGTTCTCTGCTAAGTGGTTCAACAAGGCTACTGTGTCAATTCTGCAAGCATCTTCTGTTTCTGAGGCAATGAGCAAGTCATCTATGTACTGCACGAGAACTGAGTTCTGCGGCAACACAAGACTCTCAAGGTTCTTCTTCAGGATCTGGTTAAAGATCGATGGACTTTCCGTATACCCTTGAGGGATACGACACCATGTTAACACGTGATTTTCTAGCCTGAACGCAAAAAGAAATTGGCTTTCCTCGTGGAGCGGTATCGAAAAGAAGGCTTGACACAAATCGATAACCGTAAACCACTCGGCTTCACATGGGATCTGGAACAGTATTACTGAAGGATTCGGTACCACTGGACAACAAGGGACAACTATCGTGTTGACCTTTCGCAGGTCTTGCACGATCCTGTATTTCCCGCTCGGTTTCTGTAGTCCCATAATGGGTGAATTACAGGGGCTACCTCTAATCTCTTTCAGAATGCCTTTCTCAATAAAGGTCTTGATCACAGGTCTTATCCCTGCAATCGTTTCTGGCGACAGGTTGTATTGAGGTGTCCTGGGGAAATCAACATTCTGTTTCACCTCTATCCGCACTGGTTCAACCCCTCTGATTAAACCTATTTCATCGCCTGCGAAATCCCACACCACAGGCGACACTGCGTCTCTCAGATCATGTGGAAGTTCTTCCACAGTCACCATTGGGTACAGATCTATACATAAATGCTGATTGGTAATTTTAAAGTCAGCATCGTCATCTCTCGTCTGGACCTCTACTCCATTGGGCGTACCATCAATCGTGCAGTTCAACTTGCACAACAGATCCCTTCCCAAAAGACAAACTGGACTCGTATCACACACTACAAACTGATGTCTAGTTTGGAAAGTACCTATCTTTACTAGGATCGGTTCTGTCAATGGGCTGCTTATTTTCTTGTTCGCTACTCCAACAACCTGGATTGATTGTCCCGAGAGGGGTAGGTTAGGGACTACTGCTGATCTTACAGTAGACCGGGTAGCACCAGTATCAACCAAAAGTGTTGCAGGATTGCCCTCAATCTCTGCCTCCACAAAAGGTCCTCTCTGGTCTACCTCCAAGACCGCTCCAAGTGTGCAGTCTTCCTCCCCCTCAGGCACCGTCAGGATAAAGGGTCTAAGCTATCCTCATCGTAACCTTCGAACAGGGGCATCTGTTGGTACGTTCGTGTTCCTTGTGAAATCCTTGGAGCTTGGGGGACCTGGGCGTGAGAATTGTAAATCCCCCCTTTCATCGTTCTAGGCCTCGTTATTGTGTTAACTACCTCTTGCGCGGGTGCCTGAGCCCCCTCTTCCTCTTCCTGCAACTGATTAGCTGGGTTCAAAGGACACTCGCGTTTCCAATGTCCGACCTGGCGACAAAGATGACACGCAGTGGTCTTCTTCAATGTGGCCACGTCCACTCCTGTCTTGGGGTCTACTGGTTTTCCCTTTCCCTGTACCTGCCCATTCTGGTTTCCCTGGAAATTTCCTTGCTTTCTTCCTAAGGTCCCTCCACTAGGCTGACTCTGTGCTGTCTGCATCTGGACAAGCATCAGTTTGTCTTTTAGCTTTCGATGTTTCGATTCCACCTCATCACTACAGTATCTCGCATACCGCAATATTTCATCTAGTGGCTTGTTCTGCCAGCAGATCAAATGGTGCTGTATCATGAGGCTGATTTCCACTCTCAGACCCAGTACAAACTTTGAGACAAACTGTCCCATATCCTTGGGGTCCAAGATATCTAACCCACTATACTGTTTAAAAGCTTGCAAAAGTCTTTCATAATATTCATGCACCGTTTCTTTGGGTTCCTGTACAGTCCGATCTATCTTAACCCAATCTATATCCTGAGGTGAAATCTTCAACTTCATCCATGTAATCACCTGCTCATACTTTTTCATGACTAGTGGTGATGGACCGTTTGTAACCGCCTCTCTATCCGGTTCCGAAGTCGGCCACTCAATAGCGACTTTACAAGCTGTCCACAAATCTCCCGGTACCACTATGTCAAACAAAGTGTTCAAATCAATCCACAATACTTTTGAAATTTTCACAAACCGCTCAACCTGTTTGTACCACTCCACCGGTTTTTCCCTCAGCCGAGGAAAATCATTTGTAAATGCAGCCAAATCACCTCTATTCCACGGCACATGCACGTACCCTCCATTCTGTACTTCCCGTAAAGGAAAATTTCCAACACCCGTCGCCCCCCTCCTGGCGGCGGCGTTTCTCCTTCTGTTCTCTTTACTGGTTTCTTTTTGGACCACCTTTCTTCCCATTTGTCCAACAAAATCCATATTCTCATTCCTATAATCAGGTCTCTGGTGTGTGTTCTTAATCCTGTTATTCTTTTCTCCTCCAGCTCCTGATCACTGTACTGTAATCTATGTGGTCCCTGTAACGCTTTAGTTTTGTTCAGGTCCACTTCATATCTTTTGGCCAATTCCTTCAATCTATCATGTGCCATTCTAGCTTTTCGAGTCACATCTTTTGCTACAAACAGCAGCTCATCTGATCCATAAATTTCTATCCTTTCCAAAGGCAGACCCCCACTGATCATTTCGTCTACCTCTGCTTTCAACCTCACTACGTCTAGCAACCTTGCCTGTACTGCACTCCTCAGTACTTCTCGACAACCCGAGCCATCCCGCTCATTACAGTCACTATTCTGTCCTTGTGACCTATTCCCTTCCATCATATTCCTGGAACTTGGTCTGTCTTCCGAGACGTTCTGTGCCCTATCCCCTTGCATCCTATCCTCTTGGTTCGTTACTGTTGGTGTCCACTCCCTCAAAGCTGACTTAGATTCCCGCAAAGACCTCGGTCTTTCTGGTCTCTCCTCTTCTCTCCTGAAGGAAGAGTCCGCAGTAGCCGGTAACGGCGTACTTGTCTCCATTGGTCTTGGGAAATGAACCACCCTCACTCCAAACCCATTCCCACTCTCACTGTTTCCTTCCTCCCTTCTCGTCGGTACGGAACTCCCTTCTCTCACTCTGTCTGGGTCATATACCGGTACTATAGGGCCAATGGTAACCGGTACTGTCAAGGAGTCCGGTAATCTTGTATTCCCCGCAGGAGGCTGTGTTATCATAGACGCCGTTGCCCCCTCCGTTCCTGTGGAAATCCTTCCCACTACTCTCATGCTAGTCTGGTTCTGGCTCTCATCAACTATTGCCACTGCTGGGGTCATCTTTCCCTCTTCTGAATCTGGATTAAATGGTGGTGGCCTCTCCGCCAACATCCTATCCAACAAGCTGTCATCTAGATCACTGTCGTCCTCATCGATTCTTGTAATCTTTCCATTTTGTATTAGCAGTGGGTATAACTTATCTCCTTCGATCGTTTCCACTCTCCACCTTTTCTCCAATGCATCCCATCTTGCATCTTGAAATGCCCTGACCGATTTCTTCACCCTTTCTTGACATCTGTCCTTCTTCCTATCATACGCTGCTCTTATCCACGCATGTAGTGCCTCAAACTGTGTTGGTCTAGGTAGTGGTCGTAATGAAGCCATTACACTTTTTAGCTGGTACAGCACTTCTAACCTGAAAGTACCATATCGAGGGAACGACAATTCTCCTTCTGCTTCTGTCATTTTATGCCAATTCTCAAGCCAAATTATAGTATGCAATCCTACATTCTTTGCCATATAATGTGCTGGTGTATCCTCGGGAGGAGCTTCCTCTCCCTCCCGAACCACCACATGTCTATCACCTCTACAAAGTTCCCGTAAAGCTTTAAAACATTTCATGATGAATCAACTTTTTGTTTACACTCAAAATGTCCGCTTTTACTTCCCGATTTCAATCCACCTATACCAGCGCGGCTCACACCAACCGGCCTATCGCAGCGCGGCACTTGTCTGACGTCACTTTTCCTCCGCTCGCAGCAGTTCCCCTCCTTTCTAATTCACTTGTTCTCACTCGCATCTGTCCCAATCATACTCTGAAATAATGTCCGTCCTACCGAACAATTACCTCTCTGACCGTCAGTCTTACCAATGACCGATCAGCCTCTTGAGCTTGTTGACCTCAATCTGGCAATCGTCTGTCCGCGAAACGACCGGACAATCGCCTTTAGCACACTCGATAGGATTCAATCACTCGATGTTCTGCACACAATAACCTACGACCTGCGTTAGTTATTCACACACTCACTCATGTGTTCCCTATCTTCAGTGGGTCTGTCAATGACGTCTCGTGACCCCCACACCTCTGGTCAACGTTCTCAACTCTGGGTGTATTCTACACCACAATAAATCTACCGGTCCCGCGCGCGCTCACGGTCCGTTTCTCAATCACACAACTTTCGTTCCAACTCCGCAAGACATCACACAACAATAAAACACTGCAATCTACCAAACATCACTCTTTTCATACTCACTCTACTACGAACTGCTACTTCCGCCGCACCGTCACTCTCCGTCAGTTTTCCACGACCTCCGACATCCTTCTCCCGCGGTCCTCTGGATCTGCCTCACTCGGGCTCTATGGGGCAACTTAATCTCCTATCTTGCTCTAGATCTCCCCTTACCATCAAAGGTAACCATCCTACTCTGCTACCAACTGATAACGCCGATTCTTATCTAATTATCTATAAGAACCTTCTGGTCGCCAAGATCTTTTTACCTGTTGAATAGTGTAAAGGAGAGAATCTCATCTGGTTATATATCAGCATTCATTTTGTCTGAAAGGACCACTGACTCCGAATTCAAGTTTGAGAATTTATTATCGCCAAAAATAACTGAACGTGCAAGCACCTCAACACGAGGTTAAAGAAATAGATGGGCACTAATACAAATAATAATCTACGCAGGAATCTCATCCGACTCAGGATAAGGAGAATAGAAAGTTCTAGAAGGATCAACCAGACTATGATTGCTCTTATTTCTAAGTTGCTCTTCATTGGCCTAAACAAGCTTAAAATCAATTGCTGTCCCTACACTAACGCTAAGTGACATCCCTGCATAACGATTTTCCCAGGCAAGAGTGATTAAAAGGTGTCAGCTGTGAAGACTTCCTAAGAAGTGCAATCACATAATACCTAAGCTCAGCTCTGTCCTTCTCTCAGGTCTCCCCTACCTCTTCTCTGGCCTCCTCCCTCAGGGCACTATCCCTAATACAAAACCACAATACAATTGTACACGCCTTTGTCACGCCTCCTTGGCCAGGTCTTCTTTCTTGTGCTTTTCCATCGAAACGGTTACTTCATCCTGGACGGTTGCGTTGACCTTGAGTCCCAGGCACCTTCTCCGCCGAAAGTATCATCCCTACATTCCATTTCACTCCCCGTACCATGCCTCCCCTCTCTCTAGCTTTCGAAAACAAAGAGTTAGTCTTGCTAACGAGACATGTGTCCTTGCACCTGCAACAAAAGATACTTTCAACAGAAACCTTCTACTGTGCAAATTAAATCTACCGTTTGTGCCCAGAGAGCCTTACCAAGAGAATCTTTTCACTGCCTACGAAATAAGCTAACATAAGAATAAACCAGGCCTTCCCTTAGCATATATGTTGTCAGGCCTTTACATATGACTTTTAAACACACATCTTACTTTTCCCTATGAGCATTTTCATTACACTTCATATGCAACCAATGAATTACATGTGCAACTTTAATATGGTGCACGTTTAAACTACTGCAATTACATTGCACACAAACTAATTCCCCTATGCATTATTTCCACACAATTCTATAAGCTTTACATCACATCATTATCCTAACATCATTATACTGCTGATTCGCTTTGTCTCAGCAAACTATTCATTCTTTACTAAACATACATGAATATGAAACTGAATATACGAATATATGTCTAAATACAAGTGGGTGCGGCCTATCAATGATTATGATGCACCCCTACAATTCACAAGAACATTTCGCTCTATCAGCCTTGGATGAACCTTGGCTTTGTGATGACCGTTTCATCCCTGCCGATTAACCTTGCTCGATCTCTCTGCAGTTTTTAATACTGTGGATCATCAGCTGCCTTTAAGCTGTTTAGAGCTTTGTGGAATTAAGGACATTGCTCTTAGGTGGTTCCAAAGCTTTATTTCCATTAGGTGCGTTCATGTTTCCCTTGCATCTTTTTGTTATAAATAGCATCTCTGCTCTGTAGAGTTCCTAGGGGATCTGTATTTCTCACGTCTGCTTTTTAACCACTACATGGTCCAGTTGGCATCTCTTAATCAATCCTTTGTTTTTTCTTTATTTATGGATGCAGATGAGACACAAATTATGTCTAGGATCTCTGGGGATCCATGTCAGTATGCTAAAACTTTGTATGGTGCTTACAGTCAGTCGACTCCTGGATGTGCAGGCAGCAACGGAAGTTAAATGGGGGAAAGACAGAAATTCTTCTCTCTTTCAGATCTTCATCTATTTGGGAACTCCCATTCCGGCCATTGTGTTTAGGTGAGAAACCTGCTCCTGTTTCATGTGTTAAAAAAGAGGGAGTGAAATTAAATTTAAATTTAATGTGAAATTAGATTAACTTTATTGTGAGCTCTTGTTTTTTCTAACTCCACACTCTTGAGCAGATTGGATCATAAAGTCAGATTTTAAATGTGTTTATTGCAGCACAGTTAGACTATTGTAATGCCATCTGACTCGATTTACCAGCAAAGGCACTTCACAAGCTCCAGTTAGTACAAACGTCTGTAGCTAGGCCAGTCCTGCCAAGTACCATGCATCAGGTGTTAGACTAATGCATTTCAGTGTGGTGGCACGCATCACCACACTGAAATGCAGTGTCCACGCATTATAGCGCCTCAGCTGTCAAGCGCCGGAGACTGCTATAATGCACCATACTGTAGCTGCAGTCAGTGGCAGCGCAGGGTTCGTGCTGCTCCCTGCAGGCTTGGGGGCTCAGGCTCAGCTGCTAGAGCTCAGCCTGCACAGTGCCCCAATGTAACACTCTCTGCATCCGATACTGGCTTGGCATTAGTAATGCCAATCACTGGCGTCAGGCTGGTTGGAGTGGCAGTGCCCAATGGCAACACAGATGTTACTAAGATGGCCGACGGGTAGGGAGCTCCGGCCGGGAGCTCCCTGGCTAGGGATTGCCTCTTTGGCTAAATATCCCGGAAAAAGGCCTATCTGGACTCCACCACCCCCGGGATCGGTGGGCTGCGACACCGCGATTCACCAGTGCCGCTAAGCTACCGTCGCCGACTGTGATGATGCCGGCTCCAGCAACGATCAACTTCGGGAGAGACGGTCGCCAGCGGAAACCTAACAAGATGACTGAAGGCTCGGTTGAGCTGCTAATTGCAGCTGAGAGGAGATTGGCTTGGGACTCACCCCTCCGGTGTAGTCCACGGCCGTCACCTACCTTCCGGGCTGGGCCTCGGTTGCTCCGCTTCCCGCTGCGACTGCCTCTCTCTACGCTTCTTGTAGCAGCTGCCTTGGCACCTGAAACGCGTCCCACAATCCAGGCAGCAAGAAATTTTCCGACGGGTAGGGAGCTCCGGCCGGGAACTCCCTGGCTAGGGATCGCCTTTTTGCCGAAATATCCCGGAAAAAGGCCCATCTGGACTCCACCACCACCGGGGATCGGTGGGCTGCGACACCACGATTCACCAGTGCCGCTAAGCTACCGTCGTCGACTGTGATGATGCCGCCTCCAGCAACGATCAACATCGGGAGAGACGGTCGCCAGCGGAAACCTAACAAGATGACTGAAGGCTCGGTTGAGCTGCTAATTGCAGCTGAGAGGAGATTGGCTTGGGACTCACCCCTCCGGTGTAGTCCACGGCCGTCACCTACCTTCCGGCTGGGCCTCGGTTGCTCCGCTTCCCGCTGCGACTGCCTCTCTCTACGCTTCTTGTAGCAGCTGCCTTGGTGCCTGAGATGCGTCCAACCCAGGCAGCGAGAAATTTTCCGAACTGCTGCCGCCCTTGTATCCCAGAGTGATTCCCTGGCGTGGCGGGAGACAGCGACGAGTTCCCGTATTCCACCCTCTCTTCCCCTTGACTGCCCCTCCATTGACCAACACCCGGAGTCTGACTTCCTCCCTTGATTTCTTCGGGGGTCTACATAATCTGCAAGCCTCCATTCGATGGTGGAATTCTTGGGGACCGGGACCGGAGTCCTCCTTCTCGGCGGTGGCGATCGTGTGTGGGATTTCACCGCATGCAGCCTTGTCTTTGTCCGGCAGCCTAATTGTTTTGCGTCTTCAGGCGGTCTCTACCATCGGTAACCTCGCCGACATCTTATCGATGGATGGTTCAGTACTGGACAGCCATTTTGTGCCCTTCTACTGGCCCTCTCCGTAGCTAGACTACTCCAGCCCGGTGAGTGAAGCCGGCCCCTGGTGTTGCGATGCTGTGACCCCGACCGGACAAAGGAACTGCATACATGACTTTAATGGAACCCCTGATATTAACCTCTTTTTAATAGCAGGTACGCAGGACTTTTTGAATTAATTCCTACTACAGATTCAATGCCCCATCCCCCACTACCCTTTTTGTTCACCGTTTCCTGCATTTGCATTACTGCTGCATTTCCATTTTTTCTCTTACATATTATCCATCTCTGGATAACTGTTTGTTGTTGCTGTGTATTCCACCCTTCCCTATTTATTTGATCTACTCATCGGAACTAAAGTAACGTGCATGTACACTTCTATGTAAAGCGCTCTGATACCTCCGGGTCTAGCCAGCGCTATATAAAACTCTACAAATAAATACATAAATAAAATAAACATAAGAGTTATTTGTGAGACACATAATTAATAATAGGCGGATCCGGCCGCTCCTGCTACGGTGCGAGCGGGCAGGCTGCGGCGGTGGTTTTTAAAGATTTGGGTGCTACTGCACAGTGCAGCTGCTGGGCAAATGGCAGCGCAGTTCGCCTCTCACACTGCTTTCATGAGTACCCAACCCACCACTGTGACCGGTGGCACCCCGCGGCTTGTTGTGAACCTGGCCCGCCATCGGGGGACCCGACCCCAGTCAGTGCCGGCGGTGGAGGCTGAGAGCTCAGGGCTGAGCCAGAATTGCAGTGGGAGTCAGTTGGTCTACGGAGTCAATGCGGCCACGGGGCCTGCCAATTGCCTTGGCTCCGGCTCGCTCGCTGCCCCCC
The DNA here is from genome assembly GCA_963921515.1 of Calotriton arnoldi. NCBI lineage: Eukaryota > Metazoa > Chordata > Amphibia > Caudata > Salamandridae > Calotriton > Calotriton arnoldi. The sequence continues at coordinate 736,614 of CAWUFW010006371.1, read as the reverse complement.
CCCAAAGAAGTAAGTGTGCCTGACTCAGAGTCCGGTGTATGGTAATTGCTAACTTGCTATGGCTGCTAAAATTTGCTTCATTCTGAGCTCCCTGCCATGCCCCTATATGTTTCCCTTGTCTTCATTGCTTGATTTTGCTCGTAAGAAAGTGTCACTCATAGCCGTTAAAATATCACTCATAATTTCACTGAAATTATGAAAATGTCACACATAGCAATCTAAAACCTTGGCAGCTATGCAGGGCTTTAAGTGGGCAGTGTCTCACCGGTCCTGAGCACTGGCAGTTTTTTAAAGGAGGCCTCAAAACTGGTCTCTATCGGGCTCTGTTTTGTGCCCTGGCGGTCCGTTTTTTTCCGGACTGCAGTGACAGCAGGCACATCGATGTGCGCGTGCTCACACTGCTCACTTCTCACTAGTGGAGAAGTTACGGCATGACGTCATGCCAGGTGAGCGTGGTAGGGGAAGGGAAATCCTTTAAAGAGAGTCATTTTCTCTCTGGATTTCCCTTCTCTTTTTGAAACTCAGGAGCAGCAACATTGTCGTGGTGTCACCAGGGCTTTAAGTGGAAGCTTTTTCAATAATATACAAGCCATAGCTGCTGCTTATTTATTTTATGCAACTAACAACCATTGACAAAGCCAATAGTCCTGACTTGGTAGGTATGATGTTACTTGTTGAATCATATATCTTGATGCAATGACAGAAACAGCAAAATAAAAGTCCGGCGTCACACTATGCTAAGCACAGATTTTTAGCTTACGTGTTTTTAAGCCACACCCTTAATTACATTGGCCACGCCCATTTGAGAGACCCCCCAGTTTTTTCATCCCACTTAAAGCCCTGAAGCTATGCTAGACTAGGCTAGAAATCTGACACAATTTTACTGGCTCTGGCTTTGTTTCACTGGCTTCAGGGAAAGCAGAAGGTGCTTTCTAAATAGCTCTGTTCGTATATATAACCCTCTCTTTGTTCCACAAGTTTGGAGAGTAAGGTGAAGAGGACCATGTTGCTATTCCCCATGGGTTTGGACCCAAGTCTAAGATGTCAGAAGAAGACCTGCTGCGGGGCCCTGCAGGATAAATTGGAGCCAGACTGCCTTGAGAGCAGACTAAGTTCCTGGCCATGAAAATCAAGAGCAAGGCCCAGCTGTGTGAATCTCTTTGATGGGTACATGGAGCATATCCTGGCCTGAAGCCACAAGAGTCTACAGCCAGTTCGCCATGACTTGACCAAATATACTGTTGCATCTGAGAGTTGATAATATTGATGGGATATTAAAGGGCTGCATCTTGTGGTAAGCCTTTACTTTCTGTTGTTCATACCACCAATTTTATGGAGTCCCTTATCATCCTATTTCCAGCCTGAGGTAGACCTCAGTGGTTTTTCCTTTACACAGTAATTCTGAGAGCAGTATCCTGTGGGCAAAGGTTGGTCTAAAAATTCTGAAACAGTTTCAACTATCTTTGTTGTCTATACGGTTCAGACGATGTCACATATTAAAGGCCTGGTTGAAGCCTAACCTTGAATTAGGGCTGTTCAGTGGCTAGAGACAAACTGGTGCGGCCATCGAGTTTGTCCCAACCCCAAAGTCACTCTCACCAACTGGAAATCCTGACTCCTTCCACATGGTGATTTTCAATACTCTGGACACTGAATTGGTCACCCATGGATAACTTATACTGGGTGCATGTCTAAATCTACCATCAGTGTTCCCTGATTTAAAACATTAACTGCAGAGATCATTTGGGACAGTGACTGCTTTCCCCTGAAGTAAGACCAATGTAGTGGACACAAGCCCATGGAGTGGCTCCATAACTCAACATTGATATGTGTGGCAATCCCTGTTCGCAATGTTGTGAGTTTTGGGTACTCTGAACTTTTGGGACCTTAATGGCGAATTCTCAACAGCCTGGGCTCAGATCCACACAGCTGGCTTCATTAGAGCAATGACAGTTAAGAAACGGCATCAAAGGGCAGTAGCATATGTGATACATTTTGTCTGACACTATTGTTTCTTTGTCCAGGGACTATAATATTTGCCATCCGAGACTGGGGGGCAGACTTACAAGAAACTAACGCAGTGCGGTGCCGCAAGTCATTTTGCTGCGCCGCCCTGCGATAGCTTCGAAGCACAGGGATGCGACAAATTTACAACAATATGTCGCATCCCTGTGCTTCCCCCTGCGCTTGTGCACACACTGCTGCCATGTGCCGGTGCAGGCACCCTTGCACCATGGTGCAAGGATGTCTGCGTCGTGGGGAGATTGTTTTTGTGCAGGAAGGGGCACCTTCCTGCACAAAAACAATCAATCGAGGTGATTTCTTCCTCCAATGCGTGCTGTAGAATGCAACACGCATTGAAAGAGGAAAAAAACGGGGAGAAATGAAAAATTTCTCCTCGTTGCACCTCGCTACGCCACCCCTAGGGGGGGGCATAGCATTCTGACGCATTTCCAGATTTACGATTGCTCGTAAGTCTGGAAATGCATCAGTGGACATGGGTGTTGCGTGGGAACACCCACAGCAACACCCATGTCACGCCCCTAACACGCAAAGTGTTGCGTGAAAAGGGGCGATATTTACAAGCACACGTAAAGCCACCCTGCGTAAATCTGGAAATGCGTCAGAATGCTACGCCCCCCTGGTGGCGCAAGGGGCTTGTAAATCTGCCTCTTGAGATCTGAGAGTTTCTAAAGATGCCCCTAGAACGGATAATTTATCTTTTTACTGGATAATGTTCTGTATGGGCTCCAGTGTTATTTTGTTTTGAAATACCTAAATGCTTAAAAACTGTTATATGGATATTGCCCGCTGCTGAGATCAAAACCAGTCATTGAAGACCATCTGCCCAACTTATAAGCTAGTTTTGCTGGCAAAAGCCTATAACGAGGAAGAAGGCCTTTAATGACCGACATAACCTTGAGTATTAGAATGTTCCACTCAGTGATTGTAGGATATTATATACTAAACAAGGAGAAACAGAAAGATACGCTTTGGAAAGTTGGAGGAGAAGGTCTATACCAGTTTTTATTGTCTATACCAGTTATTATTTGCCTCTGCCACTTTATTGTCTTTGTGGAGCTCTCAACTTTCGAATATTCTAAAAATGTGTATGAACAGATTCCTATCTCACTCCTAGATAATGCCAAAACCATTTTGCTTTCGTTTTTTTCTTAGTGTTGTGTACCCTACGTTTCCTGTATGAAAATGATATTCATTTTCAAAGGGGTATCTATGACTGGACACTGACGTTATTGTATTGTACCACATTATTGTGTCAGTCCGAATATGAGTTCTAAGGCTACAACTCCCTCCTGTAGTAACCATTTATTGCTTGATACACTACCCTTTCAGATTCAAGTGTAGACCAAGAGAAACATGGTTATTTAATTGTACCTGAGTCCCTGGGACACCAATAATGAACAAGTCTACTTGCCATGGATGTTCTCCGGTAACCACTGGCTGCTCTAAGTTTTTGTGTGCAGTCTCCATTTTCTAAATTCAAATATATTATTTTTGCCTGTTGAAAATCACATGGTCAATTTTTGTTTTAGACTGAAAGAGGTTGTGCTGTTACTGAAGATATCTCTCAAACGCCTGAGACTGAGAAATGTTAACAAAACTGCGTAATGGCGACATGGCGTGTATCAGACAAGGTGAAAGGCCAACTGTCAAGGCTGGTCTCTGGGGCAAGCAGAAGCAGGGGCCACCAAGAATTCCAGCAAGGCAAAGGCTTCAGATCCCTAGCAATCTGTGCTCCAGAAACAGGATCTGCATCTGAAAGTAGATTTCACTCAAGTCTCATTGGCTCGCTGGGCAGAGTGAATGAGCAGTCAAGACCTAACTCAATTGATAGGGTGTGGAGCCAGTTTAGGTACAGATGGATGAGTACAATATGAATGACCACTATTTTGCCGGGGCTGGCATCATGTCTAGAAATAGGCACCATCATACCCCAGATGCCTGCAAAATGCCAAAGTTTACAACCGTTACGCCTTGGCCTACATTTTTACCAGGGATGAGCAACATGCCATGAATACCCACAGGATGCCAAGAATTACCACCATTGTGCCAGAGCATTCATGTTACGAGAGGTGGGAGTAATGCTGTGGTTACCCAGAAAGTGCAACAAATTTCCACTATTAAGCAAGGGCCAGAATGTTTTCTGGGGCGATTAATTGGAATTATTCCACAGATAGCCACAAAATGCCGCTTATGGTTAGGCTGCCATTTTACCAATATTGGGTAACAAGCATTATCCAAGTATTCCCGTAGGTTGTCAAAAATTGTCATTTTTGTGGCAGGATGAGCATTTTACAAGGGTGGGCTGGACACGACTGTCATACTCACTCCTTACGCAAGTACACAAATGCTACACTACTCACAAAGACAGACACACTTACATGCCCCATATGTACAAAGAAACACAGCACTAATCTGAAAATGGTTTGAGTGACACCCTTTAAAAAGATTGAAATTCAGCATGAGAGTCATTAAACAACTTCCTGTTAGTGAAAATCAGATGACAAGAGAAGCAGAGCTAACCCCTGTTAGGGGAAACCCTATCACTTGCTAGACCTTTTGTTTACATACAGTGGGCTTAGAGCCTGCCCATTGTTTACCCAGCATTGGCTCCAGTGTAGTCTTATTAGCTGGTACCTGTTTAGTCAGTATATGCTTGCTTCATTTTGTCTCTACTTTCTGTTCGTGTGTTTCCCCATCACTGAAGCTTGGACCAAGTACTGCTTCCTTTTTTTGCTAGTGTCCTTCAGCTGCTTCTGTCTCAAATTATTTTTTTGTTCTACTTGTGGCACTTTGTAAGAGTGTATTTAATTTTAAGGTTGTCTTATTTCCGGTTTTACTCAGCGCTGTTGCTTTCATCGCTCAATTCCGTAACTGTTCCCTTTTAATTTTCCTCCTCTTTCCTTCTCCTCTTTGGTGCAGCTTAATGTGTACATTAAAACAAAGATTATCATACCATATCCTACTATACAATGACAGGCCATACCATACCATACTATACCATACAATGACAAGCCATACCACACTATAGTATACAATGACAGGCGATTCCATACCATACTATACAAAGACAAGCTATAACATACCATACTATGCAATCACAGGGCATACCATACCATACCACACTTTACCATGCCATGCTATATAATGATAGGTCATACCATACCATACTCCACAATAATAGGCCATACCATTCTGTACAATGACAGTCAATATAATACTATACTATACAATGAAAGGCCATACTATGCTATACTATACTACGTGAGGCCATACCATGCTATACTATACAATGACAGGCCATACCTTAGTATACAATGACAGGCCATACCATACAACACCATACCACGCCATAATACCATACCATACAGTGACAGGCCATACCAAACTATGCAATGGTAGACCATACTATACAATGACAGGCCATACCAGGCTATACCATATCATACCATACTATATAATAACAGGCCATACCATACTGTATGACAGACAATATCATACTATACAATGAAAGGCCATATCGTGCTATACTATACTGTGAGAGGCCATACCATGCTATACTATACAATGAGAGGCCATACCATACTATATAATGACAGGCCTTACCGCACCATACCATAATACCATGCCATACAGTAATAGGCCATACCATAATACCATACCATACAGTGATAGCCCATACCATACTATGCAATGATCGACCATACCGTACTATACAATGACAGACCATGCTATACTATATGACAGAGAGTATCATACCATACCATACTATACAGTGAAAGTCCAGACCATGCTATAGCATACCATGAGAGGCCATACCATGCTATACTATACAATAACAGGCCATACTATGCCAAACCATACCATAATACCATACCATACAGTGACAGTCTATGCCATACCATACCATACTGTGCAATGATAGACCATACCACACTATACAATGACAGGCCATACCACACCATACCATGCCATACCATCCAATACAATGCTATACCCTGAGCCACTGGAAATATGGAGCAGGCAAGGACCAAATTATACAGCAGGGTTGACTAAGTTATGTGGCAAGAAAAAGCAAATTATGTGGCGTGATTGGGCACATTTTGTGATATTATTACATTCATTTTTACACATGGTAACACTGACTGGGCAAAGAGTTTACTTTATTACTACTTGTTTAACCCCCAAATACAGCAATAACTAATTAAAATAATAAATGAAAGATGATCAGGGCATGGCCTTCCACTGCACAGGAATGCGCAGTGGCACATTTTTTTGTAGCTTTTGTTCTGTTTGACCCAGAAACATTTTTTTTGTTAAATCTGCAGATTCTTCAGCAGTTGAAGGATTATGTGGCAAATGTGGCACATTGATAATTATACAAAAAAACACCTGGGCCACAGAATTGCATAATTCAAGTGTCAGTGACCATACCATACCATGCCATATTATACAATGACAGGCCATACCATACCATACCATACAATACAATGACCGGCTATCCCATACCTTACAATGAAAGGCCAATCCTTACCATACTATACAATGACAGGCCATACCATACCCAGGGCCACTGGAATTATGCTGCAGGTGAGAACCAAATTATGCGTCAGGGTTGACTAAATTATGCAGCAAGAAAAGGCAAATGTGTTGCGTGAAGATCATTTCAATGGCCCTGGCCATACCATACAATGACAGATCATACTATGCCATAATATACAATGACAGACCATACCACACCATACCATACCCTACTATACCATACCATACTGTACAATGACAGACCATAAATTACTATACCATACCATAATATACAATGACAGGCCATACCAGACTATACTATACCATACCATACTATATAATGACAGGTCATACCATATCATAGTATACATTGACAGACCATACCATACTATACAATGACAAGCCATACCACACAATACCATGCGACAGGCCATGCCATCCAATACAATGACAGGCCATACCATATTATACAATGACAGACCTTACCGTACCAACCCATGCCATACCATACTACCTAATGCCATACCATAATATTCCATATCATGCCATACCATACTATTAAATGACAGGTAATACCATACCATGCCATACTATTTTTGTACAAGTGTTGTACAACATGGCTAAAAAAACAGAATGACAAAGCCAATAGATCTTGCATAGGCAAGGCCTATGGCCTTTGCCAATGCTTATTACTGAAACTGCAAATGTCGAAGCCTCAGGCCTTCATGCTGAGAATGCTGAAGAGGATGTATCGCCATTGTCTGTGGGACAAAAATTGACCAAGCATTAAATGCTCAAAAAGAGATCACACCTGCCTAGCCTCACTTGGGACACAAACTTGGAAAATTGATAGGCTACAAATACCATAATAATGCCAAGCATGAAAAGAATCAGAGAGATCACAATTCTTTACCTTAGCCTCACTGGGGTATACTCTTAAAAATTAAAAGCAAGCTGTTAATTTTTAAGTGGGACCAAACCCCTTTTACAAACACATTAAATGGGCTTTGAGGTCCCTGCTGGCTTGCTCCAGGGAGGCTGTCCCTGACAGAGGTAACTTTGTCACTCGTTTCTTGAAATAAATGATTGAATTGTCTACAAGTCAGCCTCTGTAACAACTATGTGCTAGATGGACCAAGCATTTTCAAGGTCACAAACAGTCTGATTAGCAGAATCTGGCCGCTTGTGACTGCAAAAATTCTTTTTTAAATTTTCAAACACAAAATTGTGATTCGGTAACTTGTTACAAATGAATACCGATGCGCGATTCGGAAGGGTGGGTGTTTGGGGCGTCACTTCCAAATTCCGAATCGTACTGGTATGTATTAATGTTTTGCGACCGAAATGCGGTCACCAAACAATAATTTTTTACTGATGCCTCAAAGGTGGTGGTAACCCGTTCGCAGACGGGAAGGAGTCCCCAAGGGACACTTTCCCCTTCGTGAAAGTAAAAAAAAAACGTAAGAGTACTCTTAAAAAGGTAAAAATTACACTTTTAAAGTTTTTTTTAGAATGCATTCCATTTTCCTTTAAGAAAAACTGGATGCCTTTAAAGAAAAACAAATTGCTTTATTTAAAACCAATTACAGTGTGGCAGGACACCATCCCTGTGATGGCTGCAATTCCTAGTGGGTCACATTTTGCGACCTACCTCATTAATATTCATGAGGTAGGTCGAATTGCGACCCACTATGAATCAGTAATTTGCAAAAAGAACATATTAGTACAAAGGTCGCTGTGCAAATTTGCACACTGGTCGCAGTCGCAAAAATACTGTTGGCAAATTGCGACCTATATTTTGCTACCAGTTTTACATACATCTGGCCTTATATTCCATTGAAGAGGTTAAAGAAAAGTGAAATGTATGTCAGGAATTGCAATGATACTAATGCATGTGATAATGTGAGACAACAAGTACCAAAACGTCGTATGAAATTAACTCAAAAGAGATCAAACTTGTCTTGATTTGTTGGTGGTAACATGGACCCCAACAGGCAGTCCTATTTCTTTTACTCAGATCATATCAACCTTTTTTTTACTCCTCTGGTATTGCTGGTGACACCTTAGTGGTCACGTTTCTTTCTGGCTCCTGGCTGTCCCACATGCCCAACGTCTGTTTTGGGAGTAATTCAGCTAATCAGCTTTTTGCGCAGCAACAAACGCAGCAAAGCAAAAATCGTAAACGTCCAAAAACAAAAAAAGAATCCCTTTAAGCATGAGCACAACCACTTTACTGTTGATGGCTTCAAAATATCGTTTTTGTGGCATGCAGAGTGACAACTAAACTAAACCTACATTTCCTTGGCGGAACTGACCTGAGGTCTAGATATTTCCATCAGGCGTTTAGTGTTTTCTGGATAAAAGTGATTCTTGTAGCACATAAAACAAAGATTCAGGCAGGACTGAGAAATGTTGCAGTATGCTAACAGTGTAAATTGAATGATGGAAGATCGTGGTAGAAATCAACCTCTCCAACCTCTCGCTTGCTCCGGAAGCAGATCCTACAAATAATCTTCGTAAGTCCACTGAAGGGTTTGTAGAATTGGTAATAGATTTTGAGCACAGCTACATATTGCGAAACATACCTCAGATCTTTGTTGGACCAGAACAGTTCAGAACCAGCCAGCAGGCTTCCTACTGGTGCACAAAAGATCTAACCTGTCTAGAAATCAGCAGAGCGTTGGCACCTAGATGAGGAAAAGACAAGGGGGCATATTATCAAGAAACAGCGTTAAAGTTATCGCCGCTTTAGCGGCAGGAAACTGCCGCTAAAGCGGCGATAATGGGCATTATCGCCGCTTTAGCGGCAGTTTTCTGCCGCTAAAGTGGCGATAATTTTAACGCCGTTCTTGATAATATGCCCCAAGGTTAGTAAAATATCCTGGAGAAAAGTCCCCACTACGCTCAGTCCCAGTGAGTGTCTCATATGGCTTGAGGCAAGGCATCTCCCATTTTGCAAGGGAGAGCAACCAAGGTGCTCTGAAATTCATTATCACTCAAAGTCCTCTACAACATCTTTACAAGTTTACAAGCCTGTCTGTGCCCGTCCCCGCCCATCCGGGGCCAGGGGTCAGAAACCCTGGTCCTTTCAAACCAACCCCTAGATCTTATACCTCCCTGGACCTATACAATCTAAGGCCCACACCTATCGCGCATTGCCAGGTCTTCATCCCTGACACCTTTTCTTCTTACTGCTCTTGCTGCCAGTTTGAATGCACTCCTAACTCCCAGCTTGAAACTGCTCATGACCCTCAGTTTAGGGTGGATGTACCCTGGCCCCTTTCCAACACTTGGGCTGACTCTCCTTTACCCAATGAATTTTGTTGTTTTAGCTTAAACTGCCGCTTCCTACCTAAACATTAGCTCCATTTATTTAACTTCCTTGTTGATGTTGGCCCAAATGTGGTCTTTTTAACAGAAACCTAGCTTCATGACGGGTCCTTACCTCAGCACTCCCTGACAATTTTGCTCTGCTGGGAATAAATAGACCCCACAAAGTAGGCGGAGGTATCGCCATTATTAAAAAAAAAAAATCTATAAATGCAAAATTGAGGACCTCCAGATTCCTAAGTGTGAAGCCTTGCTCTTCTCTATCCTTCTCTCTCCTAAATGTACCTACTCTGGCACACTTATTTATGGTCCCCCTGGGCCTTCCTATAACTTGTGCTCAGCTCTCTCTGGCCCCCCATATTCTACGGGTAGCCAATTTCTACGTGCTTGGTGACCTCAACCTCCATCTTGAGGACACCAATGATAAACCAGCCTCTGCACTCATAGAGAATTTGAACACTCCTAATCTTCCGCTTCTCAACTCCTTACCCACTCATATGACGGAGCACCTTCTGGACCCCATTTTTAGGTCGAGCCTCGAGTAGCGCGCAAGCGCTGCTAGGCGAAGACTTTAAGTAAGGGGGTTTCAGAAGCAGTCCAAACGCTCGTGCGTCGTGGCTGGCCTTTTTGGGATGGTTACGCGCGACGCAGACATGTGTTTCCCATTATCGTGCCCAGACGCGGGCGCGATAATTGGAAACACATGCCGGGAAAAGGCCATGACGCACGAGCGTCTGGTCAGCTGAGCAGGCTGCCGCGCTCGCTCGCCCCCGCTTCTCCGTTTCGATTCCGTGCTTCTTTCTTGTTTTAGCAGCAGTCCGCGCCGCTCCGAGGGAGCTGCCTGGTTCTGGTGGTGATGGTGCTCACGTTTTTTCCTTGTTTTAGCAGCAGTCCGCGCCGCTCCGAGGGAGCTGCCTGGTTCTGGAGGTGTTGAGAGGGAATGAATAATCTGTGATGCTGGTTGGTTGTGAAACGCACTTCACGAACTCTCTGCGCCCCCCGAAATCTGAAGCTGCATTACATTGCATTCCAGCAGAATCGGGGTAACCTCAGTAGCGGAGGCACAGACAGACGGGGAACCTCGAGGGGTAGAAAACCAGCCTCGGTGCTACATTCTAGCTATTTCAACAGCTGCCGCCGGTGTCAGTGCCAGAGGGGGCCAGAGTGAAACATACGGCCGCTTTGTTGAAAGATTAGCAGCAAAAGTGAATTCCGCAGCTGCTGGGGGGCTGTACTGGGCGGGGTGCTGGCAGTTTCATCTCGGGGGCGCTGCGTCTCCTGGGTTCAGTCTCTGAGTGCAGACACCGGGTGCTGTGCGCCTCCTCGCTCTCTGCTTTGCTAAACACCTTATAGAGCAGAGATGGGGTGCGGACGAGAAGGGGCCTCTCCCAAGCCAATGTCCGTCTCTTCTGGGAACAGTCTGCACAGATCAGCCCTTTGTACCTCACCCTTGGTGCTCCTTCTACTAACTGGGGCAGAAATATCCGTAGCGCATAGAAGCCTTACTGAGAGGCCAGCTCCGGGCAAAGGTCTCTTTGGGGAATGGGGTCTAGTGCGACAGCCCTGTGAAGGGAGGCAAGGACAGCCGATTTATTTAACTAATGGACTGTTCTAATATGTCCCTGGCTGACAGCTTGTAATAAAAGTGATGCCACACAGGACTGCGGCGCCTCTCGGTACACACCTGAGGTAGACGCTTGTTCTGCCGTACTCCGTGGCTTCTGTCGTGCATGCCTTTAATGCTTCGCAGGAGGCAGCAGAGCACCCCCACCCTTTGTAAAACGGTTTGATTCAGCCGAGGCCTGTCTCGTGTTTAGCCCCTTGAAGCGCCTCGAACTCGTTCATCACAATCTCTAATGACACACGACAGCAGCCCGTTGTCTACCGGCCTGTGAAGCCTGGCTCTGTCATGTTGTAAAGAGACCTGTATTGTTTAACTGTTGTGTGAGTGCCGGCCATGCATTAACTACACGTCTCTCTCTGGTGACAAATAGCACAGCGGCACCCTCGTTCATGGATTAGGGAAGCATAACTCCTTGATGCTGTGCAGAGTGATGCTCTTAAAGTGGGTTTGGGTGTGCAGGAGCAGCAGCACCCTAGCGTATGGCTCTACAGAGTATAACCTTATGATGCTCAGACATGCTGCAATGCTGACCTCATTATCTTCCCCACCCCGTCCTTGCATAAATGTGGTAGCCGCCCGCTTCTGTTTGGTTCGGCATCTCATGTCCTTTGTAGATCTGCTCGTGCAACATTCTTCACGGAGAAGATCACAAATTCCCAACACTGCCAGAAAACTCTGTTTAAGGTCGTGAACGAACTCTCGACAGCTAGCTTTTTTCTGCCTCCCCTTCTGTTTCTCAACTTCAGTGTAATGAGCTAGCAACGTTATTTCAAAATAAAGTCGAGTCCATCCACGGCCAGCTTGATTTGGACGCCTCCCAACAATGGAACTTAACGTTCCCTGTAATTCAATCTGACAGTCTTTTTGATACATCCCCCAGGTTATTCAATGGGAGGAACCTCTACACACTAGGGCATGGCTCCCTTTGGACTTGACTACACTTCAATCACTACTGGGATCCATCAAGTCCGGTTCCCCGCTTGACCCCCTTCCTCCTTCCAAACTCAGACTCTTGGACAAGGCTGTCTTTACTGTGTTTCTCAACCTTCCTAATAAATCTTTATGCACAGGACATGTACCTCGGAGTTGGAAACACGCTCTTGTTCTTCCTTTGCTAAAAAAGGATGGTCTTGATCCTCTCTGTTGGTCAAATTTCCACCCGATATCTCTTCTTTCTGTTTTTTCTAAGATACTGGAAAGGCACGTCAATGTCCAACTCTCCTTCCTCGTTGCTACCCGCAATGTGTTTCATCCCTCACAGTCTGATTTCAGACGTGGCTATAGCACCGAATCTGCCCTACTTGGGGTCACGGAATGTCTCAGGCATAAGCTGGACTCCGGTGGCACTGCCATCCTCATTCTGCTTGACTTGAGTGCGGCTTTCAATACGGTGTCTCATTCCATGTTGACTGACCCACTTGAAGCCTCAGGTATTGAGGGTTTGGCCTTGAGGTGGCTGATCTCTTTCTTTCTTTTTTTTTTTTTTTAAATCCTCATCTCACCAATAGGCATCTGCAGGTTTGAAAAGCCGACGTCTTCCAACTGGGCGCCCCACGGCTAACTGCACTAGCCTAGGTCAACCCGACCGGCCCCGGGTAGTAGAGGCTTGGTGTAATCATAGGACCCAAAGCGGGGGAGGTGGGGAGGGGGAAGGGGGGGGGAGGGGGTTAAGTATAGGGATGACACAATATCATTTACTCTCAAGGGGGAAAGAATAACCTCAGCTCCCTGCCCCATTTCAATAGAGGCTGCCAAATATTGGTCGATGTTTCTCCGTTCCCCTCTTGCTCCAATCGTGCCATAGCAAAAGAGGCCTTAAGCCAATCCTCCCTATTTGGGGGGTGGGGTTTTTCCACCTTATACATAGCTCTCTCTGCGCTAGCAGAATCAAATATAACAACAGCCCCTATGGAGTTGTGGTAAAACAGAATTTGATACATCATTACCCCCAAAAAACACCAACAGAAGATTAACCACTATGTTAATTTCAAAGATACCTGACAGGGAATCTCCCACCTCCTTCCAAAATGATCTTAACTCCGGGCACTCAAAAAAAATATGAATATCATCCGCAATAGGTAGTCTACACCTAGGACATTTCGGGGGAGGACAACCGGTCCTAGGATGCTTGTTTCCGGTCCAGGGAGGACCTGGCTTGGCAGTTCGGGCTGGACTGTTCCCATGAGGCACAGGGTCAAGACTGATTTGCATATGGCCAGGTCTAAACTGGGGTGGCATGGTGAGCAAAAAAATGATGGATTTAACCCAGATTTCTTGACTGGGGGTGAATGTTTTGATTTGTTCTGCATTTCGTCCATCAATTGTGTGTCTTTTTGCTTTCTCGCCCTAAGTGCGCCAGGTATGCCCAGACGTGGGTCCTGGGCTCACTGTGCCACTGGATTCAAGCTATCCTGGCTGAAGAGGGGTGAAACCCCGAAACCGGTCCTAGGATGCTTGTTTCCTGTCCAGGCAGGACCTGGCTTGGCAGTTCGGGCTGGACTGTTCCCATGAGGCACAGGGTCAAGACTGATTTGCATATGGCCAGCTCTAAATTGGTGTGGCATGGTGAGCAAAAGAATGATGGATTTAACCCAGATTTCTTGACTGTGGGTGAATGTTTTGATTTGTTCTGCATTCCGTCCATCAATTGTGTGTCTTTTGTTTGGAATTATGTGGCATGATGTGGAGCGTATTTATGTGGATTGTTGCTGTGTGAAAGTTGCCAATGTCCTAGAGTAGAGTGGGAGGAGTAGAGTGTCGTAGACTGGATTTGTTGGAGTAGAGTGTCAAGATTACGAGAGTGACAATGGAACCAGTTAATCACAAGCCTATGGGCGGGCTTAAAGCCCATATAGTGACTATATCTTATCTCAAAGATAGCTCATGTGCGCTGCCTAGGCTCGACCTAAATACCGCACAAAGAGGTATAAACAAAACAGTAACATAAAAAAGGAAAGACAAATAGACACCTATTTAGTGGCTGATTTGCACAAAGTGAAACCAGAAACCTGGATAAATGTGTGGCTTCTTCACTTATTTTTGTGTGATCTTAGGCAATAATTTTATTTCACCAAAGCTCCTTCTTCTTCATTATTCCGTAAGAAAGCACTTTCAAATATGCGAGTTCAGAATACCAGTTTTACAAAAAACTATTGTGTTTATTTAATAGACTATAATGTTGCTCTATAGTACTCTGGGCCCGTATAGGATTAACATGACAACTGTCTTGCCTCTTAGTTCACTAATGGTCTATATTTAAAAAATGCTCGCTTTTAGTAAGCACTTCTCAGTGCAGTGCTATAATAAAACGTATTAATTTCAATGCTTCCACATGTTAAAGAAATACACTTTTTTGAATTTTGAAGAGGCTGTCACATTTTACGTGATATTTGCTGTATGATTTATAAAGGCTCTAAGAGCTGAGCCAGAACTTTGGCTCAGCTTTATCTCTGTTAATTTGTTGGCTCGCCCATCTCTAATGATTTGTCACAAAAGCAAAGACCAGGAGGTGCAGAGACGTCCAGGGTAGGCACTGCAGAACAGTGCCTAGCCATTCCCCAAAATGATGGTTTAAGCATGGCATGGTGCATGCCTACTTGGTACTGCATCGGCATTCAGCTACTTTACAGTGAAGTTCGGTTTCTGGAACCCACACAAGACAACCAGACATCCTGACTGGCACCCCACGGGGCGGGAGGATTTAGGCACTGCAGTTGCATCCATTCATACTGGCATGGAGTCGGGACTGAAATAGTGTCAGCCCCTCACCCCACTGCTGCAGCTCAATACATTATCTTTTTTTACTGTTAAAATCAGTGGGCTGAGCCTGCTGTGGAGCTCGCCCATTTGACTGTCTGGGAGGGTGTTGCTCTGGTCCCTAGTTTGTTGATGTTGACACTGATGCAGCTGGGGGCTGCTTATAATATATATAACTTTCTTTTGGCTACCAAGCCATACAAGTTTGCAATCAGATCAAATCAGACATAATCAATATTTTAGACATTCTTCCTATTTACACAAGTTAAAACTGTACATAAAATTGGAGGATAATTATTCCGATGACAATACATGTTGGTACTATATACAGCTTTGTGTCATATTAGATTAAGCCTCAGGTGCAATTAGCAATCAATAAAATCATGTATGCATTTAAAATTAATTAATAATCAAATGATATATGCAATAAAAAACCTATAACAATGGAAGAACAACCAAGCACTATTAATAAGGCCTTTCTAAAAATTCGATGTTCAAAGTTTGTAATTACTTAAAGCCTTCTTTCTTTGATTCCAAGCACAGTGAAGGTAACGAGATACCGCAAAAGCTAATTGTTCTCTTGGATCACTTTTCAGTAACCTTGCAGCTTCCCAATAGTGCCTCAATCCCACAAGTTTACATATGGCAATCAACCATTTCTTACGTGTTGTTTTATAAAGAAGGCAGAAAAACAAAAAGTGATCTTCCGACTCTACAATTTGTGGACAACTTGGACAAAATTTGGAATTGAGGGGTATATTAGACCATTTCGAAGTATGAGCTCTCAGCGGGAGAAGACCACCTATATAATGCAGAGCTTTGGGGGACGGAAGGATTGAGTAAGAGAGGGGAAGTTTAACAAAGACAAGAACAGGCAGTCTGGGGGAGCAGTGGCGTCTAGCACAGGAGCAAAGGATGGCAAAACAAACATACATCGATAGTGGTGGGAGAGACAAACAAACATGAAGGGAGAGAAGGAGGGCAAAAAAAAAATACACAGTGGTGGGAGAGATGAACTCTGAGGGTGAGAAGGAGGACAGAATAAACATACACAGTGGTGGGAGAGAAACACGAAGGGAGAGAAGGAGGGCAGAAAAAGATGTACAAGGTATTGGGAGAGGCAAACAAGTGCGCCTCCATGAAAGTAATTAGAGTAAAATGTGAGATCACTGCAAGAAGCACAGTGAGCACGTTGGCACTGCACGTGTTTGAAGTAAGGGAAAATAATCTGTCCTGAAGTATTGAGGGAATCTAAGCTAGTAGCGCTAGACGTAAAAGAAGCGTTTTTAACCAATACGTTGTTTCTGAAACAACAGGTAATGGTCCCCCACAATATTTTGCCTGTCCAAGCTAGGAGCCCTTCTGTGCTTCTTTTCAGGCTGTACAATAATGTTCACACTGGTCCTTGCGGTCCGGTAAGGATGAGACAGGAATACAAAAAAATGCATTGGGGGTGGTGCACGGCGACAAACAAAACAGGGGGGCAAGATCTCGAGACCCCTAGTGTGCCGGTGCGAGGAAGCAACAGCGAAACAGGAGGTGTTTGGGGAGAGAAGATCCATATTGGCGGCAGCTGTACGACGCACGGTACTGCAAATCACAATATATTTGTGTAATCCCCCATGTGCGCAAAACAGAATCAAAAGATAAATAAGAAAGGCATTTTTTAACCAAACTCCCTATCAGCTGAACGCACTACACGCGTTTTATTTTGCCAATCCCATCAGTTGTATGAAAATGCACAACATTGAAAAAACAGGAACGAAGTACGCTTTACGCATTTAATTTAGCAAGTGCTGTTAGCTGATCGAAAGAACGCACGTTTCAAAACACACAAGCGAAGCACAAGGGGTTTGGGAGGGAGCACCGTTCATAAAATATTGGCAACTGCATACATATTTTGAATGATGGCAAATCTTCGTATCACCTAACGCGTTTCATTTAGAAAGCAACAGCAAAGCGTGAGGGGTTTGGGGCGAGAAGGAAAGCCACGTGTGCGTCCGATATTGCATGCAAGGTAGTACAAATTAAATTACATTTGTGAAATCACGCAGATACGCTAAACAAAATCTAAAAATAAATACAAATATCAATATTATTTCTAACCCAACTTCCTATCACCAAAACGCACTGAGCGCAGTTCATTTAGAAAATGCCGGCATCTGCGCGCGCAACATTCAGAAAACACCAGGCGAAACCCCCCAAAAAATAGTCTGCCGAAACAAACATAAATAGACTGGAGGGCATGACTGCATGTGAAAGGGCAAGTGTCCATGAGGCAACCAAAGACACGAGGTAGGGACAAATAAAACCAAACCACCACTAAAAAGCAGGATTTTAGAGCAGGAGAAAAAAGAACAAATAGCAAATGATGGGCGTGTGTAAAGCACACAGAGTAGATACAGCATGTCTCGAAGACAGCACATGCGTGCTGCCTATGCTCGACATAAAAATCTCTCCATGTGAAAGGAGGGAGCTTGGATTGGGCCTGGTGCTGGGAGGAGGCGGTGCACTGAGCCCTTTACACTCATCAGCCATAGGGGATGGAGCTTTGTGCCAAGCACTGTCAGAGAACCGCTCTACCCTCACATGGCCTTTATCTTCTCAAAAAAAAAAAGCTTCCTGGCCTGCAAATGATGTCCTGGGGATGTTGGGAAAGCACTCCACCCAGGAGTAGAAAACTAATTTTGAACAATGGTGTCCTGCTCATGTCTCCTACCATGTGATATTGACTCTTCACCAGGAGACCGTGTGAAAAGAGCAAATATTGAGTGACACACTGTGGCACCGTGGGAGTTTTCAGGTCTGTTGCTGGTTATTGCTCTCATTTATAACATCTTCTCATCTGTAAAACAAAAATGTGAGAATTTTAATGTTTATCTGCACGTAGTTCATTTCAAAATCACAGAATGGAGCTTTGGATACAAGTGCTACTTGGGAGGACACAAACATCTTCTTTGTGGAGGACATTTGATTTAATTTGGGCAAGCATGGATGATTGAACCCTAAGTCCTTCACAAGACATCTCAACTTTCAGTACTCGGGAGACTTAGGGGCTAAACATATTTACAGCTCTTTAAGGAGAGTGATGCACCACCCTTGGCATCCATAAATGGCAAAATAGTGGCCACTGAATATGAAAGTATTCTTTGCGCAGGAAAAGATCCAATAACCCTTGCATGACTAACAGCTATTATACTCATTTTGTAATATGTGTTACTATCTGTGTGTGTTAGCCACTCACACAAATTGCGAATTAAGATGTGCGATAAACAATCAAAAGTTTGATTAAGGAGTCCCACTAATGGTCTAAATTAAGGTGTTATATACATTCACTGAAAGGTTAAATTAAGGCACTCATCAGCAATCCTTTTTTTCCACATAGGAACTGATAATGCATTTGTATTTAATTTGTGGGTCTTTATAAACTGCTGCAAGCCGCAGAATCAGAGCTGTATAGGGGGGGGATTAAAAGGAAGGAGGCAGTGACAGAGCACAAAGATTTTAGGAAACAGTCAACAGTCTATCAACGGTGAGAGATCTGCTTGCTTAATCTCTACTCTCTATGTGTAGTTGAATTAGGGATGTACTAAAAGGATCATTGGGGATGATGGGATGATGGGCTGCTTTCTCTTAAGTGTCCACCGGTGGCAGTGTAGTTTAATGCTTTCATGTGCCAACTGAAAGTTAACTCTCTTCAGAAATTGTTATTGTTTACCTATCAGGAAGTGTTTTAGCTTACATGGGCAAAGTGAAAGTTAACTTTTCAGTAACTGTTATTGTTTACCTATCAGGATAAGTAGGTTAAATGGCTAGTACATTTACCTGGTACTCTTATTTAGTAAATGCTGAAGGAAAATGGAAATAGCTTTGTTCTTCATGAGGAATTATGAGTGTTCCATTGCCATTGAATCTATTTAGGAATGTTCCAGGTAGGAAATGGGGAGAGGGATTTTCTAAATTGGGGATGATCGGCATTAAATAGCTAATACTTATACCTGGTACTGGTATTTAGTAAATGTTGGAGGAAAATGGGCATATCTGTGTTAGGCATAGGGAAATATGGGGTTATGTGGTCATAGAATATATTTGGGACTGTATTAGGATTGTTCCAAGTAGGAAATGGGAATAGGGATTTTCTACATCGAGGATGATGGGCGTTAAACAGTTTTCACATATACCTGCCACTGTATTTTCTTGATTATTGTAAGGAAATGGTAATATCAATAATGATTTCTTCATGTGGGATGATCTGTGTTAAATGGCTGTCACATATAACTGCCACTGTAGTGTAGTGACGGGCATACACATTTTTTAAATGGGGATGATGGGAGCTAAATGGCTGGTACATATACCTGTTATTGTTAGTTAATAAATGTTGAAGAAGGTAAATGGGCATAGCAGTGTTCTGTATACAGGATTATGGGCTTTACATGGCCATTGAATACATTTGGAAATGTATTAGGACTGTTCAAGGTAGGAAATAGCTATAGGGATTTTCTACATTGGGGATGATGGATGTTAAATGGCTTTGACATATAGCTACCACTGTAATTTCTTGATTACTGTAAGGAAATAGATAATGTTTAAATGGGAGATTATGGGGGGGGTAAATGGCTGCTACATACTCTGGGCATGATATTTTACGTAGCCCTCTTGGGATATTGGCCATAATGATTTCTACATGGGGGATGATGGTTGTTAAATGACTGTTGCATACACCTGCCACTGTAGTGTAGTGAGGTGTTTTGGGGAAATGGGCATAAATATGTTTTTAAAAGGGGATTATGGGGATTAAGTGGCTGGTACATATACCAGGTACTGTTATTTAGTAAATGTTGAAGATAAAGGGACATAATTGTATTCTGCATGGGGGATTATGGGCGTTACATGGCCATTGAATATATTTGGGACTGTATTAGGATTGTTCCAGCTAGCAAATAGG
Source organism: Calotriton arnoldi (assembly GCA_963921515.1). Taxonomy (NCBI): domain Eukaryota; kingdom Metazoa; phylum Chordata; class Amphibia; order Caudata; family Salamandridae; genus Calotriton; species Calotriton arnoldi. The sequence goes on along the minus strand of CAWUFW010006371.1, from coordinate 716,416 downwards.
GGTAGGTATTTCCTACATTGGGGATGATGGGTATTTTATGGCTTTTACATGTACCTGCAACTATAGTTTCATGATTACTGTAAGGAAATGGTAATGGTAATAATCATTTCTACATGGGGATGATGGGTGTTAACTGGCTTTAATATATACCTGACACTGTAGTGTAGTGCTGTGTGTTGAGGAAATGGGCATATATATTTTTTACATGAGGGTGAAGGGGGTTAAATGGCTAGTACATATACCCGGTAATGATATTTAGTAAATGTTTAAGGTAAATGGGCATAGCTGTATCCTGCATGCGGGTTTATGGGTGTTACATGGCCATTGAATATATTTGGAAATGTATTAGAATTGTTCAAGATAGGAAATACGGATAGAGATTTTCTACATTGGGGATAATGGGAGTTAAGTGGCTTTTATATATACCTGCCACTTTATTTTCATGAATACTGTAAGGAAATGGCAATAGCTACTTTTCTAACAGGGGATTATGGGCTTTAAACAGTGGTTGAACATATTTTCCCCGATATTATAATGGTCTTGTCAGGAAAATAGAAATAGATAATGTTTACATGGGGAATTATGGGGGGTAAAAGGCTACTACATATCCTGGGAACCATGTTTTATGTAACTCTCATAGAATAATGGCCATAATGATTTCTACATGGAGGATATTGGGTGTTAAATGGCTGTAACATATTCCGGCCACTATAGTTTAATGTATTGTAGTGTTGAGGAAATGGGCATAAATATTTTTCACATAGGGATGATGGGGGTTAAATGGCTGGTAGATATACCTGGTATCATTATTTAGTAAATATGGAAAGTAAATGGGCAAAGCTGTATTCTGCATGGGGGATTATGGGTGTTACATGGCCAGAATATATTTGGCACTATTTTAGGATTGTTCTTGGTAGGAAATAGCGATACGTATTTTCTACACCGGGGATGATGGGCATTATATGACTTTTACATATCCCTGCAACTGTATTTTCATGATTACTGTAAGGATATGGTAATTGCAGTAATGATTTCTACATGGGGATGATGGATGTTAACTGGCTTTAATATATACCTGACTTTGTAGTATAGTGACGTGTGTTGAGGAAATGGTCATATATATTTTTTACATGAGGATGATGAGGTTTAAATGGCTAGTACATATACCTGGTACTGTTATTTAGTAAATGTTAAAGGTAAACGGGCATAGCTGTATTCTGCTCAAGGGATTATGGGTGTTACATTGCCATTGAATATATTTGGAAATGTATTATGATTCTTCAAGGTAGGAAATAGTTATAGAGATTTTCTACATTGGGGAAGTTGGGCATTAAATTACTTTAATATATACCTGTAACTGTATTTTCATGAATACTGTAAGGCTATAGTAATAGCTATTATGCTCACAGAGAATGACAGGCTTTAAACAGCTGTTGAATACATTTCCCCCTATATGAAAATGATCCTGATAGGAAAATAGGACTACATAATGTTTACATGGGGGATTATGGGGGGTAAAAGGTCTACTACATATCCTGGACACAGTATTTTACATAGCCCTCTTGGGATAATGGCCATAATGACTTCTACATGGGAGTGATGGGTGCAAAATGGCTATGCCTGCCACTGTAGTGTAGTGACGTGTGTTGAGGAAATGGAATACATATTTTTTACATGGGGATGATGGGGTTAAAATGGCTGGTTCATATACCTGGTGCAGTTGCTTAGTACATGTTGAGGGTCAATGGGCATAGCAGTATTCTGCATGGAGGAGTATGGGTGTTACATGGCCATTGAATATATTTGAAAGCATCACAATTGTTCAAGGTAGGAAATAGAAATTGGGATTTTCTACATCGGGATAATGAGATTTAAATGGCTTTTACAAATATCTGCCACAGTATTTTCATGAATAATGTAAGGAAATGGCAATAGCTACTTTACTCACTGGGAATTTGGGATTTAAACAGCTGTTGATCACAGTTTCCCTCATATTATTATGGTCCTGTTAGGAAAATGTAAATAAATAGTGTTTACATTGCGTATTATGGGGGTAAAAGGCTGATACATACCATGGGGATGGTATTTTATGTTGCCCTCTTTGGAAAATGGCCATAATGATTTCTACATTAGGGGTGATGGGTGTTAAATGGCTTTAACATTTAGCTGCCACTGTAGTGTAGTGATGTATGTTGAGGAAATGGGCATACCTATTTTTGACATGGGGCATTATGGGAGTTAAATTACCATTGAATGTATTGGGATTGTATCAAGGTTATTCCTGGTAGGAAACAGGGGTAATGATTTTCTATATGGGTTATGATGGGTGTTAAAGGACTGTTACATATCCCTGCAACTGCATTTTCATGATTTGTTTAAGAAAATGGTAATAAATATTTGCTGCACAGAGATTGTGGATTATTTTCAACGTCTGAAGAATGCATTTGCCGCTGTATTCTAATGGCTCCTGCTAAGAAAATTGAAATTGTTAATTTTCACATGGGGGATGATGGTTGGCATGGCCGTTGCATATCCTAGACATAGAATTTTACTTATTCCTATTGGGATAATTAGCATAGCCATTTTCTACATGGAGGATAACATGGGTTTATAGGGTGTTACATATACCAAGGACCACTGGAATTATGTGGTAGGGGAAGACTACATTATGCGACAGGTTTGACTAAGTCATGCAGCAAGAAAAGGCAAATAGGCGACGTAATGAACCACATTTTGTGATATGATTACCTTCTTATTTTTCTTTTTTGCATGTTAACACTATCTGGGCAAAGGATTCACCTCTTGATAGCCAGTATGACATTGAACTACAGCAATAAGCGAAAGAAAGTTGTCCAACTTTTGCAAAAGGCCTTCTGCTTTTTATTAACTTTTGATCCTTTTGTGTAAAAAACACATAATTTCTCTTAAAAGCAGCAGATTATTCAGCAGACGATGGATTATGCAGCAAACCCATATTTTTGCTGATAAACCAGTAACCACTTAATCTCCTAATTCCAGTGGCTCGGCATATACTTGTCACTGTATTTCAGTGATTCGTTTGAGAAAATGAGCATGCCTATTTTTTTTTACATGGGAGATGATGGAGGTTTAATGGCTGTTACAATTACCTGGTGCTGGTATTTGTTAATTGCTGAAGGAAAATGGATATGGCTGTGTTCTACACTGGGATTATGGGTACTAAGTGACTGTTACAAATACCAGGGATTGTATTAGGCTTGTTCTAGGTAGGTAATAGTGATAGTGGTTTTCTACATGGGAGATGATGGGTTTTAAATGGCTGTTACATATACCTGCCACTAAATTGTCATGATTCATTTACAGAAATAGCAATAGCAATTTTTGCTTTGGGTTGTAGGCATTAATGGGATGTTGAATACAATGGCCACTGCATTCTAATGGTTCCTGTTAGTAAAGTAGAAATAGCTATTTTTTACATGGGGAATGGTGCATGTTAAATGACTGATACGTATACCAGCCACTGTATTTTAGAAATTGCCGAAGGGTTAATGGCATACCTGTGTTCTATACAGCGGTTATGTGTGTGAAGTGGCTGTTGAATATATTTGGCACTGCATTAGACTTGTTCCAGGTAAGAAATGTGGATATGGGTTTTTATTCATGGGGGGAGTGATGGGTGTTAAATGGCAGGTACATATACCTTCCACTGTACTTGCATGATTCCTGTAAGGAAATGGTAATAGCAATTTCATGCATGAGGATTATGCGCTTTAAAGGGTGTTGTGTAGTTTCCCACTAATCAGTAGGAACTGTGCGTTTGTGGACAATATGAGCTTTGGGATGATGCCAGACTGATTCTGTGCACCCCCGCAGAATATGTTGTCCCTTTGGACAAGCTAGCTCACTGTGCCACCATAAGCCCCCTAAAACTTAGACAGGGAGCGAACAGTTTTGGCAACCATTGAACATGACAACCCTGTTCCCTTAAGAACTGTGGTGACAGACCTAGAACCTTTCGCTCATACACTCGTTTACTGAGAGAGATATACAAAGAATACACAAAGGGATGTTTTCAAGATTTATTGAACCCAAGTGATTCTTGTATAGAATATATGTGCTGCAATGATCAATAGACAGAAGCAGATGAAAGTTATAATAATAAGTATCAGGACAGTGAACAGAACAAATAGTTCCACCATTGTACTGAAACAACGTATATATGCAAGCATATAAAATAATATAAAAATCTGGCGTACTCCTACTATGCAGACCCTAAACTATGTGTCTAGGGTGTATGTTCTGCCAAGGAACCCCCTACTGGATGATCTAACATTTTACCTGATGGGTAAGAATGTAGGACCCCGTTTTGGTCACGAACTAGAAAACCTTCAAGGAGGCTGCTGGGCGAACGCTTCAGCATGTAGGGACCTCTCGAAGTCAGCAGAAGTGCCTCCTCTGATTGTACCCGGAAACAGATGTTTATTTATAGAACGAAGCAGCCTTGCCTTGGGCCGAAATTGTTATCAGGTTGCCATTGTTTGTATTCTTCAGATAGCTGTGTCGCCACATGGATGTAAATAACAAACACTTTTGCACAACGTACGTGCAGGCCTTGTACATAATGCCAATACAATATGATAGTGTTCCTTCGAAGATGGTTCATGTGAGCAAGGTCGGTGCTTCCATGAAACAAACTCAAAGTGTCAGGAATGCAAATGTGTGTCAAAAGTCGATGTGGAAAGTGAAGGCAACTTTAGGAAGGATCCGTGTATATGCAAAAATGGCAATGTCCTATTAGGCTGACTGGGACACATGACAAGGGCTGATAAACACGTCTGCCACAGTATTCCAATAGTTTCTGTTAGGAAAATGGGAATCAGTAATTTTTACATGGAGTGTGATGGGTGGAAGATTGGTGTTACATACCTGGCACTGTATCTTATTAATGGCTGAAAGAAAATGTACATCACTGTATTCTGCATGTGAGATTATGCATGATAATTGGCTGTTTAATATTTTTGGGACTGCATTTGTCTTGTTCTAGGTAGGAAATAGTGATAGTGATTTACCACATGAGGTTGATAGGTGTATCTAAACTCATCAATAGCTGATAAAGACTTGATACAGTATATATTCTTTGCTGCCATCTGCTGTCTTTCAAAGGATACTGCACAATGGTATGTGTAGTACATGCTTCCTGCAAAAAAAAGGCAATATGTGAATCAGTAGTGTACTACAGGATTTGAGCTACTCCCAGTGTTCTTCCCAGGAAGTTGATTCAGAGGAAGTTGCATCCCCAAAAATTACTTCTGATGCATTCTTAGCCAACTGACAGGTGCGGGTAACCTGCGGATCCCTATTCGTAATTGCAATTATTTCCCATGAACAAGGAATTCCCAGGAAGTGCAGATCATAAACTTGCATTGATTAATCCCTTGCCCTATGTACACACTGCAGTCACTACTACCGATTGGATAGTTTAGTGAGGTGCTCATATCGTCCCCATCGGGGTCGGCAATGGCAATGGCGTAGCTCAGAGAAGACAATCAAACTTGAATATTTTGAGGAAGTAAAAGTCATTACAAGGTTTCCACAGTTGAATCTGCGGAAGAATCATGAACGGCGGAGCGGCCCGAGCCCGAACCAATGGCCACTTCCCAAACGAAATCCGTAGGCATAGGGCCCGGCCCTCCCCTTGCGTGCCCTGGTTGTCGGAGCGGTCTACGACCACAGGGGCTCTGGGCGGGCTCCCCCACCTGGGTTGACCCGACCGGCACACATACAAGGAACTCCCAGGCCCCCAGGAGCAGCACGATGGACAGCACTCCCATGACGGAACCCACCTTCACCCAGCATGACTCCAGCAGAAACTGAATCGCAGTGCCTCCCTGGGCTGGGAGCACTCCCTAAGGAACTGCCACCTGGGCCCTCCCACGCCTGGGTTTCAGGCAACCGAGTAGCGGTCCATCTCAGGCGGCAAGGCAGCCTTAAGGAGAAGGAGTTGGGGCCGCGAGGGAACCCCGAGGGTGTAGGCATCATGCCCCCTGCTCGAAGCCAGTGTGAACTACTTTGGGGAGGGGCTATGTGGGGGGGCTCTTTCCTTCTGATCTACCCACCAGGGCAGGTGTGGGCTGATTTGCATGGCCATGTCTGAACTGGGGTGGTGGAGTGAGCTAAAGAATGATGATGGATTAAACCCAGATCAGTTGACTGGGGGTGAGTGTTTGATTGGCTCAAACGTTCCGTCCATCATCCCCTTTTGTATCGCTTTGTTCGCCCTAAGTTGGCGGGGGTATGCCCAGACGTGGGTCCCTTGCTCACTTTGCCACTGGATTCAAGCAAGCCTGGCTGATGACGGCTGGAATGCCAGAAACCGGTCCTAGGATGCTTGTTTCCGGTCCAGGGAAGACATGGCTTGGCAGTTCGGGCTGGACTGTTCCCATGAGGCACAGGGTCAGACTGATTTGCATATGGCCATGTCTGAACTGGGGTGGTGGAGTGAGCTAAAGAATGATGATGGATTAAACCCAGATCAGTTGACTGGGGGTGAGTGTTTGATTGGCTCAAACGTTCCGTCCATCATCCCCTTTTGTATCGCTTTGTTCGCCCTAAGTTGGCGGGGGTATGCCCAGACGTGGGTCCCTTGCTCACTTTGCCACTGGATTCAAGCAAGCCTGGCTGATGACGGCTGGAATGCCAGAAACCGGTCCTAGGATGCTTGTTTCCGGTCCAGGGAAGACATGGCTTGGCAGTTCGGGCTGGACTGTTCCCATGAGGCACAGGGTCAGACTGATTTGCATATGGCCATGTCTGAACTGGGGTGGTGGAGTGAGCTAAAGAATGATGATGGATTAAACCCAGATCAGTTGACTGGGGGTGAGTGTTTGATTGGCTCAAACGTTCCGTCCATCATCCCCTTTTGTATCGCTTTGTTCGCCCTAAGTTGGCGGGGGTATGCCCAGACGTGGGTCCCTTGCTCACTTTGCCACTGGATTCAAGCAAGCCTGGCTGATGACGGCTGGAATGCCAGAAACCGGTCCTAGGATGCTTATTTCCGGTCCAGGGAAGACATGGCTTGGCAGTTCGGGCTGGACTGTTCCCATGAGGCACAGGGTCAGACTGATTTGCATATGGCCATGTCTGAACTGGGGTGGTGGAGTGAGCTAAAGAATGATGATGGATTAAACCCAGATCAGTTGACTGGGGGTGAGTGTTTGATTGGCTCAAACGTTCCGTCCATCATCCCCTTTTGTATCGCTTTGTTCGCCCTAAGTTGGCGGGGGTATGCCCAGACGTGGGTCCCTTGCTCACTTTGCCACTGGATTCAAGCAAGCCTGGCTGATGACGGCTGGAATGCCAGAAACCGGTCCTAGGATGCTTGTTTCCGGTCCAGGGAAGACATGGCTTGGCAGTTCGGGCTGGACTGTTCCCATGAGGCACAGGGTCAGACTGATTTGCATATGGCCATGTCTGAACTGGGGTGGTGGAGTGAGCTAAAGAATGATGATGGATTAAACCCAGATCAGTTGACTGGGGGTGAGTGTTTGATTGGCTCAAACGTTCCGTCCATCATCCCCTTTTGTATCGCAGGTGTGGGCTCCGCCCAGCCCACCAGCATGGCTTGATCTGTCGCATATGTTGGGACTCTCGACATGCAGGGTTTGAGCCAGGTAGTTGATGGCTGAGGTGCTGGTGCGAGGACCCTCCCTTGTTGTCAGGTACCTGGTTTGACCCGGTCCCATGCAGCCGGGCTAAGGGTTTGAGTCACACAGTCCCTACTGGGCCTCCAGGAGGGATTGGTGGTGGCAGGGCTACTTGTCTGCCTCTGCCGGTACAGGAGCCTCTCACCTGGGGGGAGGTGACTCTCGGGCTGAGCGCCTGGAAATGCTCTTTGAATTGGGGAGGCCGACTTCCACAGGAGAAGCCCAATGAGGCACTGGGACGTCTCTCCGCTTTGGCAGCAGACAGGCAGCACCGCCTTCCTTACGCCTCTTCTACACCTGCAGGTGGGTGAACGTTGCAAATGTTGCCTGTGGCTCTTGGCGGTTGATCATTCGGCTCACGCATCGATGAAGAACACAGCTAGTGAGGGACTCGGCCAGCCGAATATGGTACTGGACGCGAGCTACTGAAGCCCCACGGTTTCTGTAATTCTGACGCCTGGGTTGCTGCCATAGGAGCCCGACATGGCCCAAGACTCCTGGGCAGGGCTGGCAGTCGTGGAGGAACCTGGCTGGCCCTGGCAGCAGCATCAAGATGCCACCGGCCTGGTGAGTGGACCACGCTCTAGATGTGCGGGCCTCTGCCCGGGCAAAAAGAAGTGACCAGAGGAGGCCACTGGGCGTCCCTGCTGAAATAGGGCCCCATAACACACACAGGAGCCCTGTTGGAGCCAAGTGTCGGCTGAAGTGGCCTGTGACAGCACTGCCAGGCTACTATGGTCGTGGGGGCGCAATACCACTTTTGCCACAGAAGGCTGCCTCCAGAGGCCCATAGGAGAAGAGAGAGGCTGTGAACGGTGGCTGGGGTGGCCGTGAGACCTGGGGTGCCCTGAGTTGGCAGTGGGGTGAGGCACTGTGCTGTTGCCCTTGCCTCACCTGCCCCACAAGCAGACCGTGCAACACAGACAGGCCCTAGAGTACAGGCAGCAGCCCAAGGCCCAGGTCAGTGCACCAAGGAGGCCACCTCTGGCGATACTGTGAGAGGTACTGTGCCTGGGAACATGGGACTGGGGCAGTGGGAATGGCAACTCCCCAACGCCAAAGAAGCTACAGGTGAGCTGAGGCTGCTTGTTCTGGCGTGGGAAACTGCAGCATTTTGGGGGTGGGAGTCAGGGCAGCGTGGGACTGGGCCTCCTGGGGGACAGCAGCGGACCCCAGTATCTGGTGTCCCCCAGGCTCTGGAATGGAGGAGGTGCGGACCTGGAGGTGCCTGATGTACACTACCGGAAAAACAGGAGCCCTCAGTGCAAGGAGAATGGCGAAAACCTAGGTTGAGGCGGAGGTCACGTCGCCTGTCAAAAGCAGCCCTGACTAAGGATCAAGTAGAAACTGAAAGGGCGAAAGTGGCTGCGGAGTTGCAACGGAACTGTTCTCTGCCCACAAGCAACAATTGGGTGGAACTAGTGCAGTCTTCAGAAGGCTCAGGGGATGACTCTGAGGGTTCCCTGCAGAACGGAGAAGACAGGGACCTACTGGTGGTGACCACCATTACGCGGACACGCTGGGCTGACATCGGTGGCTCCCAAATAGGACTAGGAGGGTCGATACAACTGGCTGCCTAGAACATAAGGGGGAATCCCCCTGGGTGCACGCAGCAAGGGCGAGTTGCTAGTCTAGAGGGCAGCGTCCCATGTCCAAAGGCAACTAAGGCCCTCACTCAGAGACAAGTTTCTGCTTAAGTTACAGTTATGATGCTGGGAAGAGAGGCATCTCGGGCATTGGGAAGGTTGGTAGTTTCGAGCTAGCAGTGCAAGGTGATCGGAAGGGGGAAGTTAAGGGGGGGCAAGGTTGTTCGAGGGCATGTGGACTACAGCTTAGGTCATGGCAGTGTGGGACTGGAGATGTGTTCAGTGAGTCATGAGATAAATGGGGAGTACGACACAATCGGGCTTGAGTCGAAGCTAAACCCTGAAGGTCCTCCCCTGGAATGTGAATGGCCTGCGTGATAAGCTTAAGAGAGGGTGGTAAGGAAATACCTGCTTCAGCTCAACCCAGTATAGTCACGCTGCAGGAGACCCATTGACTGGGTGACAACTGTAAGTTCCTGGGCCGCGGCAGATACATCCTATTGGCACATGCAGGATTTTTCAAGGGATCCGGGGGGGTGGGAATCCTGGCCCATAGATTCCTTCCTCTGGAGGTCACAAAGATGTGGGTCAGTGCAAATGGGTGCCAGGCTGCACTACACGGGCGATGTTTTGATGAAGACCTGGTGTTAGGCTTGTGGTATTTTCCTCCAGGCCTACAGTCTGAGGGTCTGGAGTGCTTGGGGTCCTGAATAGCGGGCGCTCCAGACACACTGACAAACATTGGAGGCAGTGCTTAATTTGCAAAAAGATAAGTGCCGGTGCTCTCAACAGGAGGCCACTGCAGCCTTCACTGCCCATTGTCCCTGCTAGCGCTGCCAGTGATAGTACCAACACAACTACTAACCATCATACTCCTACAAGTGTGACAATTAGACTATTCCAGGCCCCCAGAGCTAAAAGAATGACTTGGGCGGCAGGTAATAGTCATTGTTAATGTATATTGACTAATAATTAACTTTGTTGTGGTCATCTCTAAATTAGTCAGACAGCGCCAGCTTGTGGCAGACAGTCACAAGCGCCTGTGTTGGCAATTAACTGCCAGTAATGAGCACCGGTTCAAATTAAGCACTGATTGGTGGTGACCTCAACCTGAGACTGCAGGGGGACCATGACAGGGTGATATGGTCAAGAGAGAGGGCAATGGGCGGGCACGCAAATGGCCACCTTTGCGGAAGCCATCAGGTTGGTAGACCTGGGCTGGAGACACACCCGGGGCAGCACCAGTATTTCTATGGGCACCTTGCCCAGACTGAGCTATCGCCTGGTGCTTAGTCACCAGATGGACGGGCTCACCCACACAGATTTTCTCCCTCGAGGGATATTGGACCACTTGCCTTTGACCACGGTGGTTCAAATGGCCATTCCGGGACTGAGGGGGACGTGGCGGCTTGATGCCTGGGAACTGATGGACAGAGACACTAGACCATTGATGGTCACTGCTACCGATCAGTATTTTAAGGAGAACGAGGGATCCGTCCAATCTGAGGCCGACTTATGGGAAGCATATAAAACCGGCATTAGAGGACAGATAATAGCACACTTGGGGGGCAAGAGATGAGAGAGAGATGCAGAAGGTAGGAAGCTTGAAGAGAAGCTAATACAATGCAAGTGAGACTATTTCACCTCACCCTTTAGGGAACTGGTCCATAGACTAGAGGAGGTGAGCCAGGAATATACAACTCTGGTGCGTCAGGAGCCCAGGGCCCAGTTCAGAGCAACGCAAGGTAAATTGTACAAAGTAGGCAACAAGGCGGGCAAACTCCTGGGCCTGGTTGGCCAGAAAAGAAGAAGGTCAGAGGTAGATATGGGGAGTTAGAACAGGGGAGTCAAGTTTGAGAGATACCCCTGTGGAGATAGCACAGGCGTTCGCTGACTACTTAGAGGGGTTATACACCACCCACACCATGACCGTTCAAGGCCATCTGTATGACTTCATTAGTGATCCTCCGACCCCCCCGGCTTGGCCTTGATCGAAGGACCTGCTAGAGAAGGAGATCACTGAGAGGGAGGTGACTGAGGCGATATGCCAGTTACGTAGCGGAAAGACCCCTCTCGCCAATGGCTTCCTGCTGTAATTCTTCAAATGTGTGAAGTCCAATGTTGTGTGGCTGATGCTTAAAATGTTTACCTTGGCTAGGGAGCTTGGTAGTTTGTCCCCAGACCTTAGAGAGGCGATGTTTGTCCTGATACACAAGGGAGGAAAACCGGCGAAAGATTGTGCCTCCTAAAGGCCAATCTCGTTGATAAATGTGGAAACGAAGATTCTAGCAAAAATCATAGAAAACCGCTTCACACAGGTTGTGGACTCCCCGTGGCTGTGTACCGCACTTGGCTGTCTGTGGTGTCTTATGGCTGCCCGCACGCAGCGCCTCTGGCACTCACTTCTGTGGCTGGAGTGAGCAAGGGGCCTCCTGGCTACCCGCGGGTGCAGTTTCCCACCCCAGCCACCTGCGAGATTCAGTCACGGAACCAGGAAAGGGTGGGCTGTTGTGACCTCAGACCCTGCAGCCCAGGGGCCCGTCCCAGCTCCTCCCATACTTCGGCATCCGACTACAAGCTCAGATCAGATGTAGCAACCCGCTAAATTGAATGATATTTCTAAGAGGAGGAAAAGGAACTAACCAAAATTCCCTCAGTAACGGCGAGTGAAGAGATAAGAGCCCAGCGCCAAATCCCCACCCGGTGGCCGCTGTGGGAAATGTGGCGTACAGAAGACTGACTCCCTGGAGTCCTTCTGATTGAGGCTCACCCCTAGAACGGTGGTAGACCAGTAGCGGCGATTGGCACGCCGGGATCAGGTGTTCTCTGAGTTGGGTTGCTTGGAATGCAGCCCAAAGCAGGTGGTAGGCAAGCTTCATCTAAGGCTAACTATGGGTGCAAGACTGATAGACAACAAGTACTGTAAGGAAAAGTTGAAAAGCATTTTGAAGAGTGAGTTCAAGAGGGCGTCAAACCGTCAAGAGGTTAACGGGTGGGTCTGTGCAGTACTCCTGGAGGATTCAATACGGTGGGAAAGTCGGTCGCCCAGGAGGGCAGATCACCTTTGCGGGACTACCGTTTGGGTGCACCTGCCTCCCGCAGGGCACATTTCCTTCAAGGCAGTGCGCCGTAACTGGTTCTGGGTCAGCTGGGAAGGCTTTGGGTTGGTAGGTGGCTCTCTGCTCCGGTGGAGAGTGTTACAGCTCCTCTGGCAGCAGCTTCGCTGTGTCTGCGGTGCCAAGGGAGATTCGACCACCGGCCCCTCTCAGGGTGTGCCAGAGTGTGAAAGGGGTATTGGGCCCCCTTCTCCCGCCACAACTGTTGACTGGGGCGGAATGTGCTCTGTGCACCCCACCTGTGTCATACGGCTGTGTGAGGAGGCCCATGCTGGGTACCAGGGGTCTCCAGCGATGTGGGTTACCCATCTGATGCATCTTGAAACACGGACCAAGGAGTTTAACACGTGAATGCGTATGAGGGTTGAGCGAAACCCTGTGGCTCAATGAAGGTGAGGGCCCATGCATGCTGGCTGAGGCGGGATCCCACCACGCCCCAGCAGTGGGTGCACCACTAGCCCGTCTTACCAGCGTCGCTGAGCGTGTGTGACAGGAATCGAAAAATGGTGAACTATGCCTGGGCAAGGCAAAGCCAGAGGAAATTCTGGTGGAGGTTTGTAGCAGTCCTGTCATGCAAATCGGTCGTCCGACCTGGGTATAGGAGTAAAAGATGAATTGAATCATCTAGTAGCTAGTTTCCCTCAGGATAGCAGGCACTCGGAACCCCCGGTTTTATCTGGCAAAGCAAATAATTAGAGGTTTTGGGCCAAAACAATTCAATCTATTCTCAAACTTTGAATGGGTAAGAATCCCAGCTTGCTGGCGTGGAGTGAGGCATCAAATGCCAGTGCCTATTGCGGCACTTTTGGTAAGCAGAACTGCTGCGGGAGGAACTGAATGCCGGGTTAAGGAGCCCATTGCCGACATTCATCAGAACCCAGAAAAGGTGTAGATTGATATAGACAGCAGGACGGTGACCATGGCAATTGTAATCCGCTAAGGAGTGTGTAAAAACTCACCCGGTGACTCAACTAGCCCTGAAAAAGGATGGTGCTGGAGCATCAGGCCCATACCCAGCCATTGCCATTCCTCAGAGCCTTGTGGGCTAAGCTGCAACAAAGTAGGAGAGCTGCTGCGGCGCTCATGGAAGCATGGGGTGAGGGCCCGGGTGAAGCCACCACAGGTGCAGATCTTGGTGGTAATAGCAAATATTCATATGAGAACTTTGAATGCCAAAGTGAAGAAGGGTTCCATGTGAACAGCAGTTGAACATGGGTCAGTTGGTCCTAGGAGATGGGCGCGCTCCATTCGGAAGCGACGGACAGTGGCGTCTGTTGCCTTTTGCTGATTGAAAGGGAGTCAGGTTCAGATCCCTGAACCCAGAGTGGCGGAGTCGGGCACCCTCATGTCGTCCAGTGTGGTAACGTAAGCGATCCCAAAGAAGCCAACAGGAGCCCCGGGGAGAAATGTTTTCTGTGTGAAGGGCAAGGCGTCATGGAAAGGGTTCATCCCGAGACAGTGGCCTGAGTCTTGGAATGTGTCGCAGTTCTGGTGGCATCCGGTGAGCTCTAGCTGGTCTTTGAAAATCCAGGGCAGATTGTGTAAATCTTACGCTGGGCCGTACGCATATCTGCAACAGGTCTCCAAGTTGAACAGTCTCTGGAATGTTGGAACAATGTAGGTAAGGGAAGTTGGCAAGTTAGATCCATAACTTCAGGATAAGGATTGGCTCTAAGGGCTAGGTTAGTCGGGCTGGGGCATGAAGTGGGGCTGGGCACATGCTGCGGCTGGACGAGACGCCACCCTGGAGGGGCGGCAGTTACTCTGGATGTGAGCTGGGCCCTTTTTGTGGATCGCCCCCAGCTGCGGTGGTTGCCTCTTCTTGGGGCATGGGGCACCATTCTGTCTCAGCCGGCACCTAGCAACAGACTTAGAACTGGTGTGGACCAGGTGAATACGACTGCCTAATTAAAATAAGGCATCGCAAAGGCCCAAGGTGGGTGGTGTGATTTCTGGCTAGTGTTCAGAATGTCAAAAGGAAGAAATTCAATGAAGCGCGGCTAAACGGCGGGATTATCTATGACTTTCTTAACCTCTTCTCAGTCATAGTGGCCTTTACCTCGAAGTGGTCCCGTAGCTAACCGTCTCTATACCAGTATACTCTTTGAGGAGAAGTCTATAGAAAAAGGCCAAACAAGGTTCTATCATGGCAGTAAGCATGATAGTGAGAAATGGCGAAGCTAACGATCACAATTCCAGATGGGGTAGTTCCTAGAGATTAAAAACCCCGTTAAGATGGCGAAATGAGTTGCTGTCTTTTCCACAAATCATTAACCTCTTTACCGATTTTGTCAGTTCAACACCCAATGCTAACAACACAATAAATAACAACAAATCGAATCACACTGTGTCACCCTGTTCACCCTCCGTATTAACAGAAGATGAAGTACCTCTAGACCTCATCGAAAGCATCAAATTCATAGCTTCTTCAGCCAAGAGTGTCATTAAGACTTGAAAACTTACCTAATGTTTATGAGATCAAGGATAAAGTGAATGACAAGAAAAGTAATTTCACCAAAAAAGTCACTTATTGGAAATATCCCAATCATAAATAAATACATATGTGATTTATGTGGAGACATAATGGGAACTTTCAAAGAGCTTAAAAAGCATGACTCTAATAAGCATAAAGGATTCTACCTAAAATCATATTGTTCAAAATGCTACAAGGAAGCTGAAGTACAGAACATTGCATGCCACCATGCGAAATGCGAAGGTAGAACGTAGAAAGGAGAGGTGCAATTCCTCTGCAGCTTCTGTGACCTCAGATTTGGGACTAAAATTGGAATGTCACAACATGCAAGGCAGCCACATCCAAAAACGCGAAATGATGCTAGACTCACAGCTCTAGCAAGCAGCAAACCATCCAAACCATGGTCAAAAGAAGAATTAACTGCTGCTAGCTGAATTTGAAAAAGTATAGAAAAACAAAAGAAATATAAATACGCTCGTGGTTCCACATTTCGATAATAAAAACAGAAAACAAAATGCAGAAAAAGAAGAGATAGAAGGGATAAAAGCAAATTAACATCAAAGGATGTACTGTAAGCTTCCAAAAACAAACACTGAAAGTGATTCCAACAATGAACCTGAAATCTCGGTGGAAACAACACCAGTAAGGCGTAAAGACTTCATCAGAAAGAGTGTGCCAAAAATTACTAATTTTAATGATCTAAATGATAGAATATCAGAAGTTCAGAAATACTCCAAAAATCCAAAGCATCACAATGCAGGTATGGACCTGATGGATGAAATTGTAACTTATATCTTTGGAAAACCCAGTGATATAAATCCTATGCCAGTCAATCGCAATGACACTCCACCTGAAACTGGTAATAAGCCTATGAGTACTGCTTAAGAGGAGGTTTAGAATGTCCCAGTCCTAAACAACATACCAAAAAAAGACAAGAAACTGAAAGGCTCAATGGAACGCATAAGATAAGATATGCAAAAGCAAAGGATAGCTATAAGGAATACCAGGCAATGTCCAAGAAAGACAAAAATACAATTGCCAGAAGAATTACTGATGGTGCAGAAGATGCCACTTACCAAATCAGTGCCAATGATATCTTTCAATACTACAAAGATATTATAGAAAAAGAGAACAAGAAAACCCCCAAACTTATCCCTATTGACAGAATACCGGAAAAATGGGATATTGAAAGACTTTGCAAAGAAATTACATTGCTTGAAATAACTAAAGCATTTGAAGAATCTAATTTAAATAAAGCAGTGGGGCCTGGCAATATTGGCTTAAATGATCTTAACAATGTTCAGAATAAACAGCGAAGGTTGCTGACCAAAATATTATCGACTTGGTTAACTATGAGAAGAGTTCCTGAATGAATAAAGAAAAACCGTTCAATCCTAATTCCAAAGAAAGTACCAATCGATGAACTAAACAAAATAAGCACTTGAAGACCAATTACAATCGGTACAGCATTCATGAAGTTACTTACAAAAATCTTGACAAAAAGACATATTTCATGCGTCAATATAAATACGAGACAAAAAGGCTTCATGAAAGTAAGAGGTTGTCTCAAAAATCTGACTCTGCTTCAGAATATCATCAAAGTGGCATGAAGGAATAAACACTCAGTTGCAGTGGTCTTCATAGACATCTCAAAAGCTTTTGACTCTGTCAGCCATGGTCACATTTTACGGAGTCTCGAAAGGCATAGAGTTCCGTCATGCATCCAAGATGTAATAAAAGACTTATACACAGACTCATAAACGTCTTTCAAGGGCAAAAATAATGAATCTACACCAGAAGTAACAATGAAATATGGAGTAAAACAAGGTGACTTGTTGTCCCCACTGTTTAACATTGCCATGGATCCCCTAATATGTGATCTTCAGAAAAACAGCAAGGGCTTCACTTTCGGTTCAGATGCTCTTATTGAGCAGATCACCGCTCTAGCCTTTGCTGATGATATAGAAGTACTCTGCAACACATGGGAAAGAATGAGTACTAATTTGAAGATCATTGAAAAATTCAGTAAAACAACAGGCTTAAAACAAAGGGCCAGATGTAGGTGGCGAAATACCGGTCGGTAACGCCGAAATTCGGAGAATTTCAGCGTTACCGACCGGTATTTGGCTGAGTGCAATGTAGGTGAGTTCATACCTACATGCAAAATAAGGACTCGCAAAATAGCGATTCCTTATTTTGCTCTTGCATTTAAGGAATCGGAAATACCGATTCCTTAAATGCAATGTACGTAGCACTAAAAATAGTGCACTTGAGCCTTAAGGAATCGCTAATTACCACCAACTTCAAGTTGGTGGTAAGTAGCGATTTCCTTTAAAAGCACTTTTTTGCTTTTTCAAATGTGCCATGTGGCACACATCCATGCCCTTAGGGCATGTATGTGCGCCACATGTGCACACATGCACATTTCAGGGTGCAACAGGGTGTCCTTTGGACACCCTGGCACCCTGAAATACCTCAACTATTAGCGATTCGGTAATACCGAATCGCTAATAGTGAATTTCTTCCCATTCATTCCTATGGGCCTCCTAGCCCATAGGAATGAATGGCTAGGTATTCCTTAATAACGAATCTCAATTACCGATTCGTTATTAAGGAATGTTAAGGAATCGCTAATATTTTAGCGATTCCTACCTACATTCCATTTAGCGAGTCCTTAATAGCGATTCGGTAAAAATCGCTATTAAGGACTCGCTAAATTGAAGTTACCTACATCTGGCCCATAATGTGAAAAAGACCCACAGTTTCTTCATCAGTCGCCACAAAGACCAAATCCTGGTGGATAACTGCAAACCATAGCAATTTGAGAAACCAAATATTGAGAACATTCATCCAAGTGACAGTGAGAGATACTTTGGTTTGAACTTTGATCCACATACAGGTCATACAAGTAACAGCAAAATAAATGAGGTTCTAACAAGTTAGGCTCAAAAACTTAACAGTCTACCACTCAAGCCCATGCAGAAAGTTGAAATATTGTTCCAGTATCTGGTTCCTAAGCTGTCATTTAAATTGGAAATGACAGGCACAGAAGGAAAACTCTCATCATCCTGGACCAGACTATAAAGAAATATGTCAAGCATTTCCTCCACCTAGCTGAATACACCTTTGATGGCCTCCTTTACTCCAAATGATCATATGGGTGCCTAAGTATAGCACAGCTATGTACAACAATCGGACTCAACAAAATCAACAATCTGCTATATCTCAGAGAAACTCCACATTTGTACATTTCTCACTCTTACGTGTATGTAGGAGAAATAATTAATGAAAAAATTGATAATATCATCAAAACCCACTAACTTAACATTATGGACAGTAGATTCCTGAGCTAAGATTTGCAGTTGTTAGCAGCTATGACAGGAGAAAAGAGTAATTTGAGAAATTGAAAAATCTCTAAGTCCAAGGTGATGGTATTAAATATCTAGAAAGCAATCCAACCTCAAACTTCTGGATTAATAAGTGCAAGAAACTGGAAGAAAACCAAGATATTGCTATGCTAATGCTAAGAGTGAATGTTTTGTACACTAGAGAAACCATATCTATAGGAAGAGATCGAACATTTGCTACTTGCAGATATTGTAAAGATGTTGCTGAACAAATTGGTCACGTTTCAGGTGCATGTCCTAAAACTAAATACATAAGGATCAAAAGACATAACAACATTTTGGAACCTCTCATTGATAAAGTAAAAAGGTGTGGTTGGATGGCATATAGGGAACCTCATGTCAAAGATAGTCAAGGTGAACTACGAAAACCGAATTTAGTGTTCACGAAAGATAATACTGCTGTAGTGATTGATGTCTCAATTCAATATGAAAACTGACAACATTTCCTTGAACTAGCATTTGAAAGTAAAGTTAAATACTATCAGGATTATGCATGGACAGTAAACTCTGCTCCGCCGGCAGAGTTAGCAGTGTTTTTGGCACTCTGCGCTCCTCTTGTAGCGCGAAGTTTATCGAAAAACTCCGCCAGCAAGGCTGAGTTTACCGGCGCACTCACCCAGCAGCGGTGGATTTTATCTACTTCAGGAATATGATGGGCTAAATTTGAGGGTGAATCAGCCCAAGAACCCGCTACGTGATGCCTAACGACGGAGTGGAGAAGGAACGTACACGGCGACTGATCTGCGAGTGCACCCATTGTGCACACCTATTGAAGACAAGCTGTTGACTTGGTGCCCTTAAAGCCGGTTACAGCGGCGCGCACAGGACAAGTCAGCTAAAGGAAGTACTGAAATGGTCTCAGCTTCCTTTTCCGCTTGTGCGAGCATGCAGCAGCCACCCACAGCTCCGTGCCCCACTCCGTTTGTAGGCTGGCTGGCTACATGCGAGGACTACACTACACTCCATCTGCAGCAGAGCCCATGCCAGCTGCGTTCTTAGCACGAGCGCAGGGACCCTGGGGTCCGCCATGAGCCAGACACATTAACGCACGTTCTTATGGTAAGCGCCGTCACTACATGGGGACAGCGTGTGCTGTGCAGGGTGGGGTTTCTTGTTGGGGTGTAGTCACTGTGTTGTGTATTACCTCGCTGCTCTGGGTAGCTATACCCCAGGACCCGGCCAATCAATAGCAACCGAGCTGGAAAGTGATGTTGTTGCAGTAAAACGCCGACTGACATGTTTATGGTCTGGTAAGGGCTCCGTCATTCCCTAAATCAATTATGCCCTCTCAAAGGGATGCTTGTAATTAAAATGGCTAAACCGCGCTTGGTTTACAAGCCTTTCCTTAGACACGCACCTCTAAGAACTTTCTATGTTTCATCCTCGACCTGTGCTGTTTGGGGGTCTCTGTAGAACTTTAGTGTAGCAGCTTTTCGTATAATTTTGAAGAAGGCTCTCGTGCTCTCTGTCCATATTGGACAGGATTTTTGATGTTTACAAACCCGATGTGCACAGTTCAGTATATTGTATCATCAAACACATTTCTCGGGTGGTTTGAATTTAAGGTCTCTTTATTGTTTCCGGAAAACGAAAACTATTTGTAAGTCTTTTGCTTGCTGAGGCACAGCATGTAGCCAGAGAGCAGCTTCATCCACGCACAGAAATGCAAATTCTCAGTATATGGGATCCCTTCCACCTTCGTTAGATGCACTTATAGAGATAAAAAATGTCTTGCAAGCTGATAATCCGTGATCTGCACTGCTGATGTTATCCCCCACCCCTCCGGTGAGATGAACGGATTTGTGGATTAGAGGACATGGGGTGTACGTCTTCATTTAGTTTGTTTCACCATTTTTAACCTTCAGCAGCAGCGGGAAGAGAAGAAGGCTGTATCGGTATGTGAGATGCTGTACATGGAGATCATGTGTGCGAGTTGTGGTGCTTGATCAGCAAGCTAATACATAGATACGGTCACTAGGCTGCGAGTCAACAATGTCCCCGCATCCCTGTGTAAGTATGTACTAGCATGAACATATGATGCTTTCCGCATGCCTTTGCAGTGTTTTTACGACTTTATTCTACTTTTTACAAATAAGGACGTGTAATGTAGATTGTTTGTAACTAGGGTTGGCCAAATACTCCACCTGCTTGTGGAACTTCGCGGAATTCCACTCAGTTTTTTGGCAGCTCAACGGAATTCCGCAGAGTGAAACTCCGTGAGCGCCACCCGGGCCTAATCAGGATCTATCACAGGAAATCAAAAACCTCACAAACTGCTCCACTGTGAAATTTCCTGGTTTTATTATAAGATGTCGGGGTATTTGGCCTCAGTGTAATGATGTTGCTCTGGCTGTTCTTGGACTTCAAATATCTTTCCCATTTAAGAAAATGTTTGCCTGACTACTTTAATGGAGACTCTTAAAATGTGCCAAGTATTCATGGACAATTAACTTTTGCATTTAACACTCAAATATACACTGTCTTTCACTACACATATTTCATTTCTGTTTGTATAATGTTTTAAGAATATTTATCTGTTGGACATTTACGTATTACAATTGACACATTTAGAGTTTAACTTCAAAGTTTATCAAAGGTAACATGTTTAGAATTGAACCGTAGCTTTAAAATTAGGAAGGTTTATTCACTAGCTTTAGTATTATAATAGTTGTGTGTGTAAATCTAGATATACATGTGCACATAATGATAATTAATGTGTGTTTTAATTCAGGATGAATTTCAAGTAGTTGCTTATACATAATCTGTGCACATCACATAATCATTATTATTGACATGCTAATCATATCTTACCTTTCTCTTCTTGTTAGAGTAGCACTGGAGGGTGTACTATCTCTATCCTGTATGTGGTTCCAGTTCCTGTGAGGACAGCTTTAAGTGTAGCTGTACTCTGGAACAAGTGTTGTGTTGTTGGAAGCAAGACCGATTTGACGCTGAGAGGCAGTAATAATAACCCAGAATGAGCCACCGCGTGGTAGTACAAGAATTGCCAAATGCGTTGTCATCTAATTAGTGATGTGCATGAATGGATGAACGAGATCCCTACTGTTCCTACTTACTATCTAGCGACACCACAGCAAAGGGAACGAACTTGGCAGAATCAGCCGCAAAAGAAGTCCCTGTAGAGCTTGACTCTAGTCGAGTACTGTGAATAGACATAAAGAGACATGAAAGGTATAGGATAAGAGGGAGGCCCTCCGGTAAAACACAACTACTCTTATAGTTTTTCCACTTCCCAGTGAGACGGGGGCGAGTTCTGTGGGGCTCTTGCTTCTGGCTCCAAGCACCCGGGCGCACGTTGGGTGCAACCCACTCCGGGGACATGGCAGGTGGGGAGTTTGATTGGGGCAGTACACCTGTCAAACAATAATGGAGGTGCCCTAAGGTGAGTTCAGGGAGGACAGAAACCTCCTGCGGAGCAGAAGGGCAAAAGCTTGCTTGATCTCGATTTTCAGTATGAATGCAGACCGTGAAAGTGGGGCCTCACGATCCTTCGGACTTTTGGAGTTTCAAGCAGGATGTGTCAGAAATGTTACCACCAGGATAACTGGCTTATGGTGGCGAAGCATTCATAGCAATGTCACTTTTTGATCCTTCGATGTCGGCTCTTCATATCTTTGTGAAGCAGAATTCACCAAGCATTGGATTGTTCACCCACTAATAGAGAACATGAGCTGGTCTTAGACCATTGTGAGACAGGTTAGTTTTACCCTACAGACGTGTTGTTGCAATAGTAATCCTCAGCGGCGGCTCCTCCACAATGGCGGAGGAGCGTCGCACCACTGCCTGGCTCAGAGCCAGCAAATGAAAAATAAAACAATGTTGTAGCATCGTTTTATTTTTCATTGACGGCTGTGAGCCGGCGCTGTATGGAAGGGTGGGGCTGAGGCATGGGAGGGGGAAGAGGAGTGCTATGTGCACTCCCTAAGTGCGCATATGTGTTTTGGCCGCCGTCTCAGGCCGACCAAAACACACATGCGCACTTAGGTTTTTCCAGCCCAGCTGCATTGAGCAGCCAGGCTGGAGAAACCCCACAGACTCCCTGACCTGAGCGGAGCGTCTTTCCAGTCCACTCAGGCCAATCCCTGTGCTACTCTGCAGCACGGGGATTGGATGGAAGTCTGTCCCAGGGGCTGCTGGGACCAGGAAGAGGAGAGGAGGCGTGACACGGGAGGCAGCCGGCAGCATCAGGTATTTTTTTAAAAATTAATATGTTATTACTAACCCCCCCCACCTGACGCGAACCCTCCCTCGTTCCCTCCACCCACCACAGCACCCTTTGTTCTCTCAGTATTCTGCTCAGTATGAGAGGAACCGCAGGCTCCGACATTTGGTGTATGTGCTTGGCTGAGGGGCTAATGGGGCGAAGCTACCATCTGTGGGATTATGACTCAACTCCTCTGAGTCAGAATCCTCCCTAAACCATTATGATACCTCATTGCCGTTGAGTCTCGGTTGGCCTGGAATAGCTGGCCGCTGGGTCTGTGTGTAGGGCCTCTCCCTTGGGACCAGAGTGAGGACAGAAGGGTGCCACCTCCATCGCTCTTAGTTCACCCCATGGGGTACCCGTTGCTAAATCATTCATAGATGACCTGGTTCTGGGTCATGGATTTGTAAGTAGCAGAGCAGCTACCTCACTGCGATCTATTGAAAGTCATCCTGCTGACAAGGAAGGACATGGAGGAAGCGGTCCGCAAGAGGCCGCCTCCACCGTGTGGCACCCGGCACAGGTCCTTCCCCTCACGCCGTTGACCGCCTGGTCCAGGACAGAGGCCACGATCCCTTGCAGGTCAGCAGGGCAACCAGATGGCCGGAGCAGAATCCTCCCCTCCACAGGAGGCGCCGGGAGGCTAGTAGCCTCCAGAGTGCTTGCCTCATAGTGCATTGCCACTCTTGCCATCGTCGGACTGCTGTGTGCCTGAGGTATGGGTCACTCTTGTCGGCCCGGGCCATCTAGTCACTGGGTCAGCCTGGGCCATCTGGTCTCTGGGTCAGCCCAGGCCATCTGGTTGCTGGGCTGGGCGACCAGATGGCGGGTTGGTCGACCTGGGGGCTAACTCTGACTTTTGTTCCCCCTGGGTTCTTTAATCGTCTAGAAAAATCAGCTTCCCGGGCAGGCCCAAGGGGAGAGGGCTTAGGGTGGACTGGGCTTAACCCTCCTTTGCAGCCTGAGCTCCAGGAAGGTGGAAGGCTCCCACCCAAGACAGCACCCTCAGCCCACAGTATGGTGGCGGCAGTCACTACCCGGGACAGGGTGGCTGTAGACTGAGGGGGATTCTTGCTCCTTCACTGGGTTTGGGCCTAGACCGGAGACCAGCCCTGCATGAAGGCCCATCCCCCCACCTGGGCACTGAGCTGGGACATGAGTCCAGGAGAGCTCTGAGAAGCCCTCAACAGATGCCTGGGCCTGGTCTCGAATGCAGCAACTGTTGATGTCCCACGCCACCCAGGAGGTACTGTCGGCAGACCCAGAGCAAGGCTTACCGTTCTTTGTCGCGCACCTACCTACAAGGATGGGGCTTGGAATATGGGAAGCGGCAGGCCTGGGAAGCTCTCTCCCCCTCCTCTGGCATGGAGGGAATCCCCTAGTCAGAGCTCCAGCAGGACCCGGGCTCCATTTGCTGGCCCTCTCTGCCACAAAGTGGGTGGCACAGGGCACCGCAGTCCAGGACAGGGCAGCCTGCTCGGGGACTCTGGTCGATCGGGCATACTTAGGCTATTTGGCAACTGGCTGCTTTGTTGGAAACACCTGACCGTGCCCCACGGGTCAGGGCTTCTGAGCCACAAAGTGTGCGGGTTGGTGTTCTGCAGGGTCAGGGTACCTGCAGGCCTGGGCCTGCAAACCCACCGAACCAGATGGCCAGGGTCTGCAAGTCCACCCCTGCTCTGATGGGTTTAGGAGCTCTGGCCAGGTTCAGGAGCTCTGACTGGGCCCCAGGCCAGGGCTCTGGTGGGCCCTGGGTTGGGAGCTCCCTTCCTGGGTCTGTCTTTTGGCTTGCCATGCGGCAAAGTGCCAAGGACAGGGCCCGCCAGCCCAGGGAGCCCTCCCTTGGCGGCCTGGGTGGAGAAGCTCTGACCAGGCCCCGGGTCAAAGCCTCATGCAATCTAGGGCAGTAGCCCCAGGCCCAGGGCTCCCTTTTCTGGCTCACTGCCTGGCAAAGCACCCAGGACGGGGTCCCGCAAGCCCTGGGAGGGCTGCTCCCATTTCGCCGGCATGTAAAGGTGGTTTCGGGTGCCAGGTCAGAGCTCTATCAGGCCCCCTACACCTGAGACCTAGCTGGGGCTCCCAGAATCTGGCCTCAGAGTCCCTGTCCCCTCAAAGGGTGAGCAGAAGCCTTTTCATTCAGGGACGCCACGACCAGATGGCTGTCCTTCGAGCCCATCCATCTGGCCACTACAAGCCCTCGGGAATCTGGTCATGCCCCATGAATTACAACGGCGCGTCCAGATGGCCAGGCTGCCCTGGAAATCCAGATGAAGGCTCATTTGCTTCTTCACGCCCAGCCAGGGCTCGAGGAGGTCAGGTGCTTTTCCGCCGATGGTCCCCTCTGTCACTTGTTGCGCACGGATTACAAGAAAGGGGGGTAGCCTTCCTCTGGATTATTGTGGACACGGTACTTTGGACCCCCTTGCGGTCCAGTCGTTCTCCACCCAAGTGCCTGTAGACAGGCCAGCCTGACACGGCCCCCAGGGACCAGGGTACTTGGCTGCCTGCCTGCCCTGTCCGCCTGGCCTTTCCTCTGAGCCTGCCCCCCGGACAGCAGACAGGGACATGCAGCTGACATCCCCGTGCAGGGAGGCCTGCCCGGAAGAGTCCGGCCAGTACCATACTCTGATTGTTTGGCACGCTTGGTCCATTTTGGAATGGACTGGTTGGCCAGCCTCGGCTGTTGTTTCAAACAAAAAGCTTCCACCCCGCCTGGCACTAACCGACTCGAAGACCTGCTTTGCGTGGAGATCCTACCCAGCAGAGCCAAGGCCGGGCAGCCTGGCAGGTTGCACCTCCTAGTGGCCTGACCAGAGTGGAAGGGGTAGGGTTGCACCAGGACCCAGGTGCCGCCTGGCGGTCCGGCCCCGTGCGTCACACCATTGCCCTCCTCCACCCAGCACATTGCTACAGCAGCTCAGAACGAAGCGAGGGGTGTCCCCACCACTCAGGGCAGTACCCCTGCATCTCACTCAGGCTGCGCCTTGGCCCACCTCTCCCTTCCGTCATCACAGAGACATCCAGGCCCGCCGGTGCTCATGCGACCGGCCTGACCTCTCAGGCAGGGGCTTTCTCCCTGCAGCAGGCTCTCGAGAGGTGTGAAGGTCAGTCCAGGATGGGAATGTGGCTCCCTCAAACCCATCCAACAGGTGTTGCTTCCTGGTTGATCCTGCCAGGCATATGCTTGACTCAAAGATTAAGCCATGCACGTGTAAGTACACATAGCTGGTACAGTGAAACTGCAAATCACTCATAAAATCATTTATGGTTCCTTTGATCGCCTCCATCTGTTACTCAGATAACTGTGGTCATTCTAGAGCTAATACATGCAGATGAGCGCTGGGATGGGTGCATTTATCAAGCTAAGACCAATCTGTGCATGCCTGGCCGCTTTGGTGACTCTAGATAACCTTGCGCCAATCACACATCCCAGTGATGGTGCATTGCTTCGTCCTCCCAAATAATATTAAGTATCGCCCTCCCACACGGAGGCACAAACACGGCAAAGCAATAAAAACACCACCTGGAAAGGGATTTCACTCTTATAAAATAAGACACATCAAAAGACTGTTCTCAGAATAAGGCATGGGGTTTCATTTGTGCAACACTCTCTAACAAAAAGGCTTTCCCAGATGTCAAATGAACAACATTCAAATGTATATAGAGATATATATGTATATATGTGTAAGCAATAATATCACACTTATAAGTAGGCAAATGCATCTGTCAAATGCATGGAATAAAATACATGAAACAAAATACAAACAGAAAATAACATGGACGTCCACTGCAAGAAATCAGAAAGATATATATACTAAATACATCAGATGATTATAACCACTGAAGACTTGAATGTACACACAGACACACTCACACATCACAATGCCAATAACCAAAAATAACACCTCAGATGATTATAACCACTAGAGACTTGAATGTGCACACAGACACACTCACACATCACAAAGTCAATATTCAAAAATAAAACACCTCACTGGCTGCAAACACTGCATCTTAGCCCACTCCAGACTGGGGGATTCCCAGCCAGGGTTAAGAGCCTCAGCAAGCCCGGTTCTGAAGTAGATGCATCCGTCCTTCAGGCCCAAAATCCTGGTTGCCAAGTCAACAAACCCCAGTTTTATAATCTGAAAGCACTAGAAGTTTCCGAGAGGACGCACTCTACACCAAGGAAACGTACTGGAATTGGCCACTCTCCATGAAAGCATTCCAAAGGCAAAAGAGTTCTCACGTATCCCTCTGTGCTCCCACATGTTCCAGCCCCTTATCTTAACGAAGCTTACGAAAGTCTCCAACAGTACAGAAAACAATCTGAAACAACCTTGAACGTGGATAGCCTAAACAACTTGAGTAATCTGGGGGCCTGCTTGTGTGCGCAAAAGCTCAAGCTAGGCAGAGTCAGAATTCAAGATGGCATGAGGGCATGTCAAAGCCAATAGTAAGAACTTCATAATACTTCCCATTGTACAATACAATGCACATTTGTGCACCACTGCCTATAGGATCACACACTTCACTTCCCAATGTACAACATAATGCACATTTGAGCACCACTGCTTATAACACTGCACTCCGAGGCTAAGAAGTACATTCCACACCTCTCTCTCTCTCATGCTTTCAAATGCACATCCCACATGTTCTGTTCCTGGCAAGGCTGTTCTACTCTGTGAAATCTTCAAGGAAAAAGACACATGCAAGAAAAATGATGTTGTACATTCAGGCTAGGGTAAAGTAAAACACCAAAAGTCAATTAAAACAATGGTAGTCAAAGGTCATCATGTGGTCCCAATACATGGGAGTGCCCCTGCCACTACAGATGGTGATGATATATTCGGATGTCTGCCCAATCAACTTTCAGTGGCACTTTCTGTGCCTACCATGGTGACCATGGGTAATGGGGAATACGGGTTCGATTCCGCAGATGGAGTCAGAGAAATGGCTGCCACATTCAAGGATGGCAGCAGGCGTGCAAATTACCCACTCCCAACTCGGGGAGGTAGTTACAATAAATAACAATACAGGACTCTTTCGAGGCCCTGTAATTGGAATGAGTACACCGATGATCCATTGGAGGGCAAGTCAGGTGCCAGCAGCAGCTGTAATTCCAGCTCCACTGGCATATAATAAAGTTGCTGCAGTTAAAAAGCTGGTGGTCTGCTGCGGGGTGAGCTCCACCAGCGCCATCCCCTGACTCTCTATGCCCCCTTGAAGCTCTTTACTGAGTGTCCTTGGGGTACAGAGTTTACTTTAAAAAAAATTAGAGTGTTCAAAGTAGTCCAGACGCCTGAATACTTCAGTTAGGAATGACAGAATAGGACTCCGGTTCAATGGTTTTCTGAACTGGGGCCATGATTAAGAGGGACTGCCAGTGGGCATTCGTATTGTGACACTAGAGGCGAAATTCTTGGACCCACGCAAGACAAACCAAATCAAAAGGATTGGCCAAGATTGTTTTCGTTAATCAAGAAAGAAAGTCGGAGGTTTGAAGACGATCAGATGCTGTTGTAGTACCAACCATAAACGATGCCGACTAATGATCCAGCAGCATTATTCCCATGACCTGCTGAGCAGCTTCTCGGAAACCAAAGTCTTGGGGTTCCGGGGGGGGGAGTATAGTTGCAAAGCTGAAACTTAAAGAAGTTGATGGAAGGGCACTACCAGGAGAGCAGCCTGCTGCTTAATTTGACTCAACATGGCTCCTCTCCTGACCAGGACACGGAAAAAATTTACGATTGACAGCTCTTTCTCGATTCTATGGCTGGTGGAGCATGGTCATTCTTAGTTGGTGGAGCAATATGTCTGGTTAATTCCAATAACAAACGAGACTCCTCCATGCTAAACATGCTAAATTTTAAATTAGGTGGGCAGAATTATACGCCTGCCTCCAACAGGCCCTTACTCCAGAGCTCCACAGGGCCATTGGAGGGGTTTGATCACCACGGGACAGAGTAGTCTCCGCTGTGGCTAAACTTAAGGTCCGATGGCTTTTAAAATTGGTGGGCAGACCAAAATCTTGATACTCCATTGCAACAGAGTATACAAAATGTCAGGATATAAATCCCCCATTTAAACATTATCTATTCCCTTTTTCCTAACAGGCTCATTATAATATGGGGAAAACTGTGTTCAACAGCTGTTTAAAGCCCATAATCCCGTATGAGTAAAGTAGCTATTGCCATTCCTTACAGTATCCTTGAAAATGCAGTGGCAGGGATATGTAAAAGCCATTTAACTCCCATCATCCCCCATTGTAGAAAATCCTATCCGTATTTCCTACCTTGAACAATCCTCATGCATTTCCAATATATTGAATGGCCATATAACACCCAAAATCCCACATGCAGAATACAGCTGTGCCTATTTACCATCAATTTTACTAAATAACAGTCCCAGGTATATGTACCAGCCATTTAACCCCCATCATCCCCATGAATAAAATATGTATGCCCATTTCATCAACATACATCACTACACTACAGCGGCAGGTATACGTTACAAGCATTTAGCACCTGTCACCCCCCCATGTAGAAATCATTACGGCCATTATCCCAAGATAGCTACGTAAAATACTCTGACCAGGATATGTAACAGCCTTTTACCCCACATAATGCTCTATGTAAATATTATCTATTCCCATTTTCCTAACAGGCCTATTATGATAGAGAGGAAACTGTTCAGCAGCTGTTTAAAGCCTGTATTCCCCAGCGAGTAAAGTAGCTATTGCCATTCCTTACAGTATCCTTGAAAGTACAGTGGCACGGATATGTAAAAGCCATTTAACTCCCATCATCCCGGATATAGAAAACCCCTATCCGTATTTCCTACCTTGTACAGTCATAATGCTGTTCCAAATATATTAAATGGCCATGTAACCCCTAAAATCCCCCATGCAGAATACAGGTGTGCCAATTTACCTTCAACATTCACTAAATAGCAGTACCAGATACGTGTAATAGCCATTTAGCCCCCATGTAAAAATTATGTATGCCCATTTCCTGAACACACATCACTACACTACAGTGGCAGGTATATGTTACAGCCATTTAACACCAATCATCCCCCATGTAGAAATGATTATGGCTATTATCCCAAGAGGGCTACGTTAAATACTGTGACCATGATATGTAGCAGCCTTTCACCCCACATAATCCCACATGTAGATATTATCTTTTCCCATTTTCCTAGCAGGATCATTATAATATAAGGGAAAATGTATTTAACTGCTGTTTAAAGCCCATAATCCCCTGTGAGTACAATAGCTAATACCATTTCCTTACAGTGCTCATGAAAATACAGTGGCAGGTATATTAAAGACATTTATTGCCCATCATCCCCGATGTAGAAAACCCCTATAACCACTTCCTTCCTTGAATAATGGTAACACATTTCCAAATATATTCAATGGCCATGTATTTATTTTTTACTTTTATTTTAGGAGTTTTATATTGCGCTGGCATGACCCAGGGGGTATCAGAGCGCTTTACAGCAAAACCATATACAACAGATTCTTGAGCAGATTAGAAGTACATTAGTAATAATAGATACTAGAAAGAATCCAATTCAGTATCATAAGATGAAGGCTTCCGTTGGGTCAGAGTGTAGGAGTTCGGTTGAGGAGATGAAATAACAGAGCGGCTATTGTTCTGAGGGGTAGAGATGACGGTTGAGGAGAAATTCTTTTAGTAGTCTCTTGAAACTAGTGAAGGAGGGGTTGGTTCTGATATGTATAGGGGAGAGTTCCAGATTCTAGGGGCATTGCCTGAGAAAGAGCGTGAGAGGGTTTTTTGTTTGTATCTTTTGGGGGGGATGAGAAGGAGCGTATTGGAACTTCTTAGGTTTCTTGATTGACCTCCTTTAGTGAGTTTGGCTGTGAGGTAGTCTGGTTTGCCAGTGTGTAGAGCTTTGTGGGTAAGACAGGCCATTTTGAAACAACACCGTGCTTCGATTGGGAGCCACTTTAAGTTTTGTAGTGTGGGGGTGATGTGGTCATGTTTTTTAACTCCTGTGACCATTCGTGCTGCAGCATTGAGGGTGGCTCTCATGGGGGCTACGTGTGCTTTGGGTGCTCCAGTGAGTGCGGCATTACCATAGTCTAGTCTGGATAAAACCAGAGCTCGTGTCGCTGTTTTTAGGTAATTGGGCGAAAGGAAAGGCTTAATTTTGTTGAGAAGTTTTAGGCTGTAGAAGGCGCTCTTTGCAGTGGAGCTTATGTGGGATCTCAAGCTTAGCTTAGAGTCCAGAGAGATCCCAACGATTTTGCTGAGTCGAATAGAGTAAGCTTGCAGTTTAGAGAGTCCAGGTTGTTTATCCATTCTTGGATCTGTGTGTGGTGGTTCAGATTGGAGAAGGCCATAATTTCAGTTTTTTCTTGGTTGAGTTTGAGGTGGTTGTGCGATAGCCAGCTTTGAACTTTTGAGAGTGTGGAGTTAAGTCATTGAATGTCAGAAATAGAGGATATTTCTAGGTAAAGCTGGGTGTCATCTGCATATAAGTGGTACGAGATATTTGCTTGTTTTAGAATGGTGGTGAGGGGTTCCATGTAAATGTTGAAGAGTGTGGGAGAGAGGACCGAGCCTTGTGGCACCCCTCGGGTTAAGGGCGAGATGTATGACATGGAGCTGTTGATTTTGACGAGTTGGGAACGGTTAAGTAGAAATAAAGAAAACCAATTCAGAACAGTGCCATCAGCTCCGATACGTTTTTGAAGGGCATCTAGAAGTAGCTTGTGATCAACTGTGTCGAAAGCCGCCGAGAGGTCAAGGAGGACAAGCAGGCAGCCTCAGTTTGAATCAAGGTAGATGTGTATGTCATCTGTTATGCTCAGTATAGCTGTTTCAGTGCTGCATCCCTTCCTGAAACCAAACTGGTGTGAGTTGAGTAGGTTGTTGGTGTCTAGGTGTTGGTTGAGTTGTGAGAGAACACATTTCTCGAGGATGTTTGCTAGGAAAGGAAGGTTGGTGATGGGTCTAAAGTTCTTGGGCTCGTTCTGGTCTGCATCTGTTTTTTTTAGCATGGGGGTGACTTGGCCTTGTTTGAGGCAGTCGGGTATCAGCCAATTGCTTAAGGAGCTGTTAATGATCTTGGTCCATAGAGGGGTTGGGGTACGATTGAGGTTTTTAGCCAGAGCGGCCGGTAGTGGATCTGCGAAGTGGGGTGAGGGTTTGGAATTGGCAATCACCATGGCGATGTCTTCTTCTGTGAGGGGTTTGGAGACCCTCCACCTCTTGAGTCTGGAGGATGGACTTTGGTATTGGGTTTGTCTGGTTGTTAAGGGGGAAGGAGTCTCAGTTTTGGGGATAATGGAGTGAGCTAGGATTGGGGTTATTTCCGTTTTGGGAGAAGAGTCTCTGGGTTGGGTTTGTGTGTGATGGTCTAAGGAAAGTTCAATTTTGTTGATTTTCTCATTGAAGAATTTGGCTAGGTAGTCACATTGTAGTTTAGAGGCAGGGGGATTTTCTTTGGGAGGTTTGGAGGTTTGCTTTCTGATGATGTTGATGAGCTCTTTGGGGCAGTTTTTGGCTTTGTCTAGGGTGTTTTGGAAGAAGGTGGCTTTTTCTTTGAGGATGTGCTTTTCGTAGTTCCTGCGTTCTTTTCTGAGTTGGAGAAGGTTGGTTGAGGATGGGTTTGCTCTCCAGAGTCTTTCAGCGGCTCTGAGTTGTCTTCTTTCAGAGTTGAGGTATTTGTTGAACCAGGCTCTCAACGGGGTATCTCTGACCTTTTTGTATTTCAAGGGGGGCTAGTTGGTCAAGGGCGGTTTTTATCGCTGCGTTGTATAGGGTAGTGAGCTCGTCAGTATTGAGGTTGTCTGTGTTAGGAGGGAGTAGGGATGATATTTTTTCTTCCAAGTCAGGAAGAGGGATAGAGTGGAGGTTTCTGTGCCATTGATGGGTAGATCGGGCTCGGTTTGGTGGCGCTGTAGCTTGGTTAATGTTGAATAGAATGATGTGGTGATCTGACCAGTCAATTGGGAGAATGTTGTTGATGCTTATTATTTTGTTTTTGGCTATGGTAGCATCTAGGGTAGAGCCTTTGTTGTGGGTTTGTCCCCTGCAGTTTTGGGTGAGGTCTTTGCTGAGTAGAAGTTCATTTAGGGACTGTATTAGTGTGTCCTTTTCGTTGTTCTAGTGGAGATTGAAGTCCCCAAGGATAATGTTGTCGGAGTTGTAGAGGGAGCAATGTGTTAGTAGGTCAGATAGTTGTTCCCCAAAAGTGGAGGAGTTTCCTGGAGGGTGGTATAACAGTTGGCATTGCGTTACTTTGTTGTCTTTTAGTGTTAGGTTGGTGCCGAGGTATACGAATTTTGAGGAGACGGTTTTTTTTCAGTTAATTTGATGCTATTCTCATGAATGATGGCTATGCCACCACCGCGATGGTCTATCTGTCCTTCTTGATGATAGAGAAATCATAAGGCAGCCATCTAACACCCATCATTCCCCATGTAGAAATCATTATGGCCATTATCCCAAGAGGGCTACATATAATGCCATGGCCAGGGTATGTAGCAGCCAGTGCCCCCCAAACCCCCCCATTTAAACATTATCTATTTCCATTTTCCTAACAGGACCAGGGGAAAATGTGTTCAACAGCTGTTTAAAGCCCGTAATCCCCAGTGAGTAAAGTAGCTACTACCATTTTGTACAGTAATCATGAAAATACAATGGTTGGTATATGTCAAATCCATTTAACGGCGACCATCCCCCATGTAGAAAATCCCTATCCCTATTGCCTACCTGGAACAATCTTATTACATTTCCAAATATATTTAATGGCCGTGTAACACCCATAATCCCCCATGCAGAACACAGCTAGGCTCATTTACCTCTTTCAACATTTACTAAATAACAATACACGGTATATGTTCCAGCGATTTAACCCCCATTATCCTCATTTGGAGAAACTGGAATGGTGTAGGCTGAGTAGCATGCGGGCTCCCGGCGCCCGGGCTGGTCTCTCCACTGGGTTAAAAGGTGCTGACCCGGTAATCATCTTCCATGCAGGCCTCGATCCATTCCAACACCAGGGCGCCGCGCAGTATGGCCACCATGTTGTAGTCATGCTGGCGGTCGGGTCACTGTGGTCAAGCTTTGACAGTCTTCACCCCCAGCTCCGGTATGTGGCAATGGTCCACTGCAGCGTGGCATCTGGAGAGTGAGTTAGGGCGCCACGCAAGTCACCAGCTTCAGCACCACCACTCACCAGTGTTGCAAGGACGGCCGCGGCTCAGTCATCTCACGTCGTAGGCCCGAGCTGGCACCAAAGCAGCAGATGGGAGGCGCACCTGGGATCTTTCCTTATGCCGCCAGCCCCACTAAGCTTAGGGCAAGTCGACAGTCAGTCATTCACGGGACGGGACCCTGCTGCCCTGATTTACAAAAACAAATGCAGCGAAGCCCAGGTGGTTCACATCCACTCGGCCATGTTGGCTGCTCACGCCCCCTAGATCTTTCTTTTATTGGTATCATATGCAGTTATCTCAGTGCCGGTATGATATGGTTGTGGAATTTTAGAATGAGCAAGAGACTCTCGGAATGGTTTGTAAATCTGGAATGTTGTGATTGATTTGTTGGAGGAGATTTGTATAGAAACACACAAGCCATTACTACTGCCATCACTGGGGAGGTTTACTGAGGTACATGTGAAATCCACATCCACAGGAGTATAAATTGATGCTCTCAGAGATTGTTTTCCACTCATAAGACTGAAAGAAGGGGTTTGATGTCCACTTTCAATGAGTACGATTCAATTTACAGTGTGTCTGAATCAGAGGTGAGCAGGCCACAAAATTTGTGGTGTAAGCCAAGCGATAGCTCTGGCCTGGTTGTGAGACCCAAGGTATGAACTAAGCCTTCAGAAGAGGTATTACATAAATCACGCAAAAAGGTAATACGTAGAATTTTGAACATTTTTAAATAGTTCAATATGTTTTGACACTGGTGTTGCACAAATAATTAAAAGAAGCACATCACTTAATATGTTACTATCACTGACTTAAAGAAAACAATTTCAGAATAAGCTCTGCACCAAAGAGACACATCCTTTAGCAAGACCATGTGATCGCAGACGTCCCAAAGAGTTTTTTCGCAAGTTACAGGCTCTCTCTGTGACAGACCTGTACAGTTTAGCTTGGCTGCAGCTGCTAGCTAGCATTTTTTACTTACATGTTCTGTAGTTTTCTGTTTCGAACTGAAATTCAGGAAAATCAGAAAACCACATATTTTTGTTATGATCTATACCAATTACAGTACCTCTCCCTCATTTAGCAGATTGCAGCTTGCAACTTTTCCTTTGCACAACTGTATTTGGAAAGCGGAGGTTCCTGAGTTGCATGTGGCCCCTTTATATTCAGATGAGACCTACAACTGAGCTAGAGCCAGGTTCCAGCCTTCAATGACTTACCCATCTATAGCTTGATTTAAGGCGTATACACTTGTATGAAGTCAATAATGCAACAACCACGTGCCCTTTCTGACATTTGCTTGACTTGGGTGACCAAAATAAATTCCATATCACTGGTTCACCCCTCTTTGAAAATCCATTGTGAGCTGATAATTCAGGATGATTGCAAAATGATATATCTAGACAAAACCACACATTCTGGGGGTATTATCGCCATTTTCTACTAAATTCATTTCATGTGCAAAACAGTCAACTCTTGTTAGTCGCCCTTTTTTATTATTCTTTTCCACTGAGGTACATAATTTCCTTTCAGAATAACCGAGTCATAGTGTTATCTCCACCCACTGCGATATAACAAGTTATTTGTAGAAGACCTCATTGACATTATGACTAATTAGATCCAATTGGGGTGTAAACAAATCTTTCTCAGGGATTTCAGTTTCCATTTGGATAGAAATAATGAGACACACATCTCATCTTAACTCCTACCTGGGAAAATGGTTTAGTAAGAACACTGCACCAGTCTACCCACGGTAAAGGCTTTGTGCTTGATCTCATCATTGCAAAGAAAGACAAGCAGATCACTGACCCTCTCCTCGTTGACTGGTCGGATCAACTGTATATCGCTTTGAATGTCCTCTCAGACCTCTACCCTCAACAAGCCAAACCTGAGGATGCCTTATTAACTGAGAGAAATGAAAAGCATTGACTATGACATACTACGTTCAATTATTCACTCTGTCTCACCCACTGAAATACCATAGTTGGAGCTATCCATATTACTGTGACAGTAGAATAGCATCAGCAAAGCCAATAGGTCTTGCCTTGGAAACTGATACTATTGTAGAAGTCTACATAAAATCAGAAACAGACTACGTTAGCTCATAGAAAGGAATATAAATTTATTACCGTGACACGAAGAAAGTTTACCAAGTTTCCGAATTGCAAAAGTTCAGCACAATCTTTTATTCCTGTAAACAACAAAAAGGCGTTTCGGTACATGTCTAGTAATATTGCAAGTACAAGTGAATTTCTCAGTAACTATGGACCAATACATCACATGTCCATCATCAGACTACACAAGTTACACAATTATTAGATACAGAGCCAATCAGAAGAAGCTAATAGTGCGTGCTACCTGCATTGTACAGGGCGGTGCATCCCCACATGTCCAGATTGTGACAGTAGGGTATTTCCAAGCCTTAGCAATGTGGTACCCAATCAGAGGTGGACGCTTTATCTTATTTATATATGGTGTGCTCACAGGGCATAACAGCCTTGTTGCTGGTCTAGCATGCAATTGCAAGTCACTAGTGATGTCTTTGAGCAAGTCTTGCATTATGTTGCATTAGAAGCTGTTTACTTCAGCAGAGTACATATGTTCACAAAAGGTCATATATAAGCTGTGCACGTTCTACAGGCCTTATCATCATTGAGTATCACATAACTAAGCAAGACAAAATAGATTCCATGCATGACAGAAAAACCTGCTTCCACATCCCGCCCTCTTATAATCAATGATGCACTTTATGCATGTTTCTCCATTTGTAATTCGCCTCCTTCCTCTCCTGTCTCCTGTTTCGTATCTTTTGTATATATACTCTTCATTTTCCCATAGCTACTGGGCCTGGGCCTGTGACAGGGTGGTGATGTGTGGCATTCGTGGTAGTACAAAGGAGAGGTAGCAGCTGCCGTACCATCCGGCGGGCGGGTGAAAGTATGCTAATGTACAGTATACAAAGAACAACCCCTTGTATCCCACTAACTCTGGTGACAGTTGTAGGAGACCATTTTTATCCCTCCCAAATTGGCATAATGTGCGCAATTGCCGTCACCTCCATAAATGTTTGGCATTGGCATTCCTGGGAATGTTCTCTTTCCACACTCATCCCACTTGCCCCTTAGCAGGTCATGAAATGTGCGGTGTACATATGGCCGGTCCCTTTACACCTTTAGACCTTTCTCGCCCGTTAGTAGTTCCTCACTTGTGCAATGTGCTAATGGAAGCTCGTCAGTAACCAGGGTGCTGTCTCAGGAGTTCCTTATGCACCAAGGTATGGTCACTGTGTCCTCCACCGTTAGGCTTGGCACCCCTTGGTCCTCCACCCTCTTGTCCCCCGGGGAGTGCCAAGCTGCTGGGTCTGTTCCCCTACCCATCCCTTGCCTTTGGCTTGTGTCAAATCTGTCTAAGAGTAACTGACCCCCCTTATTCGACTGCATGTTCATGCATGGGTGTCTTTAGTGCAGCGTGCCCAGGTCCATGACAGTTCACCTTCCCAAATGGAGATATCCCACTCTTCCTTGGACGCTCATATTTGTATTGATCAGTTGTGCTCCATGAGGGGTATAGTCCTGACCATAGTGCAACTCACATAGTTCAGCGTTGGTATTTAATTATAGCTCAATTTGTCATCTGCACCTATTGGTAGGTAGGTGTGAATTTTCCATCAGGGTTATGTTTTAAATGTTATATCTGCCATATTGGGCTGTTCTACCTTGATTAACAATTACCATTGCTTTGTTGCACTATCCTTGGTGCCTTTTGGTCACTCTTCGATATATCGCTATCAATTACACTTGGTATATTTGTGTCCTACGAAACCTATTCATTCATAAGAAACCTGTTGGGCATGAACCTTTAGTAAGAAATCTTTTTTTCCCATTCAACTAGAAATTTGGTACTCCTGTTGTACTATTGTAACACTCTATTATGTACGTCAATTTGTCATTAGACAGGTAATGCAACTTCCATGTAGGTGTATGTACTTCACAGCTTTAGATGGTAAAATGTGATGTACCCTATTACTCTGTAAGTCATTACTCTGTAATTCATTATCTACTAGGCACTGTTGGAGCAGGTGTGCACAAATACTGGATGACATAATACATGTAACTTTGCATCATCTTTCACTTTCTATTCATCATAGTCCTTTGCCCTCCAGGGAAGCTTTACATTTGATAATGCAAAGTCGAGGTGTCATTAAATGTTCATATTTCGAGGTAGGCGTAATTTCTTACGAACTCTGCAGGCATCATGAGCAGTACAGTAGCATAGATTACTGTTGGTACCCATAGTCATGGACTGCAGACAATGAAGGCACGTCGGTAGATTGACAACAAAGCTAATGGCAGTCCACCAGGCCAGGATAGTTCTGTGGATGCATAAATACTCCCTATTTCATTCCTCAACCCACCATTTCTTCTCTCAACGTCCTCTGCTGCTGGTGGGCAATATGCACAATGTAATTTCTGTGTTGCACTTATACTTTGGCTGGTGTCCACGAAACTTCTTTATTGCTTGCCTTCCTCCGATCTGTAGGCGTGCTGTCTCGAACGGGTAGGTCTGGGTTGACTTAACTGCACCGCCACACCTCCTGGAAATCGTGTGGCTGTGGAGGGGCACGAGCATGCAGCAAGGAGTCTTGTGGCTCGCTCTCCCATCCGTCATCAACGCTGCTAATGCATTGTGTACTGCTGTTGTACTGCCGTTGGTCTTGGCCCTGGCAGGTGCAAAATATGTCTCTAGTTCATTTTAATGGCATCTGAAAGATGGAAACAAATTCAAACCACTGGGCTGATAAGTCTCTCATGAGGCCAAAAAATGTCAGTCCTTGATAAAAACAACTCATTATCATATGAGAAAAATCAGTTATATAACTCTTTCCCTTTGTGCGCATCTGATCCACAGCCCATTGTACTAAGTGTGTGGTCTACTCTCCATTGAACTATTCCTTTATATTACCTGTGGCCAGGCATGAGAACAAAAGTTGTTCATTATCATACATTACGGACACAATTGCTAGCAATGTAAAACACATCTGCACAATATTTTAATCCCTAACTGGACATGATAAGGTGGAATCTTTACCAGGGGGCATATGCATCAAAATCATTTTCAAATCAGAAAGACCAATACAGGTGTGTGATGGGAGCAGGCTCTCTCCCCCTGTTCAAACCGGCGTTACCTTTGAAAGGACATAACATCTTAAAACATGGCATCACCTTCCTGCATAAAAACACCTTCCTGCATTTTTGTCTTTCTATGTGTTCTGCAGAATGCAGCATGCATAGAAAGAGGACATAATATGAGGAGAAATAAGAGTATTTCTCCTTGTTGCCCCACTACTACGCCTCAGGCGTAGGATTCGGAGGCATTCCCAGCTTTACAAAACGTTGTAAATCTTTGAATGTGTCAGGTTACATGGATGTTGCGTGGGAGCACGCACAGCAACACCCATGGAATGCTCCTTTCACGCAGAGTAATGCGTTGAAAGGGGCCCATATTTGCAAGGCCATAGAAAGTCACACAGGGTGACTTTACATGGTGTTGTAACTATGGGCAAGCCCATTGCGCTGCCGGTGTGTCAAAAAAGTGACGCACTGGCGGCGCAATATGCTTGTAAATTAGCCCCTTTGTATCTTAAAAACATTTTTTTATTCTGTAAAATATATCAATAACAAGAATAGTTATTCATTTTATACTGTATTCTTATATGTTAATACTCTTTATTAAACTAAAACCACAACTCATCACCTTTATAGTTGCAACACTACCACACATGGTTCGTTCTGTCTAGTTCCAGGCAAATGCACTGCCACGAAGAGCATTATAGCGCACCCCCCTTACAATCTAAACCTGTGGAGCACCATCATCATCATTCTTTCTAGTCACATGAACACACACGTATATGTATCAAAACACATAATACATTCATGTTCAAATTAACCGGAATTGTTCCCTCTCACTTCAAAATCATTCACAATCACTTTCCCTCTTACGTGCCTTTGCCACCATCACTCCATTTCACTTTCCTTTGTATCCTTCTAAACCCATGTGTTCTCTTCTCTAAAGTCCATACTTCCACAAGGCTGTCTCCTACTTGAACCAATAATATCATACTCCACCCATGCTAGCCTGTCTCACTTACACATTCAACCATTTTCATTTGCATCAACACATTTCAGGCCTTTTATGTTCTAGGGGATAAAACAATAGTGAATGAATAAAAACTTCCCTCATCGCCCACAGCGATGTGTACCCCCAGTATAGTAAGCGTGCAATGTCTCCATCCCATCCTGTGGACAAGATCCATCGGCAAATAGGTCTCCATCGGCACCTGGCAGTGCAGTGTTAGTTTAATGTGGTCATACCCAAATGTTTGTGCCAATGGCTAGCAGCCGCGGTCCTTGCAGGTAACAGCGGTGGGGTGGTGGGGCCGGGTATGGGGGGATTTCGAGGGACGATGCAGAGGGAAAATTAAATAAATAATTAATATTCCCTCTGCATCATGCCTCGAAATCCCCCCCACCCGGCCCCACCGCCCCACCGCTGTTACTTGCACAGACCACGACTGGTGGCTAGTACACAAGAATCATTAAGCAAAAGGCAGACACGGCTCAAGGTGGGGCATCTTTTGATGGCAATGTGTGGTACCAACACAGTCAGTACCCCCAGTTAGGAACCCCCTCTTCTATTATAGAGCAGGCGAAATCCCTGGTGCCATACCCCATTCGTGCTTTAGGGTATAGAATGCTATGTCAGCATCGCTGTACCACGGCGTGGTATCTGGAACGTGTATGTGTGAAATCCAGCTGAAGTCTGGTAATAACATCTATTTGGTATCCAGGTATCTAGTGCCTGCAGTAGTTCTGTAGTAGTCCACTACCCTTTTCTGCGTGCCTGGTTGCGAAAAAAATGTGTGATGGGGGGACATGTTGTAGGGTCATTTGACTCTTCTTAGGGCAGCTGTGATGTCGGTGTTACTTCACATAGGGGCCTGTCATAGAACCCACAACTTCCTCTTGTTAGGTTGTCTCCTGCATACTGCATACTGTAGTGTGTCAATTATTCTGGCATCTGACGAAGACGGTAAATGTGTACCATGGAAGCAAAATTTAGAGAGGTTGGGAAATTCCATCCGTGGGCAAGGTCTTGGCATGCTGCGCATAAGGGCAGCGTACCCAGGGGCCTCTTTCCATAAAAACTAGCCCGCACCAGCACTGCGGAGAGGTGTGGTGCAGCGGCCAGGGCAGCTGACTCCGGAGCACAGGGCTCACGGTTCGATCCCTGGCTCCGGCGGCAGCTCAGCACCATGTGACTCTGGGCAACAGCTCACTTAATTTCCACTCCGGCCCCCAGCGCCTTGAGACCCGTAAGGGTGAGTAGCTGCGCTATATAAAAACGGACTTACATTTACTTACTTGCATTGCATTCCTGCCGGTTGGCCTACTTGTTACGTCCCCCCTACTATGCATATAGTTGCGCAGTGCATTTCGATCTGTCACTCTTTAAAACAAACATTTCTTCTCTGTGCTTCTGGGTACTCTGTAAGGTAGTTGGCAGGGGTGAGGGACCTTGCCATGCCAAACCTCTGGGCCCCTGGTCCGTACTCGTTGTGT
The DNA here is from genome assembly GCA_963921515.1 of Calotriton arnoldi. NCBI lineage: Eukaryota > Metazoa > Chordata > Amphibia > Caudata > Salamandridae > Calotriton > Calotriton arnoldi. Next base: position 675,114 of record CAWUFW010006371.1, on the reverse strand, counting down.
TACCCCTTGCACAGAAGGAGGAATCAGCTGACAACAAGCACAACATTAAACAAAGCATAGATAGACAGATACGAAAAAACATATCTCTTCTTCCACGTTCTGCTACCTAAGAAAGAGCATAGGAGGAAACAAAACACTTTGCACCAAACTTGATATTTAAACTACCAATATATATTTTTACTTCCCTGCGTCCAGGGTTTATGAGCATTATACAAACTGTAAATTCTAAGAAAATGTAAACATCTTTATGCATATACATTTCATTTTGCATTCGAAGAATACATGCGTCTTTCTGTCCTGTCTGCAGTCACAGGATATTGGCACACTGGTCGGCTTTGCTCTTGGCACAAGGCCCAGAATTTGTGGCGAGCTGAAGGCGCCAGAGCAAGAGCAGGCTAGAAGAGTAAGTTCAATTCCACTGACATGTCATACTATAAAAGCGTTTGTAACGTACTTTGCAGAAAGGCTGCTCAGTAAGTTGTACTCCTGTTCCGCTGTCACTGCTCCTTTCATTGCAAGCCCTTTAATGTCTCTTCTGTGAATCCCTCATTTCTTTCTGTCTTGTTCATTTCACAGGCTCCGCAACTGTTGTACATCCCGTTCCTCACCCTTCCTTTGAAACAACGTATCAAGAGAGCTAGTGGGTGGAGAACACTCCAAGGCTGTTTGTTCACTTTCTATTTCCCCCCACCCCAGGCTACCAGGAGATATTAATTCTTGTATTTGCAGACGAAGTAATTGGCCATTAAGGCATGTAATAAATTTCCTAAACATTCGTATGTGAGCTATAGCCTGCTGGAGGTGAGATAGTATTTTATCTAAACCCCAAGAGTACACCTTGCTGGAAGTAAAATAAAACAAATATAAAGCATATTCTTTTGTGGTCTCTTATGCTATCTTTTATTAACGCCCCCGATCTTTTAGTGTATTGCCCATAGAGGCCACAGAAGAGACATGAATCTATCATCTTGCATTTACTTCTGTGCTGTCAAGCGTTTGTTGGGAACTAGGTTTTTCTATCTCATTCTCGTCCTTATCACTACTCCTATCATCTTCTAATAATGCCTTTAACAAATTATACTAATATCTACGGCATTCCCTTTTCCTATCAGCCATCTCCAAAAGGATGTTAAGTGCAGGGGCCGTTATAGGTTGAAGACAAGGATCATCGAATTTCTGAGGCCAGGGAAGGCTGTGTGTCACACAGGAGGGAACTCCTATGCCTTCTTGTAAACACTGACGAGTAAGATCGTATAGGGCTTGATGTGCGTGTCCCAAGTCACAATGAGCATTCTTAAATATGTTGTACAGTGTACCCTCATGTATTAACAGCTGAAAATCACTTGTGGCAAGCTCCTTATCTATTAATGGGGAAAATAAATTTTCTACATTCAGGTCTCGAATCCTTGCATCTGGTAGATGTCTCTTTAATTCCACCAATTCATTTCCCTTTGTGTCTCCTGCTGTTTGTGTATCTAAAACTGGGAGACAAGAATAGGTCGGTGCATCTATTTCCTCTTGCCGCCTTTCCCTACACTGTTGGCAGCTAGGGGAATTCGTCAGCGGTGCACGTTTTCTGTTGTCCCTACCCTCTGTAGACACGATGCAACCCATTTTATTTAGAAGCATAATGGCTGTCCCTGCTGCGTTACAAAATGATCACAATGGAATGAAAGGAAGTTGGTAAACTACAGCATATACCCCAGGTGACACAGTAGGGGGAATAAACATCACCTTCAGAAGCACCTCAGGCATTCAATCAGCCAGCTGCATGTTTGTTAATTTAAGCAGAGTGTGCAGTTCAGCATTCAAAAGGACAATTCATTTGCTACTAGTTCACCATAAAAACTTTAACAAGTGAGAGAGGCGGAAAGAGCTGGTAGATGCTAGGTGACCGGTGTCCTTTCAGCCGAAAAGTGAGATGACAGGAAAGTAAGAATCAGTAAAGTATTTGGATTTCCTTGCTAGCCTCCCCCAAGGGGAAAGAGTGCAGCTAAATCCAAATGAAACCGGCTGAATCCTCAGTCAGTGCGTCATACATATTGTTCAGATAAGGGTGAACTCTGCATACATTCACAGATTTGTACACATAAAGAACGAATAAGCGGGGAAACTTCCCTTAGCAACACCGGTGTATCCTATCCTTACACCCAAAGCCCAATCACGGGGAGCAAAGGGAGAAAAATGGTCACTGCATTCGAACAGGAAAATTCACAAGTACATAAAAATAATTAAACAATATATACCATGTGGCAATACTAAAATGTCATAATGAACAGCTGAGAAACGTAAATCGCCCTAATCTCACCCTAAGCATCTTATCATTAGCTTACCCTTAGCTCACCTTAATCACCTCTTGTCATCCTCCTCTTGTACCCAGGGCATTCCACACCTGGATACAACCGGACCCACTAGGGACCAGGCATCTGGAACCATGAAGGACATCAACCGCCAGGCGCACCCTCAATATGAGTCAATCACAAGGTCGACGGAAGAGACAAGTCAAATTCAGCGGAGCACCGCCTGCTTCCTGCTATTCCGGAAGGACCACCACCTTCCCCTACTGATCCGGAAGGACCACCACCTTCCCCTACTGATCCGGAAGGACCACCACCTTCCCCTACTGATCCGGAAGGACCACCACCTTCCCCTACTGATCTGGAAGGACCACCACCTTCCCCTACCGGCACTTACAAAAGCATAACACACCAGGAACACCAAAATCTCACAAATTAGTGTACAACCTGCACATACCTACACCTGGAATTCCTACAAAACAATGCACAATCTGCACAAACCTACAACTGAGATAGCCCCTGGTGTACCCACAGTTAATCGCCTGGGACACATACCAGCTGGAACACCTTCCCGAGGAGAGGTAGCAGCATGTTGCTGCAGTCACATAATTGGCAATAAAACCCCAAATCAACTAACATTACGGAAAATTAAGAAACAACACAGCAAAATAACCAAGTACTAACCTCCTCCCTTATTGTAACTAGGTGGACACCAAGTTACATCTGGAGACCCAATGGCGTCCAGAAAGAGGCAGCGCAGCAGGGCCTACCACCCTGTGTCTACATAGAAGTCTACATAAAATCAGAAATAAGACTCCGTTAGCTCATAGAAAGGAAGAAATATTTATTAACGTGACATGGAGACAGTTGGCCATGGTGACCCCAAATCAACTAACATTACGGAAAATTAAGAAACAACACAGCAAAATAACCAAGTACTAACCTCCTCCCTTATTGTAACTAGGTGGACACCAAGTTACATCTGGAGACCCAATGGCGTCCAGAAAGAGGCAGCGCAGCAGGGCCTACCACCCTGTGTCTACATAGAAGTCTACATAAAATCAGAAATAAGACTCCGTTAGCTCATAGAAAGGAAGAAATATTTATTAACGTGACATGGAGACAGTTGGCCATGGTGACCAAGTCTCCGAATTGCAGAAGTTCAGCACAATCTTTTATTTCTGCAAACCACAAAAAGGCTTTTTGGTACATGTCCAATAATATCGCATGTACAAGAGAATTTCTTTGCAATTATGGACCAATACATCACATGTTCGTTGTCAGACTGCACAAGTTAAACAATTATTAGATGCAGAGTAAATCAGAAGAAGCTAACAGTATGTGCTATCTACATGGTACATGGTGGTGCATCCCCACGTGTTTAAATTGTGACAGGAGGGTATTTGTAAGCAATGCGGTAACCAGAGGTGGACACTTTATCTTATTTATATATGGTGTGCTCACAGAGCCTAACAGGGCCTTGCTGCTGGGCTAGCATGCAATTACAAGTCCTGAGTGATGTCTTTGAGCAAGCCTTGCATTATGTTGCGTTAGAAGCTATTTACTTCAGCAGAGTATATCAGTTTACAAAAGGTCGTATATAAGCTGTGCATGTTATACAGGCCTTATCATCATTGAATATCACAGAACTGAGGGGCAGATTCCAATGGCGGTCCCACCGACAGATAGCTCTTTGGTCCGACCGCCGGATTACAATACCTGCTGTCGGACCACAAGCTGTTGGAGGGAAAACCGCTGCATCCGCCAGGATTTCAGATTCCGACGGGGCGGTGGTCGGAAACGTAGTCCCGACACGAAGTGGTGCCGTTGGGATTACCATGTCCCTTTCCGACAGCCTTTTCATGCCGGCCCGACAGCCTTTTCATGGTGGTCCGACTGCCATGAAAAGGCGGTCAGAAAGAGACTTTGGGGGCACACAGGGCCCCCATCCCTCATGGGCCCCTTCAAATTGGCCCTGGTGACACCATGTTCCATGCTCCACATGGTACATGGCACACGGTGCATGGATGTGCGCAAAGTGCTCTTTAACACTGCAAGTTGTGCTGCGGTCCTTTTCCTGGGCTGCAGCACAAGCCGCAGTGTTAAAGATCAATTTCCGACTGCCAGCACAGCGGTCCTATCAGAATTGGGCGGTCGGACCGCCGCCTGCTTGTTGAGCGGTCTCTTGACCGCCATGATAGCGGGCGGCGGTCCTACTGCCCATTATCAGAATAAGGGCCTAAGCAAGACAAAATGGATTCCATGCATGACAGAAAAACAAGCTCCCACCATATGATTAAATAGTTTTTATTTTTTGCAGGCATATGCCACAAAACGTAAAAGAAAAAAGATAGGCAGCCACCTAAACGCGTGCTTGCTATAGTGATTTTAAATTTATATAAACTCAGTGATCTAGTGGCTGTATTGGTGAAGTTTTTTTTAAACGGCTAGCCTTTCAATTGCGCTATGCATTTTATTATTATTGTTTATGAAGGGTACAAGAAAAAATCACCACCTACCCAAGCATTTGAATCACAGGCAGCACAGTGGTAAAGTGACACTGTCTGACAGTAATATTAAGGACACAAAAATCAGTCACCAAACAGGCTGGGGAAATAAAAAGTTGTTTTTTTAAGTTAATATAAAAACTAAATAAGAGTAAAAAGCACTCTTTGAATCAGCTTTGTCACTGAAGTGGCAGAACTATATTTAGGCAAATATGAGCAATGTGCACTGGCTTTCCTTTTGTGCAGTCACTGTAAATGAAGGGAGACGAATGGTAAAGTGGGCTGACCCAGTGCCCCATGGTTATACTATGGTGGGTGCAAGCAAATTGTGACTAGCTAATCCTATGGGACTCAGGGACCCTCTCTCAGCGAACAAATATGCAGTGAGATAGCTAAGCGTTTTGTCATCAGATTCAAGACATCCAATATGGTACTGAAAAAAGTATCTGCTTTCCCTGACAGAGATAATATCAATCTCTTTGGGAAAAAAAACCTTCAGGTTCTTGGATAGTCTTCCTTACCTTTATTTCTGTTGAACTAATCACTGCAAATACCAAAGCATCTTAACAATGTTCTTCAGACCCTGTCACTTCAGCCCTTGCAAAAGACCACATTGAAGCTCCATCATCTCTATAAATGATTAATGCCTTCCTCAACCACAATTTGTTCCATGGCTTCTTCTCAAAATAAATGATGCTGACCCCGAACCACTAGATAACTGTTGGCCAATCACAGACCTTACTTTTATTGCACAAAATGTGGAAAGGTGCATGGTCACCAAGCTAGAAAATTTCTCTACCAAAAACCAATTTCTAGGTGAATTCAAATCTGGCTTTGATTCAAGATAAAGTAATGAAAACTCAGGACCAAAAATTGGGGATGATAGTGGGCATATCTGTGAGAAAGAAAGCTCATACATCCTACTATTTCATGATTGAGGAAGAAAGCTCATACATCCTACTATTTCATGATTTTTTTGCAACATTTAATGCTGTAGACCATACAATTCTCTTGAAAGCATTCCACTATTCTTGAATAATTTATATTGTATCTGACCAATAGTTCTCAGTGCAGATGAGAGACCCTCTCTCTAACCCTAACTCCATCCCCTTTGGCCTTTCCCAAGTTCCATACTCACTTTACTACTTTTAAATTTTTATATTTAACCTTTACCCTCTTTACTGCTGGGACTCCCCTCACCGCCCCCCATCCCCCAGCCCAATGCTGACCCCTTTTTTGGCTCTCTGGGTTAGTTTGCGCTTAGGGCTCCATTACATTTTTCCACATAAGGTACCCACACCAAAATTGCATCCTTCTTTTCCAACATCATGGGAATTCTAAAGGTACCCAGGGTTTGTGGATTCCCCTGGGGGGGACTGAGAAAATAGCCAAAATATAGCTAAAGTTTGAGTTTTTGGGGAAAAATAGGAAAACAGTGCTCTGGATAAAAATATCTGTTCGTTTTTTCTAAAAATTGCATCAACAAACGGTTTGCTGTGCTAAAGTCACCATCTTCCCAGCTTTCAGGAACATGCAGAGCTGAATCCAAAAACATTTTTTTTTCACAGTTTTGGCATTTTTCAAAGAGGTAGCCTAGTTTTCCTATTGTTTTGTGCTTTCAGCCTACTTCCAGTTTGTAATGGAAACTAGTGTAAAACCCATGGGTGATCTAGGAGAGCTATATATTTCTGAAAAGTAGAGAACATTTCGAATTCATCAAGGGTCCTATGTGTAGAAACTAACTATTGAAATAAAGAAATATTGAAAATGGGTAGGAAAAAATAGCCATTTGTGTCAATGCTTTTATCTGTAACTTTTCATCACAATGGCTGCTTTAGAAAAGCAATGTACCATTACATTTGCTAGACCCTTTTTACTGTGGGGCTATATAGGGTTTGTAGGTTCTCCAAGAACCCGAGGTTCCCAGAGCCAACAACTGAGCTACACCGTACAATGTTTTTTCATCTTGTATTGAGTATAGACCAATTCATATGGTGAAATATGTGGAGTGAAAAAAGTGTCACGGTAACCTATGTATTTCTTTAATGGACACAAGATATGGAGTTTAGGAGCAGTGGTTATTTGCACATCTCTGAATTTGTGGGTACCCTTATGAGCATATCATTTAGAGGGTACTTTCAAAATCTCATCTTTCTTACACTGTGGCTTACATTTGGATGGCACAAAAGCAGCAAAATCCATTTGATAATAGCAAATATTCTACTATTCTATGCTCCAACATGTCTTTTGATAAAAAGGTACCTTGCTTGTGTGAGTAGGCCTACTGCCTGCGGTAGGAAACGACCCAAAACGCAACATGAATACATCACATTTTTGCACTCAAAACCTGTAATTTTTTTTAAACTTGACACCTAGGGAAATCCAGGATGGGTAGACTTGCATGGCTCTCATCAGGTTGTTTTACCCAGAATTCCTTGCAAACCTCAAACTTTGACTAAAAAACACATTTTACTCACATTTCTGTGATGGAAAGTCCTGGAATCTGCGGGGAGCCACAAACTTCCTTCCACCCAGCATTCCCCTCAGTCTTCCGATAAAAACCGTACCTAACCTGTGCAGGTAGGTCTAGTGCCCGCAGCAAGAAATGGCCCAAAACGCAACATGGATACATCAAATTTTTCCACTCAAAACGAACCTGTTTTTTGCAAAGTGGGTAGCTGTAGATTGTAGGCCGTAGTTCAGCCAGCACCCACGAAAACTTGCAAACCTGTACATTTTTTAAAACAAGACAACTAGGGGAGTCCAGGGTGGTGTACCATGTGTGGATCCCATGAGGTTTGTTTTACCCACAATGCCATGTAAACCTCAAATTATGTTTGAAATCATGCATTTTCCTTACATTTCTGTGATGGAAACGTCTGGAATCCGCAGGAATACTCAAAATTTCTATCACCAAGCATTACCCCACTTGCGCCGACAACAATGCTACACCACTTGTGTGGCTGGGCCTAGTCTCCTGTGACAGTAACGTATCAAATCAATATCAGTTGGAGCCAGAAAGACTGTTGCCGCATTTACTTGGGGTTGGAACAGGCACCCCTGTATATATATTTTTTTTAAATCCCTGATGTCTAGTGGCCTTTCTGCCTCCAAGGGGGGGCAGATTAGGGGTAATTACTAGGGATTGGCGGAGTTCACAGAGTTTAACTCCGCAAGCTACGCATGTTCCGCAAGTGTACAGAGTTGCTTGCCGCGCCTGTTTGCGCTACGTTTTCCTTCAAACATAATGCGACGTGCGTTCTCGCTTTGGAACAGCACCACCTGGTTCACATGAGCGTGGCCATCTTGGTTTTGCTCTGTTTATGGTGCTGGGCCTATTTTTCAATTCCTCCTAATCTTCTTAATCCTACCCCTCTAAAACTACCTACTCCTCATGTTTTATTATATCCTTACTCTGTGTCTTTGTGTTTTTGTATTTAACATTTATTTCAAATTTTTTGTGTTTTTTGCGTGACTTTTTGTACTTTATTTTTCAATTTACTTTCTTTTTCCTTCCTTTCTTCTTTTTCACTCTTCTACTTTCTTCCCTTTCCTAGCCCCCACCCAGCACCATGGAAGAGCAGGTGAGCGGCAGCGCCAGACACCCCCGAACCACCAGCCTCAGCTGCCTACCTTGTTTTAGGCCACACAGAGAAGAGGTGCAGCCCGCACACTATTCACTGAGGTGGAGGTGGCAGCACTGTTTTTTTATGTGCAGCGCCACCTTCCCTCCACCCTGGCAGCAGGCGGCAGTCCTGGTAGTGGCTACGCCCTCTTGCAGCAGAAGCAGGTTTGGGAGAGGGTGCTCCAGGCTGTTTGTCGCTGTTCGGGCATCAAGCGCCCCCAACAACAGCTGACGACATCAGCGGACATCTTGGGTTGGGGCCAGGGCCTGCTTGACCTGCCGGGCATGGAGGTTGCGGGGCTTGGTGAGTAATAATTATTTATTTATTGTGTTCTATCTATATTGTGTTTTTTACCAATTAGCAAGCATGCTGCTCACACTCAGGTAGGTTAAGTTTATGCTACAAATATTATATGATCATCCTAGAATAGACAGATGCTCGGTGGCGCTACCTGATCCTACTTGTGTCGTTGGCGCTTGCTTGGACTGTTTATTTAAGAAGTCATGCAGAGTCTCCTCTGTCCTGTCACTGAAATAGTGGTATATTACACAGTGAGCTAGCTCATTCTTCTTTCACTTCTCTGTGTCTTTCTTTTTGTAGCTCATACAGTCCCATCTCCCAACCCCAAGTGATTTCCCAGTGATGTGTAGAAAGTATGAATTAACTAGTAACTATGCATGCATCAGCATGTGTGCATTGAAAATAAATGCAGACTGAGGTGATTCGTCAAAGGTTAAGAGATTCAAAATGAGAAGAGAAGCAAAGATCGCCTGGCTTTTCAATGATTGCCAACCAACAAAATGCTTAACGTGATGTTTTGCATTTTGATAGAAGAATAAGAAACTGTAACCGAGCTGTAGTGATGTTTTGTTTTGTGGTTATATTTTGCTTAAAAAAACCAGGGGAGGCGTATCTGGCATCTCAAATTATAAATGTGTAATGTTTTTTCTAGCCGCACAGACCACCAGTGCCAGGGACTGCGGCCCCAGCGGAGGGGACGCAGCTGCAACGGTCACAAGTGAGGGGGTAGAACCAGTGGCAGCAGGGGCACGCAGTGGTAAGTCACATTGCTTACTTATTGACAAAAATTAATATGCTCACTGCGAGGGCGTTGACTGACTTGTGAACAACACCCCCACTTTAGCAGATACAGTGGGAGTTGAGTAGTCATTATCTCCTCTTCTATCTGTAACTCAGCAGACAAAGGTTCATGAATGAACTTTAACCCCTTCGATGCGCGTGACGAGCTCAGCTCGTCATGCTGCGCGGTAGCGCTGTGCGCATGACGAGCTGAGCTCGTCACGACCACACCCGCGATCGGAATGTCCAGCACACGAGCGGAATTCCGATCGCGGTCAAGGGGTTAAGAATGACAGTTTGATTGGAAAGACAAAACAGGATGGAAGGAGAAAGGATGAGTGACATGTATGTAATATATGAGTGAAAGGAAACGTGTGTGAAAGAAATGATGCTAGGTGGGTGATGATGATAATATGAATCAATCTGCATGGCTGGGTGAAGGATGAGTTGAAACTAAGGAATGCTTGGGTGGGTTAAGGCAAAGCAGGATTGGTGAATGGAATGGGTGAAAGCAAGGATGCATGGCTGGGTAAATGGATGTTGGTGAAAGGTTTGTTCAGAGCAATGTTTGGATGGATGGATTAATTGGATAATGATGACTAGTTTTCTATGGCAAAAGATTGGCTGAGATGAGAGAATGTAAAGCTGAAATGGTGCATATCAAAGCCAAGGGTGAAGATTAAGATTGCTAGAAGAACAATGCAATGCTGAATGGATATTGTATTTTGATGTGGACGGGATAGTCTGTGATGAACGTGCCAAAGCTATATCCCAGTCCTTCATCCTTTCACTGACTGAACTGAGGGGCATCGCTTTTCCCACCGTCTACTTCCTCAATGGATGTAGGTTATAGCTGACGGAGTTAAAGGTTAATTTGGCCTGAGGTGATAACAAAATTAACATGCACATAGCAACTCAAGGATTCTTGTTTGGCAATCCCTGTTGACAGCGCGTATGACCAGCTATCAAGATAAAATCTAAATACCTTGACCCAAGATCCAACAAGCTTCCCAAACCTCACAGAGAGTGAGACAAAGGTCCAATCACTTTGGACAGTTTGTAGAGGACAGCTTGTTGTATTTTGCTTTAGGTGTCCGTATATAGGTTTTCCTGAAACATGTCCTTATATAGGCACAATTCACATTGCCCTTATATAGGCATAAGATCCCAGTCCTTATTTAGGCATTAGCCATGCTATCCAAATACAGGCATGGTCACCTACATCCGTCCACCCTAACGTCACAACGAGTTCTTAGAAACCAGACCCTTAAGCTCTTGGGAGTTCCCCTAGCACAGGATTATTGATTTCTCCAAGAACTCATTTATTATGCATGAACCGCTATTCCTTAAGGGTTCATTTCTGACGTCTTCCTCTGCCCAACTTTACGTCAATGCTAACATTCCAAGGCACCTACCGGGTATAAATATACCTTCCCTTGCCCAAGCAAGTAGGAGGAGACCTCGACTTTAGAGGAGCCCGTATCCCGGCCTGACGCACTGACAAGAGACGCTGTCATCCCTGCTCACAGAGAATCCAGCTTCCGCTTCCAGTGTTCTGACTCCCTTCGCGGGGTGTTGGAGTTCGAGACCCGGAAAGAGATTCCTACCTCTTTCATTCTCAAGGTATGGAGCTGACTAGAACCTAGAGGGACTCTTGGCATACTAGACTCTTGCCATACCAGACTTGGCATACTATAGCATACCATACTATAGAATACATCACCTACTTCTTACCTTGCACTACACTTAGGGTAGGTACACTGGGGTAGAACTAGTTAGAGAAGCATCTTATGAGTACTCGCATTTTTAGCTTATGTTATTTATGTATATGAATATATGTGTCATAGCTAAAAGATAATGCTAGCACAGTATTATTTCTTTCTACTGCTTATGCTGTACATTATATATCTTGCATACTGTCTTGTGATCATAACAGCTCATATCTCTTACACGAGAAACAAGACTGTTCAATAAATCCTTTTATTGAAATGCCCGTCTATTCTTTCTGTGTAACTCTGAAGAAACTAAGCATGCACGATTAGCTGAGTGAAACTGTTATCTGTTGTTTCCACGATTCTGAGAGTGTTCCGATTCTAAAGGGAAACAAAAGTTGTCATGTTTATGCGGTTGCCAGAAACTACTCCCTTCTTGTTTACAAGGAGTTTCTAGTGGCCTCTGAGTTAGCTGGCACAAAGTAATTAAGTTTAATATACTCGATAGGGGCATACTGACCTCAGTCCTATGCCAAACCTATAGGGTATATTATTCCAATGCGCAGAGCCTATTAGGGAAATAGGAACTACACTACATGGCGCCCAACGTTTGGTAAGGCACTAATTTAACGCTAGATACTGAGTAACTCAGTCGTGCTTTTCTCTCAGAGACCCCTACTCACATACTCCATAAGACGTCTGGAGTGGGTAGGGTTAAGTATCCGCCAAAGCTAAATAGGACAAAAATCCTATATATTAGCTGTTTGGTTTGTTCAACGTTGAAGGATACAGTGTTCCAAAATATTGTGCACCTTATCTTTTGTTTCCTTGAAACTTGTTCTACATTTTTCAAAAAACAATGTCCCTGAACGGGGATACTGCCACAGAGAACGGTGTAGCTGCGGCTGACCCAGTCGTAATAGCTTTTAACTTTACAGGTTTAAATGAAACCGATGAGGGTGTTATAAACATCCCTCCAAACTTAAGGAGAGCCATCACTCTAAAACTTATAAAACACGGCCTATCACCAAGAGGTGGTAGAGCAGTTTTCGTGATAGAGGCACACGAATACTTTCAGCCAGAGGTATTCTATTCATGGATAGTATTCCCAGAATCAAATCCAGTAACAAAAGTGTTTCACTTCTTTAAAGAAGATGAACCACCAGAGGAATATATTCCTTTCGAGGATATTGAAATTCCACTCACATACCAGGAGCATAATCTCTGGTTTAAAGGCGCCCTAAAACATCACAAAAACATTACCAGGCTCGGTCCACTAGGTAGACCAGGAGCAACATGGCCGATTCTAGCCGGCTACACACCTCATCCTGACATCGATGAGATGTCAGACGAGGAATTACTTACTCAACTACAAGAGTTAATAAAAATTTACAGACAATTAGTCCAATATGTCATGCGGACTTTCACAGTCCAACCACCAATGACCATTCCAAATCAAACCCCTCAACAGGGGAATACACTAAAAATTACTCCACAGACTTTACACGCAGTCATGGGTAAAATGCCCACAAAACGTGAACAAATTCCATTCTGGATAGCTCAAAAAATTACTCAAATCGAAGCAGTATTTCCAAATACTAGCCCTTATGAGAAACACAGAATCCTAACAATCTGTTTACAAATGGGGATCACACCACAACTGGAAGACTGCACCACTTGGGGCGCAGTCGTTGCTGCCATCTATACTAAAACACATGGTGTTCCATCAATTGCAGTAATACCAGATGTCCTGAAACAAATTCAAAACGAATACGGGGCAGAACCTGCTCTGAATTTAGGTATGAAATTACTGAAAAACTTCGACCAGGTCTCAACAATAATATTATCTAATATTAAAGGGAGGCAGCATCAGTGGCGATCCGCCAACGCTTAAGGGAATTTGATGTAACAGAACATCAACATGAACTACCCAGAATAATAGAAAAATCTTATGCAGAATTAGGCAGAGATAGTTTGGGTGGAAAACCTTTGAAGCCAAAACTATCTGAAAGTCCTGAGAAGGACTCTATTAAACAAAATCCTACATCCTCTAAAAAGAAGTGGGAAACTAATAAACAAAATTCAAACGAGACACGTTCTCAATCCCGAGGTAGGTCTCCTCAAAAGGAGCCCTCTGAAAGGAGGTATAACCTCAGGAATAGGGATAATTTAAGAAAACCTGACAGGTATCAAGATACTGATACACGTTCCTCTCGTACCTTTCAGATATCGTCACAGACATCAGAAAGAAGAGGACGGTCAGAACACAGAGAAGAACGTGTGAAATCCAAAGACGATAAACACGTTCAGAAAAATAAATCAAAACCTCAATTCACAAAAAAGAAGGTAGCAGGTCTGAAGATCAGACATGCCGAGAATACTGAGAACACAGCTCAAGAACGGAGAATGGGCTCAGACAATGCTGGACAGTGCAGCAGAAGTAACAATAGCTCGCCAGAACCTAAAGGAACTTCTGGAGATAGTGGACTTGAATGAGTACATCACAGTAGAAACTGTAGACACCAGGGTTAGTACTCCACAAAAGTTATATGAAATAACACTCTGAATGGAGGGAGACATACCAAGAAAAGTGAAAACACTCTTTTGGGAGAAACTTTCAAGGGGTTATGATATACTTCTAGCAGAAAAAGACTGGCCACCACAATTTGTCAGGGAGTGCCCACATGGCGAGGACATCATTATGCCCGCCTTCTCCAACCATATTCCAATTCACCTAAAATATACTTATGCCAGGAAATGGGCAGTTGCCCAGGCCCCAGCATTATACAAAAATCATGTAGAATGGGATGAGGACTCACCTCACCACAAAATACAGCTAAAAAATCAACCTACTGCACAAAGGCAGTACCCAATAAAGCAAGAAGCTAAAAAACAGGTCAGGGAGATCTTAGATCAACTTGAATACCAAGGGGTGATTGAAACATGCACCTCCTCAATGAACAATACTTTGTTTCCTGTATCCAAACCAGACAATACATATCGTCTAGTTTTGGATTACAGACACTTGAACACTTATTCCAAAACATTTGCAGTGCAAAATGCACATAGTACAGCATTAATGAATAACATTGTGCGTAAAAAATATAAAACCACATTGGACATTTCAAATGGTTTCTTTTGTCAAAACATACTACCTGAAAGCAGGTACTTAACAGCTTTCTCAATAATGGGGACCCAGCGTCAATTTTGTAGACTCCCACAAGGGTTCAAGAACAGCCCGGGGTTATTCTCAGCGAGGGTATCAGAGTCACTACAAATTTATGATAATGCGGCATTGTCATATGTCGATGACATCTATCTGACAGACGATGACCAAGATAGGCACTTGAATAGGGTGAGTACCATTATATTGGGTTTCGCCTCTGAAGGCTATAAATTCAACTTTAAAAAATCCAGAATTGCCCATCTCAATGTCCTTTTCCTAGGATATGAGCTTTCAAGTGAAGGCAAGAGCCTGGCAGCTAACTTTTTAGAAAAGTGCGCGCTGCTCCAACCTCCAAAAACGCTGAAAAATGTACAATCCATCTTGGGTTTCCTAAATTTTGGAAGAACTTACATTCTAAATTACGCAGAAAGGGTTAAACTTCTCTACGAATTAATCAAACCTGATTTTTCAACAAAACATTGGACACAAGAACACACAGAAATCCTGCGTTCACTCCAAGCTAACATGTTAGCAACAAATCACTTACAAACACGCGTAAATAAACGCAATTTAGTGATCCGAATAATTTCGGGACAATGCGGATTCACCTATTTAACATTTAATGAGGGTGAAAAAGTACCAATAGCATACAAATCACATTTGTATACACAAGCAGAAATGCGCTTCACTTCAACAGAAAAAATACTGACATCAGTTCAAACCGCTGTAGCAAAAGAAAGAGCTCTAGCTCAAGGGGAACGCATTATTGTCGTAACTCCAGTACCAGCCTTAGAGGCGGTTACAAAAGCGAGCATTCCAAATGCAAAAGCTTTACATCCTAGATGGATACAATGGGTTAATTCTCTTGCTGCAACAGATGTTGAATATGTTTTTGATCCTGATCTAAAAACACAAGCGTTCCTGCAATATGAACATGAATGTCCTCTGCCCACTGAAATTTTGCCTCTAGATCAGTACGAATTTATAATTTATACTGACGGATCAGCACAACCCGCTACAGGGATTAAGCAAGCTTACAGTGCAGCGTGCGCAATAGTTAAAGGTCGCTTGCAAGATGGTAACTTCAGACCAATGGTCACTAAAACTCAATCTCTAGGAGATTGTACAGCTCAGCGAGCTGAACTACAAGCATTCAAACTGGCACTTGAAAATACAGATCGCGAATTCCCCACACTTATAGTGTGCGATTCTTTTTACTGTGTTCAGTCGTATAATGAATATATACAGAATTGGCTTGAAAATGGGTTCAAAGATGCAAAAGGTGGCACAATAAAGCATAAAACGCTTTGGGAACAAGTAGTTCAGTTGAGAGACGAACTACCAAAAGCTCACGTGATACACACGCTGAGTCATCAACGTGATGGCGTTCACGTTGCAGGGAATTCATTGGCTGATGAAGCCGCAAAGGGGGCTGTTCAGACGGCTTCCGTAGCTGCGATCACTCATTCAAAAACGAGAATAGACAGTGAGATATTGTTGGCTGTCAATGCTTCAAGCAAAGGCAGTGGTGCAGCGTTACCAAAGAAATGTCCACTGAAGTACTCTTATGTAATTGATGCGAACAACGTTCCTTTTGCTCGAATCCCTGGAGTGGGGGATAGGGTAATTCCAAACATGGAACGTAGAGCAGCTTTGATTTATGAAGCACATCTGGGGGAGGGTCTGTCACATCAAGGGATCTCTAAAACAATATTAACATTAAAAGAGATGTATGGTGGCCTGGAATGAATACATAGATTCACATCTTCATCGATGACTGCAGAGACTGCAATAAACAGCATGGTGCAGAACGCCATAAGACACCAGACTACGAAGTAGCCTGCCCAGTACAGACACCATTGTTAGACAGCATTAGACTATCTACGCGCAGGCGTCCTTTTGGACAAATGCAATCCCACAAATACTAAGTCAAGGTTCCTATGGATGTGGCCTCAGCGCTCGGCTGACGCTCGAACTGTTATAAAAGATTTGCGAGTCTTTATCGGCACATACGCAATTGGCACACTACATTCTGACCAGGGCCCTGCGTTTAGCTCTCGGGATTACAAAGAAGCCATGGCCAGTTTGGGCGTAGCATTGCGGTACTCCTCTCCGTCTCATCCTGAGGGAAATTCTGTTGTGGAAAGGAAAAACCGGGACATAAAGCAGTCTATAACAGCTAGAGTATTAGGTTCGGGTGATGGGTGGGTCAAACATCTTTATGGGGTCCAACGCTCATTAAATAATTTGCCAAGAAGTTCTCTAGGGGGGGTCACTCCATATGAAGTCCTATTTGGGACAAGAATGTGGGTTCCTGATCTCGAATGTAAAGGCACAGTGGTGGAAAATAAACCCTTTGATATCAAAGATCGTTTGGCTGTTTTACAGGATCTAAATGAACTAAGATCAAAACAAAGCAACGTGTTCCTGAAGCCAACCACCACTGGGGAAACACCGGCAGTCCCAGCAAGGCCTGTCTGGATCCCAAAAGTTGGGGATCTAGTCAGAGAGAAGATTGCGGACAAGAAGGAATTTGGACCTTCTTACAGACAACCAGTACCTGTCCTAGCCGTCCACAGAACAAGAACAGTACTTCTGCCGCCCCTTGCTGGAAAAAAGGAGAAAAGATTTGTGACAATCGACCTCATCAAACCACACTATGTGGCCAATACTAAATAGTAGGCCTCGTGGACTCCGACCTAGTAGCAGACGCACTCCTCTCGCTACTATCCAAGAGGTTCAGACTGAAAGACTCATAACCATCGAGAATTCAGCAGTAAAAGATGAAGGACTAAGCAACAATGCTATGGAACTCATCCCTCTTGAAACTCAAGTAACAGTTCGTCCAGATACACCTGTCTACACCAACGTAACACGTGATCAACTGGTTCCAGCGATTTCAACAAATCCTGATGCAATTTCAACAATTGACCGAACTGCTTCTGGCTATTTCATTAACTTTGATACGTTTTCTGAGGATCCGAGTGAGCCTGAAACGACGCCAGCCTCAAAAACTTTCAAACAACAAGTACAAGACCTTTTTCATTTTCTGAAAGAGACTTATCTGGTTTTACAATGGATTGAAATATGGATTATTTCTGGAATAATTTTCTTTCTGTTTTAGCTAGCTTTGGTTATGACTCTTAGCATGCTTATAAATGGCAGATACATTCGTAAGGACACTGAAAGTAAAAATGTGAACTTACTTTTAAAACAACACAAATCTTCCCATCGTGAATCAAGAGACTTGTCAGCAGTGAACATCACAGCCGTTCCTATACAGGTTGGTATAGTTTGGGACAAAACCGATTTCGACATATTCGGCCCGACGGAACTGTTGAAGATTCCACATTTATTTAAAATTTCATTAAGTGACTTTATTACCTCCAGTACCTATTCTGATGATTGGGACTTTGAGACTTTTAATGATATGATGTCTGATCTAGAAAGGTCTGCTGCGTTCTCTAACAATGAATACTTAGAGGGCTCATCAGACTACGAACAGCTTTATTGTTACAACCACTATGGTCATCATTTTTTGCATAAATCTGCAACACCTAGAAATGTGTTTATGTTTAACCAATGGGAACATTGTCCTACACCACCAAGGGGTAGTTCAAAAACGTTTGCAAATAAGTTTCCATATTTTTCAGGGTACAGTACATCTGATCCAGAATCATTTTACTATAAGAATGTAAACAAAACAGGACAGAAAATTATGTTAACTAATACAAAACAGATTTATTCTGCAGCCTTTATTACCCAACTGTCTAGACAAGGATTTGACTTTTGGAAAGACACAATCGACACAAAATCTGTCTGGGGTTCTAAAGATTGGCAAGTGCAGGGGATAGAAGCTTTGTTTAGAGCCTGTATCATCCCACAGCAAATAATGTTTTTGAATGACACTGTGCAACAAACGTCTTGCCTTGGTTTAGCTAAGATCAAAGACATGAACACACCTTCTGTACCAACACCTGCAAGTAATAGCACTACACAGGGAGCGGTCACAGTAGACACAATACTACAAAACAACAGATCAGAAAAATGGTTGCTCTGGCCCACAGACACAAACATCTGTCAAGAAAGATTCCTGAATAGAATACAGGGCTTTACTATCCATAGGCCAGACCCACGTTATGTAGGAAAATTGTGCCTCGACTAGTTACAAAAATCTACACTCGAGGATGTGAAACAACACTTATCTTTACTTAAAGAAGACGCAAACCTTAGGGATTTCTTGCAAGGACCAAGAAAACCACGTCAAAAACGTTTCATATATGCCAGCATTTATGCTGCTTATAATGAGATATGGAAGGTTTCACAGGCAGAGGCCGCAAAAAGAATACATGAGCTTGATCGTATTAACTTAGAGAAATCTCTCACTGTGGTCGACAATGAGTTAACAACTTTGTCATCCAGAATTTATTCACTGGACAACATTGTATCCTCTGTTATTGACATACTGGAACAAGTTTAGCCATATTACAACAAGGCCAATCTCAGTTACGTTCTATTATGTTATTAGGCTGGACGCTGCAATCCTTGCGCGCAGGCTATGTGCCTTGGCGTTTTATCAACACGTCGTCTCTGTTTGCAGAATACAATCTAACGGATAAACAGATCGAACAGGCACAAAGGGGAGCAAAGTATACAGTGCTGAGCATTGAAAAACTGGAAAAATTACCATTTACGGTAGCAGAAAAACCAGCTACAGAATGGCTTATCCATGGCAAAATAACTCTGCCTGTCACTACTTTTCATTTTCAGTATTGCCTCAAACAAATGCAAGCAGGCAAATATGAAAGGTTGGGTAAAGAATACATTAAGACATCCTGGGATTTACCTTACGAATACAGATGTTGGAGTGGGGATCGTGAAGTGTTTCTAAGCGGTACACACTGTGAAAATGCACTGAGCGGTTCACTCATATGTCAGGACATTTATTTACACGGGGCTTGTAAAGGTTCTGTGGCAAACTTGTCCTGCCACCTGCAGGGTACACCAGCTGCTGTGATTAATCCAACGTTTGTACAACTTTCTAACGGGAGTTACCTCATGTTGAATGATCAGAGTTGCTGTGGCATGTTGCCAGGAATCCCATATCTGGTAACGGTTGGCTCCAGGGTTACTTGTTGTATGCAAGTATTGTTCCCCCAAATAGACACAGTCAGGGAGTTGCCTCTATGGCCTTCATTGAATGTTTCTTTTATACGTTTTGATACTTTAAGCAGAATGAAAGCCATGCTTTTACAACAAACCGTGCCTTTGACCTCGGCCAAAGAAATCTATGATTTACAAATCGCAAGGACTTCGGCTGAGATACAGGCTCTAATTCGTACAAACTGCTCTATACATTTCGTAGAAATGATGGGACGTATCTTAAACATGTCTGATACGAGCGGGATGGTACATGTATTTAAGACCATCTGTTCAGGACTGTTAACACCTTTTCAGGCAGTCCTCGGAATCATTCCAAACTTCGCACATTCGGTGTTTGGTGGTGTGGAATTAATTCTAGCACTTGTTGCAGGAATCCTGTTTTTATTCCTACTACTCCGCTATGGCAAGCCTATCCACCGGCGTCACTCCCAGCAATTTGGAGAAAGCTCTCCTAGAACGGAAGTGCCGTGAGCGCATAGTGCAACTTTTGGGCATACCTCGTCTACGGGAACTTAATACAACATGGTTTCTGTCATTTAGACCAATCTGGCAAGATTGCATCTTACCTGTTCTACGCTGCCTGCTTTGCGGGGAAGAATGCATGCTAGACACCTGTCTAACACTCCCATCAGTCATGCCAACGGATATCGATACTCTGCTGGACCCGATAACGGCCCATGCTCTGTGTTGTCCCCAGAGGCTACCAATCCTGATGACGGCATTCCTTGAGATCTCACAGACGCTTCCTGCTGCTGCTGAGGTACGAGATGGATCAACAGGCACACAGGTAACAACGGACGCGAACATTGCTGCGTCATCCTATGCTGAAGGCGATACTTCACATCTCTGTGCAGTTAACCTTCTAAATGAGGTATTCCAACTGTCACCGACATCGGTAGACGATCTTTTGTCTACAGGAATAGATGATTTCATGTTTACACCAGACCCATACACTGACTTTGATTCGGCTCACAGTGTACCGGGGACGCAATGAATTTGGCCTCCATATTTTCAAAACAGAACAAAACTTGGAACTCTTCCTAAAAATTGATTTTTTTTTCCTCTCTCTCTATTTTTGAAAATGCATGGCAATTCAATCTGCTTACAGTAGAACTATTCATATAGAACGGACTTCTTTGAATACTTCCAGGGACACATTGTCACCTTATTTACCACAATTTCATTTAGTACCATGATATGAAATGGCTTTGATTTTTTGAATACTTGTCAACCATTTCGTCATATGTATATATTTCTGTTTATTCATTCATGTTGCATTTTTTTTATGATATATGCCTAGAATGAAAAAATGCTTTAAAATGTACAGTACCTATTGCATTACATGTTTAGCAACAGTTTCTTTTAAAAAAAAACAAACTTCTTTTCATATGCTTTTAGAAATGTTTTTAGCAACATGTGGTACTCAGTTTAATGTTTAGCATTTCACGTTTAGCACTTAGTACTATTGTTCATTCGAAAGTGGAGTGGGTGTTGTATTCCGCTTTAGGTGTCCATATATAGGTTTTCCTGAAACATGTCCTTATATAGGCACAATTCCAATTGCCCTTATATAGGCATAGGATCCCAGTCCTTATTTAGGCATTAGCCATGCTATCCAAATACAGGCATGGTCACCTACATCTGTCCACCCTAACGTCACAACGAGTTCTTAGAAACCAGACCCTTAAGCTCTTGGGAGTTCCCCTAGCACAGGATTATTGATTTCTCCAAGAACTCATTTATTATGCATGAACCGCTATTCCTTAAGGGTTCATTTCTGACATCTTCCTCTGCCCGACTTTACGTCAATGCTAACATTCCAAGGCACCTACCGGGTATAAATATACCTTCCCTTGCCCAAGCAAGTAGGAGGAGACCTCGACTTTAGAGGAGCCCGTATCCCGGCCTGACGCACTGACAAGAGACGCTGTCATCCCTGCTCGCAGAGAATCCAGCTTCCAGTGTTCAGACTCCCTTCGCGGGGTGTTGGAGTTCGAGACCCGGAAAGAGATTCCCACCTCTCTCATTCTCAAGGTATGGAGCTGACTAGAACCTAGAGGGACTCTTGGCATACTAGACTCTTGGCATACCAGACTTGGCATACTATAGCATACCATACTATAGAATACATCACCTACTTCTTACCTTTCACTACACTTAGGGTAGAACTAGTTAGAGAAGCATCTTATGAGTACTCGCATTTTTAGCTTATGTTATTTATGTATATGAATATATGTGTTATAGCTAAAAGATAATGCTAGCACAGTATTATTTCTTTCTACTGCTTATGCTGTACATTATATATCTCGCATACTGTCTTATGATCATAACAGCTCATATCTCTTACACGAGAAACAAGACTGTTCAATAAATCCTTTTATTGAAATGCCCGTCTATTCTTTCTGTGTATCTCTGAAGTAACTAAGCATGCACTATTAGCTGAGTGAAACTGTTATCTGTTGTTTCCACGATTCTGAGAGTGTTCCGATTCTAAAGGGAAACAAAAGTTGTCATGTTTATGCGGTTGCCAGAAACTACTCCCTTCTTGTTTACAAGGAGTTTCTAGTGGCCTCTGAGTTAGCTGGCACAAAGTAATTAAGTTTAATATACTCGATAGGGGCATACTGACCTCAGTCATATGCCAAACCTATAGGGTATATTATTCCAATGCGCAGAGCCTATTAGGGAAATAGGAACTACACTACAAGCTCTCCTATGAAAAAGATGCAAATGAAAAGGTCAGACCAGAGATGCTAAATGAAAATTCAAGTTGTCTGATCATATCAGAGTCATTATTGTAGCTAAAACTAGACCATTCATTAGTTTAAAGGCCTAATTTGTGAAGCCCCCAACCAAATAAGCACTTTACTACAAAATCATTCAAAAGAAAAAAATATAGCAGTTTTATTAAACTGGTGTGTTGCTGTGTTTTTTCTACCTTAATTCCTTTCAGACAGTTAGAGGTTTTGATATTTGCCTTTAGTTTTATGAGAGTGGGTAATGGTGGCTGTGACTCTAATCACCTCAAATCTAATGGCTCTAGGGCACCATCAATATACTGCTATTGTGCCAACCACTAAATAATTTTAAACAAGTTTTTGGCACAGAATGACAGAGTATTGTTTACAATTGTTCTTTTTTTTTCTTCTAGCTGCTCCCAGTCACCAGGGACCAGGGTACCAGGATGCAGCAGCCCAGATGCGGCAGCAGAAGTTGGAGGCCATACGGGCTGAATACCAGTGGCTGGTGGTCCAGGAGGAGGAGAGGCAGCGGCCCAGGGCCCCAGCTGTGCCCAGCACCTCCAGGTTCCCAACCACAACATTGGCGCTGCAGCCTGCAGGCAGCTGCCCGCCATCCAAGACCACACTTTGCTGCCCTCCTCTCAGTCTCAGACCGCACCCTACTGTGACGCGTCCTGTCAAGGCTGGCATGCATGGAGGCCCTGCAGAGAAGAATGGATCGGCACCTTGAGGAGATCCTGCATCGTGTATAGTTCCCTCTGCCCCTTTTTTAACTTTTATTTTGGTGGGTGGTACTTGTTTGTTGTTGTGGGTGGGGAGGGTGGCTATGCGGTATTTGTGATCGGGGTTTCTAGACTTTCTTTTTCATGGACAATGGTTGGGGACGGGATTATTTCATTTGTTTGCGGAGAGGGGTGGGCCAGTTGTTGGGTGAGTGGAAGGGGTGGGTTTTTTGTTTGACTAGAAAATAAATATTTAAGTTTCTTTATTTATGCTTCTAATGTCTAATCAAGGTCTTTTGGGGTGTTTTACTTTTCAAAGCTGCCTTGTAGCGCAATGTATTTTTAAAATTTGCTGACAGTGTGTAACAACAATTAGGTATGTGCTATGCTTATGTGGTACTTTTGGCCCTCTACTCTCCTAGTCTCTGCAGTATGCAACTATATTGACCACTAATGGGGGTTTGCTATTGCCTTTCTTACAACTTAGTAGAAAAACAAACTATAGTTCTCTTACCAAACAGAAGACGTGAGGGCTGCAGGGTTTCTCAAGGTGCTGGGGTGGTAGTAGTAGCAGGCTAGCACATTAACAACAGTGCAGGAATCAGAAGTCAAGTTCCACTCCCACCAAGGTGAACTCCAACTGTAGGATTTTAATCAGAAGGATTATTCATCGTGCTAGTATGTTATGTAGTCTTAGCCTTACAAACACTTGAGACCGGACTAACACACAACTTAGAATACCTGATGCAGAATAACAAACAAGAAACAATACTAAATTAGTCAAAGCAATGATTGATGAGCTAGTATTTCGAGGAAACAAAAGTGATTCTTAGTTTTGCATTGTGATTCGTTAAGAGGAGGACTTAAAGTCTGGAGGACATGGCTATTGTTGGTTAAGCACTTAATGCAGCACACAATGCCTGACTGATGATACTGACGAATGACGTTATTTTATAACTAAAATATCGATCACTTTTATGCATGGGTGGGTTAATGGGGGTAGTGTGGACTATTGTTTCAGTAATAAGAGTAAAACTAAAGATCCTGCACTGAGTTGGTTTTGCTTTCACTACATCTGCACCACTAAGTGTGTGATCCATTGATGGTATAAATTAAGCCACACCTAAATAATTCACACAGCCCGGGGAAAGAGGGTTAGGGGTTTTGGTGAATGAATAGGAAGGGGGATTTGGGGAAAGGTTTGACAAAGACAAACACTACACAAGGACAACATTCATCTGGGCAATGAGCAGCCAACCATCATAAATCTGTTAAGGGAGGAAAAGGAAACGAAGAAATTAGTACAGGTAACTTAAATGCAAACCGAACCAAATTGTCAGTCTGCCCGCAGAGAGACCCAAGTTACATTACATATCTAAATGTCCTGTGATACCCTGCTAATATATTAGAAATTATGTAGGAGTCAAGCGAACAACACACACAGTTTTAATGATTATTGAAAGAAAAAATTATACTGTGCTGCCAAATTGGGAGTTGCATCTGCATTCCTCTTGGACTGTCCGTCAATCTTGGGTGCCTGGTGGATGCATTCCGGTAAGGTAAGCGTGAGTGTTATGTTGCCTTTCCAGTTTGGCGCAGGGAAAGAGGGCCTGCGGATTGAAAAACAGAAATGATATTGTAGAATCAAGGAGAAAGAAAGAAATTAAACTTCATAAGGAGTGCACTGAGAAGACTCTGAGGCAGCGCAAGAGAGAAAAGAAGAAGAATCCTTTTTGCACTCATTCATTTTATTACTGGTGTGTGAACCATTAGGTGAGGGCAATTTTACAACAACAAAAAATCACACAAAAGTGACCACATGTAACTATCGGTATCGGCTGGTCAAACTTGAAACTGTCATGATTATCAATTCCTCCTCATAAATATGCAGCCTAACAGCACGTTCATAATGTGATGATCATTCATGACTGAATGTCTGTCTCCAGTTACCTACAACAACAGGCCCCCACCCATCCACCACTTAGGGGCCGAATCCGATTCGGGCCGGAAATCTCTCCGACCGAGCCGGACCCGGAGAGATTTCTGACCGAATCGGACCCTGGCAGTCCGACCGAACGAGTACGATGCGCACGCATGCAATCGGACTCGAGTCGGTCGGACTCCCATTGAAGTCAACGGGAGCCGGACGTACAACGCGTACGCGGTCTCCCATTGACTCAATGGGTGCGAGGTGAACAAGGATGCCCCCTACAGCGGGTATGCCTCGAAGCGACTCGTGGCGTACATGCACAGGTAGGGGGGACCCATGGGTCCCCCCTGTGTGCAACTCGCGCGGCTACGCATACAGGGGGGTCCGACACGGACCTCCAAAGTCCGGCTCCGACTGCTCTTTCGAGCCGGACGGCGCGAGTCGGTCGGACTGCTCGAGGCGCGCATCGTACTTGCCCGGCCGGGGAACATCTCCATTGTGCGATGCGAGCCGTGTCCGTGTGAGTCGGTCGGAGCGCTTCGGACCCGCGAACGAGTCGGTCGGCGATTTCGCGTGCGCTCGCATCGTACTCGCTCGGCCGGACGCACGTACGAATCGGTCGGGAAAGAGGGCTCCGAATCGGATCCGGTTAAGCCGAATCCGATTCGGAGCCCTACCGGCCGAGATCGGAATCGGCCCCTTAGTTTTAAATCTGAGACAGACAGCACTGAGCACACACATCCAGCAACATTGCATTTCCCAAATCAAGTCAAATCAACGCACCACTGTCATGACTCACCACCACTCCACAGAGTTGGGTAGGACACTTTAAAGTCCTCACCAAATCGGTTGGTTTCAGTGGAGTTGAAAGCTTCCTTCTTCTGGTGGTAGTACTTGAAGTAGTCACGCCCACACCCTGAGTCCTTCCATCATCCCTGATCCTCTTAAGTCTAAGTTAGGTGTTTAACTCCGTACCGAATGTGTCCTGACTCAAATGCAATTGATCGACCTGTAGTACAATGCTATTGATGTACAACAAGAGAAACATTGAGTCATTTTTAGTGTAGACTAGATTTGTGTTTGTGTTATCTATTTTTAAGGGACTGGTCGGGTCTGACTCTTTGAGGAGTATAAAGCAAAAAACAAAGCATTGTGTAGTGGACCCGGTGTCAGCAAACAAATCTCGCTAACTCTCAAAGGGGAAGGAAAAAAATCATCTTCAGGGAAAAAATTATCAGCCATCGGTAGACCATCAACATTGTAAATCATCACAAACACATTTAAGCGTACTAGTTACAGATAAACAAACACCCAGTGTCACTGCCTTCCACCACATGAATCATCTCAAGACACAAACAACAATCACTAAGAGTGCAATGCATGACATTTACCTGTTCTTCTAATTCAGGCTTGGTCACAGTGGTACATTGCCAATCCAATGTTCACAAAACAGACATTGGCCAGTCTGAACCAAATAATGTGGGGCAGTCCTAGGGGAATAATAAACTAGGAAAGTATAGATAGTCATGGCCCAGGATTGGAGGCAGGAACAAATTTGCTTGTATCTCCAATGTTCTTTATGGAACTGGGTGGGGGGGACTTCTTCAATAGACGCTATTGCAACTCAAGTCCGGCAATAAAATATGTCTAAGAGCAAGATGGTGGGGCTGAATTAGTCGACCAGACACAAGCAAATAAAATTAAATAATGTTCCCCTAACTATATCTTCTTTTTTTTTAGGCGTCAAAGAAAGCAGATCAGCGATAGAGAGAGAAAGTTCTATGGTTGTTGGCCCAGGCCTAGCAGTCAGGGAAGTAGAGCTTGTCCTCAAGCTCAGGTGGTTCACCCAGGGGTTGGTCATCTAACACACTACTTCAATGACCTGAGTCTCCCTCACCTTCCTCCTGTTGTGCTACAGGTATGGAGTAATCCGGTAGTAAGTGCTGATTCATTTCAATCATGGTTAATCTCTCCACTTTTTGGAGAGAGAGACTGGTCCTCCTCACTGTGACAACGGCACCAGCAGCACTGAAAACACACTCAGCGGAGACACTGGCTATCGAGCAAGCCAGATAGTTTATTGCCAGCTTGCTGATCACAGGCCATTGGTGCCTCTTCCCGTACCAATACACCAATTGGTTTGATCAAGGTAGACCTCTGTTGGGTCATCCAGATAGGCCTGGACCATTTGCTCAATGGTCATTGGTGCTCCACCTTGCTTAACCTCCTGTGCCTTCACCTCTGTACTGAACTTAAGCCCTGCCAGTAGAAACCATTCAGTTTCAGATTTTGGGGCTGATTTTCCTGTTCTTGTTGTTGATGGTGTTCTTGGTATTGGTTTTGGCTGCTGTGAGCCAACAGCACTGCCCTCAAGCTCTGAACCTGAAGGCTGCCCCGCAGAACATGTGTCCTGAAGGAGTGGGCCTCTAATTCCCGGCTGTTCTTTTTCTAGCTCACTGGCTTGCTCAGCTATCCATGTTTTGTATTTTGCAACATCCCTGTCTGAAAAAGGAATGAAAGTGGACAGTAATGATTTGTACCGTGGATCAAGCATTGTGTGGCACAGATGTAATGTTTGGATAACACAATGTCTCTTTGCACCCTGCATTAACAGATAAGCGAAGGATTAAGCTCTCTACCAACTCAGACGCATCTTTTTTTCCTCCACACCTGCGCACATTGCAGACACCTCCTTTAACTGTGCAACAACGGGATAGCTTTGCCCATGGTACTGTCCTCCTTGCTGACTTCCCGTGTGAACACCTCAAAAGGAAGTAGAATCTCTGTCAGGCATTTGACTAGGCCCTATTGGTCCATCTCAATGATCATGCCTTTCACAGTTGCATCCACTCTTTGCACGACATCAGTGGCGGCTGGTAACTTTTGAAAGTGGTGAGGCACGAAAGAACTTTCCAACTTTCACACTGTGACTGAAAGAAGCGAGTGAGACAATAGCTACAAGAGCCCAAGGTCTGAATTGCTCAATGTGAAAGCCAATCCCGGCTTCCCCCTTGACCAAAGTGTGTGATCCTAGGCAAATCCTTTGTTTCACCACGCTGGATATTATTTGGACCACTTCTCTAGTGCCCCTTACCACCCATTGAACACAACCATGTGTACCCACAAACAGAAGGAGCAGGTGCACACTCTCACTCATGTACGCACTCAGAGCGTGTGATGGTGTAGGATGTGTAATGAAGTGGGATGTGCCTGACTATGTGTGGAGGACGTGTGGGATGTGTGTATGATGATGTGTGGTGGACTGACGGTGGTTAAGTGTACCAAACAGCAGTAAAAACAAGAAGCATTAATACCACCAACTACGTATATCTTGAAATAAGCAGCGAGAGTGCAATAATAGCAAAGAAAACTAAAGTATCTCTCATACATTTAGGGGAATGTGTACATGTGTATGTACACCAAGGCAACACCCAAGGTTACTCACTAGTAGCAAGACTGGGCTACTGTGCAGCACAGAACAAAAAGCTGTCAGGGAGCAGCCATGTTCCAGAAATTCCGTTCTTTAATTTAAAGATACAACAGGAAGTCCTGCAAATGGATCTCACTATGGTAAACATGTTCTCAACACTGCTAGACATTCCCACATCGTTTAAAGATTTTAAGGTACAGTACAAAATGATCCTTCCCAGTGTTCCATGCCACAGCATGGTCCGTGAAGGCAGCTGGGGGCAGACGCCACAAGCAGTTCCTTTGCCCTGTCACCTGATGTTATTGGGCTCTGTACACAGTTCTTCTGTCTCCAGCCACGACAGCTGCTTCTTCCACCAAGGACTCTGTGTTAATGAATTCCAGCTCTGTCCGGCCTCCTTGTTAGGGTACAAACATATGTGCAGCACTATTTTTTAATATATATATATATGGTGACTTTGGCGTTTGGAACCAGATTTGAGTCTCGGTGCCAGCTCAACATCCTGTGATTCTGGGCAAATCACTTAATCTCGCCTTGCCGACCCAAAACAAAAATGAATGAGTCTTTGTGTAATGTAACTGGTGCTCATATAAAGCACTCCAATACCTTTGGGTCAAGTTTGCGCTATATAAAATTGCAAAAAATAAAATAAAAAAGAGTGCAAACTTGACCTGAAGGCATTGGAGCGATTTACATGAGCACCAGCTACTTTACACAAGGACACATTCATATTTGCTTTTTCTTAAAGCACAGGAAGATTAAGTGACTGCCTGCAAGTGTTGCACATTCTGGGCAGAGAAGAGTAACTCAATAAATGCCGACGTGGAAACAAGTCACGGAGTGCGTGGATAGCAATGCAGCGCCTACTTGACTTGAGACAGCAGCATTAAGAGTCGGAAAATGCACTTTGTTTAAATAAATAAAAACAAAAGTACTTACCCGACGTTGGTGTGCAGGGAAGAGCGGGATGCCAGGACCACCATCCACTGTTCCCAACCCACAGAGCCTCCGACTCGGAAGTGGAGAGCCAACAAAGATAACCAATCATGGAGCTACTCTCATGTTGAGGGTAGCGCCATGATTGGTCTGAGCAGGCTCAAACAGCGCTCTGTTTCTGAGTAGGAGCCTGTGCCTGCAGTCTGCCTGTCTGTAAACACAGCTAATAATGGTGGGGCTGAAGTGCGCATATCCGGCTGGCCATCGTAAGATGGCCGGCCAATCTGACATGCGCACTTTATGTGTCACACTCACCTGGAGTCCACGGGCGATTGCTTCAGGGCGCGAGGCGAGCGTAGAATCAGAGTACGCTCGCGCCACCGAAGAACTACATTACCCAGGAATCCTGCTTCCGGGTACGCGCGCGCGCGTGCTGATGACGCGCCTACTACGAGTTCTTCTAGCAGGGCGGCGGCGGTGATCAGTGCTGCGAATTCTGTTCAGCCGGGACGCCGGATCAGGGAAGACCCGCGCTACGAGAATCCTTAACCTTTGGAAACGCTTTCATACAGGGCGGTAAGGGTGACGTTGTCACCGCTCTGGGGGCATAACTTGTATACTCACGAAGAGGTGAATTGGATCTATGTGTTCTATCGTTGTTTCTTAACATTATAGTAGATGAAGGAAGCTATACCTTCATCAAGTACTGAGTCTGGATTCATGGTATTTGCGCCTGCGAAAATACCTCATTACCGGAAGTGTTATGCATTACATTAGCTGTGCTGAAACAGCAGAAGAGTGCTGGGCATGAAAAGTTGTTGTACATTACATGGGCTGTGCTGAAACAGCAGAAGAGTGTTAGGCATGAGAAGTTAATGCCAGTACCATTTATTTCGTTTCCTGATGATGAGTATTACTAAATACTTTATGTGCTCTTATGATCTTTCTTCCTAGCAGGGGCTTTGGTGTGAGTTTTGTTCAACCCCTCTGTGATGCAAGTACCAACAATCATTGTGGTGGGTACAGTATGAGTGAGCGTTGAGTGAGAAGATGTGTATACCCATAGTGTGGTGAAACTCATGATATGTGTGTTTTTCTCGTTTTTGCATATAAAGAGCCTTCCTAAGATATGATACCTTCATCTAAGACATGGGTGCAAGAATGCTCGTTCTTTTTCCTTTACAGGTAGTTATTGCTCCGTATAAGTTATGAGTTTAGATATGTATTACAGAAAGTGAAATAGGCTTATCTTGTGTTTCTTGTGTTGTAGGTCTCCCTCCCCGCTGTCCCCATCCTTTCCTTCCCTCGCTTAATCATTCCTACCCTCTGCGCTGTTATAGCATCAGAGAGTGGAGCGATTGAGAGGTGGACCCATTTGAGCAACACACCGATCCTGGGAGTTTGGAATAGAACCTTGACAGAATTCGCAGCCCAAGAATTTATTCTCTCCTGATCGGTGTTTGGTTGATGATGGCCACCTTAGACGATGTAATGGCGGCCTTGGTTATGGTTCAACAGGAGTTAGCTGCCTCTAGGGCAGAAACTGCGGCCTTACAAGATAGAGTTGACAAATTACAAAGGAACCCGTTTGACGTGAGCGCAGGAAGAGGTAGTGGTGCTACGTGGCCGTTAGGTTCCTTTGCAGGAGCAGCTCCACCATTGTCGGTGGGATTTCCCACACCTATACCTTTGGCAGCCCCTGAAAGGTTTACAGGGGATGAGAGCAAAGTACAGGTTTTTATGACACAGGTGTTGTTGCATTTTACCTGTAAACCTCGGGCATTTCCAACTAACCAAGCTAAGGTAGCCTTCCTTATTTCGTATTTAGCTGGTGATGCTGCCTTGTGGGCTGTCCCGTTTGTTCGTAAGGATGATCCCCTGTTGTACGATTGGGACGGATTTAGAAAAGAGTTTGAGAATATCTTTGATAGACGATCCCATAGTCTCACAGCCGATAGGGAGTTATTGGAACTAAGGCAAGGCAATAAAGATCTGCTTGTGTACTTGAATACCTTTCAGCGATTGATATCGGAGACTGGATGGCCTGAGGATAAGAGAGCAGCTTTGTTTCATCAGGGATTACGAGATGAGCTCAAAGACGTAATAGCCCAGGTAGACCCTCAACCGGCCACGTGCACTGATCTCATTAATTTGGCCTTGAGGTTAGACAGTAGGATGAACGATCGCCGGACCGATAGAAGAAGACCTGATAGAATTTTTTCCAGGTATGAAAAACCCAGGTTTTCTAAACCTAGTACGGCCGGAGGGCCAGAACCTATGGAGATAGGTACTGTTAGAGCTCCTTTATCACAGGAGGAACGAGAGCAGAGGCGTAAGAATGGATTATGTCTGTATTGTGGCAAGAAAGGCCATTTTGTAAGGGATTGCCTGGCTAAACCCAAGAACAAACCAGGGTTTGGTAATACGAGTGCATCTGTGTTCCCTAAGTCGGAAAACTAGAAGGCTCAAAGGCAATAGGAGGGGCTTTTGAGCGGCTTAGTAATCCCCTCAACTCAGGAGATACAGGTGATCACATCAGGACATTTTAGGATCCCTATCGGTATTCAGTTGCCAGATGGCTGGAGAGACATGGAAGCGATGATAGACTCAGGGGCCACTGGGTTGTTTATGGATGAGAAGTTGGCTGCTGATTTACAGTTGTCCTTAGTTAAAAAAGATGTGCCTGAGACTGTCTTGGCCATAGATGGGAGGGAGTTGATCACAGGACCTATCAGTTTCTCCACAAGTGCATTGTTAGTACGCTGTGCGCATCAACATGTAGAGTCCCTAACCTTCAATATAATACGAGCACCTCAGTATGGTATTATACTGGGGTTACCTTGGTTAATTAAGCACAATCCTTCCATAGATTGGGTTGCCAAGACTGTTCTATTTAACAGTCCGGAATGCAAGGATCATGGCAGTCAGGAACACAGTGATCTTTCAGTAAAAGCCTTAGCCACTCTTCTTCACATAGCTACCACTGCAGAGCAGGATATTACCTTACCCCCGGAATACGAACAATACAGGGAGGTGTTCAATGAACAACAAGCCAATGTGTTACCCCCTCATAGGTCCTACGACTGTCAAATTGCCCTAGTGCCTGGTGCTGTAGTACCATGTAGCAGGATCTATGCTCTTACGGACAAGGAAAACGAGCATCTCAAATCATATTTGGATCAGTATTTGGCGAATGGCTTCATAAGACCATCTAAGTCTCCTGCAGCCTCCCCTTTGTTTTTCATACCGAAAGCAAACGGGGAAAAACGTGCGTGCATCGATTTTAGGGCCTTGAATCACATCACCATTAAGAACAGGTATCCCTTACCTCTCATTCCAGTTCTCTTAGACCAGGTTAAAACTGCCCAAATATATACACGGTTGGACTTAAAAGGTGCTTATCACTTGGTCAGAGTAAGGAAGGGAGATGAATGGAAAACAGCGTTTCGCACTCGTTTTGGGTTGTTTGAGTACACTGTGATGCCATTTGGGCTGTGTAATGCTCCTGCTGCTTTTCAATTTTTTTGAACGAAGTGTTGCGGGAGTATCTGGATGTTTTTACAGTAGTCTATATTGACGATATTTTGATTTATTCTGATTCCGTGGGCCAGCATTATCAGCATGTGTGTTTGGTTCTGCAAGCCTTGCGTGACAATGGATTATTTTGCAAATTAAGTAAATGCGAATTCCATGTGCAGAGGGTGGAGTTTTTAGGAGTGATTCTTTCACCTCAGGGATTGGAAATGTCTGATCGTAAAATAAAAGCGGTAAAAGATTGGCCACAACCAGTCAATATGAAGGAAGTCCAATGTTTTTAGGATTCGCTAATTTTTATCGAAGGTTCATACCCCAGTTTTCAAAGGTAGTGACACCGATAACAAAACTGTTAAGAAAAACGTTCCGTTTGAATGGACTCAAGAAACTGAAGCCTCCTTTAATCAATTGAAAGGAGCCTTTACCTCTGCCCCAGTTTTGGCCCACCCAGATCCTGAGAAGCCGTTTGTAGTGGAAGCTGATGCGTCTGACATGGCGGTGGGTGCAATTCTGTCGCAAAGGAATGTAACGACAGGACAGCTACATCCAGTAGCCTACATGTCTCGCAAGCTTAATGAGGCTGAAACTAGGTACACCATTGCGGAAAAGAGTTGCTGGCCATCAAGGATGCTTTCACTACATGGAGACATCATTTGATGGGGGCTAAGCATGTGGTCACAGTATACACAGACCATCGTAACCTCCAGTTTATGAGGTCTGCCCGTATGTTATCCCCTAGGCAAATGCGCTGGATGTTGTTTTTTTCAGAGTTCAATTATATTGTCACCTATAGACCTGGTGCGGCGAATGGGAAAGCGGATGCTCTTACCCGACGGGAAACTACATGTAGCCCGATGAAACAAACCCTTTCAATATTGGCCCCTGATCAAGTCATAGGCGTTGTGCACTCTGAACAATTTTTACGTTCTGTGGCTCGTGCAAGCACATCGCCCTTATGGAGGAAATGGCTCAAGGAACATCCTCAATGGAAAATGAGACAAGGAGTGCCGATCAGAAATCAACAGATGTTGATTCCCTCAAAAGCATTACAGGAAAGAGTGCTTCATTGGTGTCATACGGTTCCCAGTGCAGGTCACAATGGCATCGACAAGACGTTAGACAGAATCCTGAGATATTTTTGGTGGCCTTCAATAAAGACAGACGTGGCAATTTTCGTACAAAAATGCGAAATATGTGCCAAGGCAAAATCAGATCACAGAAAGGCTCAAGGGTTGTTGCAACCGTTACCCACACCCTCGATTCCATGGAATACTATATCCGTAGATTTCATAGTAGGGTTGCCCTAAAGACCAAGGGCACACTGTTATCTTGGTAGTCGTGAGACAGTCTCACGAAAATGGGACATTTCATAGCATGCAAGACTCTACCTACTTCTGGGCAATTAGCCAAGATTCTTCTGAGTCAGATAGTGCGATTACATGGCGTGCCATCCACTATTGTATCCGATCGTGGAACCCAATTCACGGCTCATTTCTGGAAGGTGTGGTGTGAGGCCTTGCAAATAAAATCAGCAAAATCCACAAGTTATCATCCACAAACGGATGGGCAGACTGAGCGTTTGAACCAAAACTTAAAGCAATATCTACGTTGCTATGTAAAAGAAAACACTGATGAATGGGTGGATCTGTTGTGGGTGGCAGAAACAGCTTACAACAGTGCGACCCATCAGTCCACCAAGCACACCCCGTACTACAGCAATTATGGATTTCATCCTAGATTCCTACCTTTTGTCCACCCTGGGATGGATCATAAATTACCTGAGGTACAGGACAGAGTGAAAAAGAATACAAAGCGCTATCAAAAAGACGCAGTTGAATCTTCAGAAAGCTAAAATAAGCTACAAAAAACATGCAGATGTACGCCGTAGGGAATGTCCCCCATACAGGCCAGGTGATGTGGTCTGGTTATCCACGAGGAACCTCAGGTTTCGCCGATACAGTATATTCAACCCTCGTTATTTAGGGCCCTACAAGGTGACAAAATGCATTAACCCAGTTTCAGTCCGGTTATCCTTGCCAAAGACCCTGAGAATACACCCAGTGTTTCATGTATCCCTGCTGAAACCCTCCTACACGCCGGTGAAGAAATCGCCCTCCCCAGTTTGGGTGGATGGTGAACCTGAATATGAGGTATCTAAAATATTGGACTCAAAAATGAGGGGATCCTCATTATGGTATCTGATTTCCTGGAAAGGATATAGCATGGAGGAGAATTCCTGGGAACCCGCAAGGAGTGTTCATGCTCCCAGGTTGATACGCGCTTTCCATGCGCGGTTTCCAGGTAAACCGCGTCTTAGTCGGCCCCTTTAAGGAGGGGAATGTACTGTCACACTCACCTGGAGTCCACGGGCGATTGCTTCAGGGCGCGAGGCGAGCGTAGAATCAGAGTACGCTCGCGCCACCGAAGAACTACATTACCCAGGAATCCTGCTTCCGGGTACGCGCGCGCGTGCTGATGGCGCGCCTACTACGAGTTCTTCTAGCAGGGCGGCGGCGGTGATCAGTGCTGCGAATTCTGTTCGGCCGGGACGCCGGATCAGGGAAGACCCGCGCTACGAGAATCCTTAACCTTTGGAAACGCTTTCATACAGGGCGGTAAGGGTGACGTTGTCACCGCTCTGGGGGCATAACTTGTATACTCACGAAGAGGTGAATTGGATCTATGTGTTCTATCGTTGTTTCTTAACATTATAGTAGATGAAGGAAGCTATACCTTCATCAAGTACTGAGTCTGGATTCATGGTATTTGCGCCTGCGAAAATACCTCATTACCGGAAGTGTTATGCATTACATTAGCTGTGCTGAAACAGCAGAAGAGTGCTGGGCATGAAAAGTTGTTGTACATTACATGGGCTGTGCTGAAACAGCAGAAGAGTGTTAGGCATGAGAAGTTAATGCCAGTACCATTTATTTCGTTTCCTGATGATGAGTATTACTAAATACTTTATGTGCTCTTATGATCTTTCTTCCTAGCAGGGGCTTTGGTGTGAGTTTTGTTCAACCCCTCTGTGATGCAAGTACCAACAATCATTGTGGTGGGTACAGTATGAGTGAGCGTTGAGTGAGAAGATGTGTATACCCATAGTGTGGTGAAACTCATGATATGTGTGTTTTTCTCGTTTTTGCATATAAAGAGCCTTCCTAAGATATGATACCTTCATCTAAGACATGGGTGCAAGAATGCTCGTTCTTTTTTCCTTTACAGGTAGTTATTGCTCCGTATAAGTTATGAGTTTAGATATGTATTACAGAAAGTGAAATAGGCTTATCTTGTGTTTCTTGTGTTGTAGGTCTCCCTCCCCGCTGTCCCCATCCTTTCCTTCCCTCGCTTAATCATTCCTACCCTCTGCGCTGTTATAGCATCAGAGAGTGGAGCGATTGAGAGGTGGACCCATTTGAGCAACACACCGATCCTGGGAGTTTGGAATAGAACCTTGACATTATGTTTAGGCAACCACCCCTGAGTCTACAGAGATGCAGTGCACTTCAAATGGTCATGTGACCATTGACCATTTTATTAAATGCACCTTTCCAGCAGCTGCTGCTCTCACAGCAGGCAGGGCAACGCTCCTCTGCCCTGGAGGAGGAACTGCCGCTGCATGACATATTCATTGATCGGTTCTGCTCAAACAGACATTCAAGCATGTAATAAGTTGTGTTCCTACGTGTTGGCACCTCTTGAATGAGTGCTTTAACTGGCATTCTATTATCACGCTGAATGACCCTCAGCTGTTTCAGGGCTTTAAATGAATGGCTGAAATGAGTACAGATTCTTCTGCAGGTGGACAGTAAGTTGCTTACTTGATCTTTTTTGAGAAAGTCCTGTACAATGATGTTGATGCAGTGCACCAAACACAGGACCATGAAATAGCCACCATCGGCCATGGCCTTAACTATATTACTGTCATCGTCCGTGGCAACAAATCCAATGTTAAGCTCTCTTGGTCACAGTTTTTCAAAGTTGTTAAAGTCTTCCAAAATGTTTGCAGCAGTATGGGATTTCTCCATGGTGAACATGGCTACTGTTGCATGCTTCTGAGTGCCATTAAAAATCTCAGCAGTGTCAACACCTGCAGATATCTTTTCTGGTTCACTAATAGAATATCGATGTAAAAATATCGATGTTCAAAATATCGAAAAAAATATATAGACTACAAAAATATTGGCTCCCATACCTACACAGGTAAGTACAAAAATATTGAATCAAAAATATCGATGTAAAAAATATAGATGTAAAAAATATCGATTTAAATATGTATAAAAAATAACATAATATATATTAAATATATTAAATATTCATATTAATTTTAACAAAATAAATTACATTTAATATACATTTTTACAAAATATTACAAATAAACTCAATTAAAAAATAAACACACGGACATAATAATTTATACATATATATATATTTACTTTAAAATAATTAATAAACTATTATCTTTAATTTATTTTAAAACTTAAAAAATTTATAAAAATAAAATATATATATAAATAATTTAAAATATAAAATATTTAAACTTAAATTGCCCAATGCAATCAGTGCAACAGTAGGAAAAGTGTTGGATTGCAAAATAATTAAATTTACTATTCCAACTACAGTGAGTACAACAGTAGGGAAAGTGTTGGATAGCGGAGGAGTAAAAATGACTATTCCCACTCCAAACAGTGCAACAGTAGGGAGAGTCTTGGATAGCGGAGGGGAAAAAATTACTATTCCCATTCCAGTGAGAGCAACAGTAGGGAAAGTGTTGGATAGCGGAGGGGAAAAAATTACTATTCCCACTCCAGTCAGTGCAAAAGTAGGGAAAGTGTTGGATAGCGGAGGGGTAAAAATCACTATTCCCACTCCAGTAAGAGCAACAGTAGGGAAAGTGTTGGATAGCAGAGGGGTAAAAATTACTATTCCCACTCCACTGAGTGTGCAACAGTAGGATAAGTGTTGGATAGCGTAGAGGTAAAAACTACTATTCCCACTCCAGTGAGTGCAACAGTAGGGAAAGTGCTGGCTAGCAGAGGGGTAAAAATTACTATTCCAACTCCAGTGAGTGCAACAGTAGGGAACGTGTTGGATAGCGGAGGGGTAAAATTTGCTATTCCCACTCCAGTGAGAGAAACAATAGGGAAAGTGTTGGATAGTGGAGGGGCAAAAATTACTATTCCCACTCCAAAGAGTGCATCAGTAGGGAAAATGTTGGATAGCGGAGGGATAAAAATTAGTATTCCCACTCCACTGAATGCAACAGTAGGATAAGTGTTGGATAACAGAGGGGTAAAAAAATGTATTCCCACTCCAGTGAGTGCAACAGTAGGGAAAGTGTTGGATAGCGGAGGGGTAAGAAATTACTATTCCCACTCCAGTGAGTGCATCAGTAGGGAAAGTGTTGGATAGCGGACGGGTAAAAATTACTATTCCCACTCCAGTCATGAGCAACAGTATGGGAAAGTGTTGGATTGCGGAGGGGTAAAAATTACTATTCCCACTCCACTGAGTGCAACAGTAGGATAAGTGTTGGATAGCGGAGAGGTAAAAATTACCACACCCCTCCAGTGAGTGCAACAGTAGGGAAAGTGCTGGATAGCGGAGGGGTAAAAATTACTATTCCAACTCCAGTGAGTGCAACAGTAGGGAACGTGTTGGATAGCGGAGGGGTCAAATTTGCTATTCCCACTCCAGTGAGAGAAACAATAGGGAAGGTGTTGGATAGCGGAGGGGAAAAATTACTATTCCCACTCCAGTGAGTGCAACAGTAAGGAAAGTGTTGGATAGCGGAGGGGTAAAAATTACTATCCCCACTCCAGTAAGAGCAACAGTAGGGAAAGTGTTGGATAGCGGAGGGGTAAAAATTACTATTCCCACTCCACTGAGTGCAACAGTAGGATAAGTGTTGGATACCGTAGAGGTAAAAACTACTATTCCCACTCCAGTGAGTGCAACAGTAGGGAAAGTGCTGGCTAGCAGAGGGGTAAAAATTACTATTCCAACTCCAGTGAGTGCAACAGTAGGGAACGTGTTGGATAGCGGAGGGGTAAAATTTGCTATTCCCACTCCAGTGAGAGAAACAATAGGGAAGGTGTTGGATAGTGGAGGGGCAAAAATTACTATTCCCACTCCAAAGAGTGCAACAGTAGGGAAAATGTTGGATAGCGGAGGGATAAAAATTAGTATTCTCACTCCACTGAATGCAATAGTAGGATAAGTGTTGGATAACGGAGGGGTAAAAAAATGTATTCCCACTCCAGTGAGTGCAACAGTAGGGAAAGTGTTGGATAGCAGAGGGGTAAAAATTACTATTCCACCTCCAGTGAGTGCAACAGTAGGGAAAGTGTTGCATAGCAGAGGGGTAAAAATTACTATTCCCACTCCAGTGACTGCAACAGTAGGGAAAGTGTTAGATAGCGGAGGGGTAAAAATTACTATTCCCACTCCAGTATGAGCAACAGTATGAAAGTGTTGGATTGCGGAGGGGTAGAAATTACTATTCCCACTCCACTGAGTGCAACAATAGGATAAGTGTTGGATAGCGGAGAGGTAAAAATTACCACCCCCCTCCAGTGAGTGCAACAGTAGGGAAAGTGCTGGATAGCGGAGGAGTAAAAATTACTATTCCAACTCCAGTGAGTGCAACAGTAGGGAAAGTGTTGGATAGCGGAGGGGTAAAATTTACTACCCCCACTCCAGTGAGAACAACAGTAGGGAAAGTGTCGGATAGCAGAGGGGCAAAAATTACTATTCCCACTCCAGAGAGTGCAACGGTAGGGAAAATGTTGGATAGCGTAGGGGTAAAAATTAGTATTCCCACTCCACTGAATGCAACAGTAGGATAAGTGTTGGATAGCGGAGGGGTAAACAAATGTATTCCCACTGCAGTGAGTGCAACAGTAGGGAAAGTGTTGGATAGCGGAGGGGTTAAAATTACTATTCCTACTCCAGAGAGTGCAACAGTAGGGAAAGTGTTGGATAGCAGAGAGGTAAAAATTACTATTCCAACTCCAGTGAGTGCAAAAGTAGGGAAAGTGCAGGATAGCGGAGAGATAAAAATGACTATTCCCACTCCAGTGAGTGCAACAGAAGGGAAAGTGCTGGATAGCGAAGGGGTAAAAATTACTATTTCCACTCCAGTGAATGCAACAATAGGGAAAGTGTTGGATAACGGAGAAAATTTTATTACTATTCACACTCAAACACTTAGAAAAAAATATATATATATTATAAAAACAATGCAAATTAATAAACAAAATTTAAAAATATATATATATATTAAACATATAAAAAGAACACATATTATGATACTAATTACATATAACAAAAACCTACAAATATTATATAAAATAAAAATAATAAATACATTTACAAAAAAATAATTCTTTTAAACTACAAAATATTTACAAACAAAAAAGTAATTAAAACATAAATGTATTTATTATAATTCCTACCCTATAACACCACACCAATAACAAAAAGTTCAACATTTGTAGTTACATGTTATTTACATAATTAACATAATTAATAATGAATTTAAAGAAATATTATTAATAAAAAAACGAATAAACATTAATTGACTACACACACTTTAACACTATAATATTCACAACACACACCTAAATTAAACTATTAAATGAAAAAACACAATTAAAACTTATTTTAAAATTAAAAACTATTACTATTAACAACTAATAATTAAATAATTAAAATGTATTTAATACTCACCCTTTACCCCTTTAAAAGTAAAAACAACACACACAAAAATAAACAATTACCAAAAATAAATATCAAATAATTATCATTAATTAACAACTATATATAATTAATTAAATACAAATTACTTCCCACCCTTTACTCCTATACCCACCACAAGACACACCTAAAATTATTTACACAATTACCATAATTAATTACCAATTAATTTATTAAAATTAATTAACAACCAATTATTAATTCATCAATTAAAAATAAATTACTTCACACCTTTCCCACCCTTTACACCTAAAAAACCACAGCACACACCTAAAATTAATTACACAATTACCAAAATTAATTACAAATTAATTAATTAAAATTAATTAACAACCAATTATTAATTCATAAATTAAAAATAAATTACTGCCCACCCTTTACACCTATAAACACCACAAAACACACCTAAACTTATTTACAAAATTACCAAAATTAATAACCAGTTAATTAATTAAAATCAATTAACAACCAATTAGTAATTCATAAATTGAAAATAAATTACTTCCTAGCCTTTACACCTATAAACACCACAACACACACCTAAAATTAATTACACAAGTACCATAATTAATTACCAATTAATTAATTAAAATTAATTAACAACCAATTATTAATTAATTAATAATACATTACTTTACACATTTAATACTATGACATCTCAATTAAACAAATATTAATAAATACAAATTAATCAATAAATTTAATATAATTAAATTACTTCCCACCCTATTCCCCTATAAAATCACAACCAGCTATGGAACTAAAAACGCAAAATTCAAATAAAAAAATAATAATACATTTAATATAATTAAATTAATTCCCACCCTATTCCCCTGTAAACCCACAACCCACTACAGAACTAAGGGGCTCATTACGATGGCGGGCGGAAGCACCACCACCGTGCTGGCGGATGCAAAAAGCACCAGTTACCGCCGGCACGCAGCAGTCCACACGCCCGTCCAATTACGATGCGAAAAGTAGGCCAAACACCGCCGGCAAGCCAGCAACACCGTCCGCCATCAAAGTGCGCCCGTACACGTAGCGGCGCAGCCCAACTGACACACACCATCCGACGAAACACGTCCCGCCCGGCGTATAAATTACGATGCCGCAAACAAACGGCTCCCACGGCTAAGAGACACCGCACGTGAAAGAGAGGCGGTAACACGGACGCAGAGCACGGACAACGAAGAAGCGGCACCCCGAGCATGAATCCAGCACTGCAGGCCCTTCCCATGCTACTGCTGATGCACCACCAAGGACGCAACGTACCGCGGAGACGCAGGTAGGCACACACACAACAAGTGCACGCAAACAGCGCACACAGTGCAAGGGCGGAAAAAGCGGACAACCCCCACCAGCGCGTGTACACTACACATCCACCATTGCATCCACATTTGACACACAGGCCAAATCGTAACATCGCGGAACACATGTGTACACACCACCTGGGACTAGGAACCAACCACCCCGTCACGGCCCCAAAGCGCCGATGACGCCGCCACACATGCGCACAACGCAGAGGCCAACCGCAGCGCCATGCATGCGTCGCACACAGACACAGGGACACAACCAAGCAGCACACACATCAGCCCCACCCCGAACGCACATGACACGTGACAGGCCTGCCACAGACATGTCCCCAACGCCCAATTCACGGACAACACCCAACGCCACACAACCGACGCACACATGTCAGTGAAGTCACGCAACAGCAGGACACACCCCAGTGTAACAAACATGGCGTAGCACACAGCGGCGGCAACACCAACTAGGAGAAGCAGGGCCCCTTCGGGAAGAGGAACGCCAGTACCACACTGAAAAACCCATACCACCCTGCACATATGAACAAGACATATAAAACGGAACACCAAAGAGCACGGGGACCGACAACAGGTGGCCCAAGAATAACATTCACACACAAGGCCCAACGCAGAGCGGAAAGGCAGCCTGCCGCCCACACAAGGGAGAGCAGACAGCACTGAATGACCTTCCATTCCAACT
This sequence comes from Calotriton arnoldi, assembly GCA_963921515.1. Classification (NCBI taxonomy): domain Eukaryota; kingdom Metazoa; phylum Chordata; class Amphibia; order Caudata; family Salamandridae; genus Calotriton; species Calotriton arnoldi. The sequence goes on along the minus strand of CAWUFW010006371.1, from coordinate 632,508 downwards.
CCGAAACCACAGCCCTACGAAAGAAGCCGGTGAATACAGCCATTGTCCAAGAATAGACCAACACAGGCATGCCGAGGAGACCGACCACAGGGCAGATAGCGCATATCACAGAAGCACACAACGGACGGGGAAGAAAGAAGAAAACACTCCCCCATGTCGGCCACATGCAAGTTAATTGGAAGGAGTCACACATCACTGACCTTGAACTGTCTGAGAAGCATGTGGGAAGAGGGCCCGTGTCCTCCAAACAAGCAAACAGAACACAAGTCCTGTCTCCCTACGACTACACAGAGCTCACAGCAACCTCGGAGCGTGCACATTGCAGACTGCACACACAGCCGGAGCACGCCACCACAACGCACCGCTGCGAAATGGCAACCGCAACACACCTACCCAACTACGCCGAACAGCTCAAGCTGTACAAAACCAACCTGTTACATACATTGGGATGCGATCTCCTGTCCCTGCTGAACGTAAGTTACCGACTGACTTACCGCATCACATTGTTCAGCTGCGTCATGCCCGTCTTCTACTGTCGGAGGTGTCCCTACCAGCATCCCGTCGAGATATGCCTCTCCAACCCGGTATGTCTGAAGGCGGACCTGCTACCACTACTCCTCCCTCTGGACGCACACGACAGGGCCTGCTCTGCCTATGGGGGCATGGCGTATGTGGCCAACATCGCACCCGCACTGAAATGGGACCACTGTGCCTCCACACGACGGATCATCGAGAACAGCTACATCGAATGTCACCCAGCATGCCCCATCATGGTCCTCCAAGGGACAACTTACGAACAACACCTTGACAGCCACCATCCGCTACATTGGCTGGCAAACATGTACACCACCAATGACATGGAAGCCCTGCTGGACGGCATCGCATACCTGACAACCTGTAAATACGTCGGACCACAACGCAGGTTCCCCGAGTGACCTATGATGTCCAACCCCGCACCCATGCTTAGCTTCCGCACGGACTGGCCAGTCACCACCACAACAGCCATACCAAACGACCGGCAACTGTAACCACACCATCAACGACATCGCCATGACATCGGATATGACCGGGACATGCACACTGTTCCCCATCACATCCAGGAACACCGCATGCATCGTGGGAGGCAGTGGCATGGGCTCTGTGTATCGCACCCACATGGACGGAACTGCACGAACAACCAGGACACGACATGGATCCAGCGCCCATGGACACACACACCGCTCAGTGGACATGAATAGGTCGCCTGGAGTCTGTGGGTGCTGCACCCCTCCCACCCCCGCCCCGGGAATCCCATACCAGGACCTTTGCATGGACGTCAAGTGCATACAACAACAACACGACCCCAGTGACTGTGACATGTCCAGTAACCACCACAGTGCAACAACAAGTGGCACGCCGCTGCATGCACGCAAGCACATGCCCTGATGTCATCTCACATGCACGCGTGCATGAGGAACAACCGCAGCAAACCTGTCACATGGAACTGAGATGGACTGTGCCCATGATGCCAAGCGGTCTGGTAGGCTACATGCATACCGTCTGTGTCAAAGTCCGCAGCTCCGCAGCTATACGTAAATGTACATTAGCACAGCCTTGGCCAAGCAGATGTCACTCTGAAGCCCACATCCCACATGCAACAGCCAATCACATGTAACCCCACACCCTATCCCATTTGCAATCATGCTCAGTATATCCTCAACATGTATTCCGCTGCCAGTAGTGTCCACTATACTGCATCACAGAGGACAGAAGACTCAATATAATGTTTGAAACCAAAACTGTCTCCGCTGACTCATTTCACAAGTACGAATGAGAGAGGATGAGAGTATGTGAAGTACACGGCAGTCGTGACATGACCATGTAGTCCACTGGTATTGGATGTCAACGCAAATGAGTAGCACAACTGTGGAAGACACACATGTGTCGTGTGAAGTCGTATGGACGCAGTGCACAGGTGGGTGGGTGTGACGGGTAGATGCGCACATGCCAAGTTGGAGCACGCCGTGTTGGGAGGGGTCATGAACAGTACACCACCGCTTCCCTGGGCATTGTGAGAGGACACCTGTCGGGGGAGTGAACACGTGTGTGCACAGCAGCCGGGCACACGTACAAAGCGGTACCAGGCGCACCTCAGCCCACCCTCTGTGGACAAGCTGGATCCTGTTGTGCGCCCGCCATGCCCCTTGACAAGGCACACACAGCCCCAGTCGACCAGGTGTAACCCCAACATAGACAATCCGCACAGGCGATACAGGGCACGGGATGGCAGTGGAGCATGGTGTGTGAGAGGTCTCCTCGCGCTCCTCCTGGTCATATCACGCAGGCAATGGAACCTCAACGTCTAGCATGGCAAAAAGTCAAATGGAAGTGTAGGGGGACGCACCACAGCACGAGCAGCACTGACGTCACGGGAGGTGGCTCGCACCATCCCATCCATTGCCCATCATACCAACCACGCCACATGCCATTGCGACTAAGTGCAAGCGCGTGCGCCACCACCCCTGAGCCCTCCCCAGAGAGGCCAAAGAGTGACTGTGTGGGCCATCAGCCACAGACGGACGCGGCCTGGCCGCAAGGGCAGCCACAGCCACTGGGTGTCGCAGGTGGCGGATCCGGAAGGCGAAGACTGTGATGCATAGTCCATGCAGGCCGGGTCTCCATTTGGGGCACCACGCAGGTGGACGGCGTCCCGCCACACATCATACCCTGAGACAGCCCACTCGTGCAACTGGACCCACACATACACTCCTTGCCCTCTCTGGTGCGAGCATGGGGCTGCCTGTGCAAGCGCTAGCCTCGCAGGTGAGCATGCATATTGGGGGGCGAGGGGAGGACATGAGGGCTGGGGCGAAGATGACAGTATCACTGTCAGTTAGTACAAGGGATGACCCAGATGTGGAAAGGAAGAGACGTGTCCCGTGTGTACTGCAACTAGTCGCCAATCCAACTACCCCCCATGTCCGGAATGTAAGCCCGCACCTAGGCCCGCCCATCCGCCACATCGAACATACCACCAGCACGACAACCTTCCCATTCGAAACACTGACTGGGGGTGGCAACCAGTGAACAATCATGTGTAGCCTACCCACGCGTACATGTGGGCCCTCCATGATCCATGTCACCTGCGGCAAAGTCATGACATGCGCAATGAGGGAAGTGAGGAGAGCTGTCCGCCCCACGCACAGAAGGTGCATCAGCTCCACAGACCCAGCAGCGAGTCCAGCAGGGGTCACATGTGCAGGGGCAGCAGTGCCTGGTGTGAAGGCACATGCATATAGACAGCACATCGACCAATGTGTAGTCTGCCCACATCCACAGTCCATCATCATGCGGACATAGGAATTGAACACAGGGCAACACATCTTAGTTGGTGCACCCACCGTGACCAACAATGCGCAATCATCGACGTACCCGCCCTGTGCATGGCCCCCCACCCAACGGAGGCACATCCAGTGCCACCATCCCACACACACAAGCCTTCCACGGAACATGCTGTGTCCAATGGTCAGTACAGAGTCAGCGCCCATCTGGTGGATCCTGAACAGGAGACACATGCACACACATGCCAGCTCCCACTATGTACGTCTGCCACCTGGCACGTGCAATGTAACCTCTCACCAGTGACGTGTGACTGCAAGCACACAGCCGTCTTGGCATGGGGCTGTCAATGTGGACACCTGTCAATGTTTCGGGAGGTGTGATCCGTACAGTGCTGTACATAGGGTGCAGTGCTGACACCTACTACTGTCTCATATCCCCTCGTGCCACAGGTCCCACTTGTTTTGGCCGCTCAGCCTGTGCCCACATCGTCGTCGTCGTGTGCCATACTCATCCAGCCTCGGAAGCAGTTCCATGCTCAGCAGACACTCATGTTGCCGTGGCGTTGCCGCTTGACGGATATGCAGTCAGTCCCCATCAGCACGCCCCGCAAGTCATTGGGGCCTAGATCCCCATGTGCATGCACATGGCAGTGGTATGTCTCACTAGCCATTGCCATTGTTGGGAGACCTGTGTAAGTGTATTGTGGCCGTGCCGTCCCAGCTTGACAGCTGGGCTGTGGCTCATGTGCTTGCTCAGTCATATCAGTGATGTGTATGCAAAATTGCTATGTGTTGTGTTGCTTTGACATGTGTCCTCTGCAATTTCCCTAGGCGGAGACCGAACATTGACCGCCCATACCAATTGCTGGTGGACATGGACGATACAGAGGTTATTAGGAAGTTTCGGCTGGACAGGCCAACCCTGCATCACTGTGTGCCATGTTAGAACCCCATCTCCGTCCCCGCAGGGTGTATCCGACTGCTGTCACCCCCACGGCTAAGGTGATGGCCGCCATGCATTTCTTCGCCACTGGGTCATTCCAGCACACAGTGGGCAGTGGAGGAGGGATGTCCCAGCCCATGTTCAGCAAGGTGCTGAGGGATGTACTGGCAGCCATGATGCTGTACCGAAACAGGTACATCCGCTTCCCCAGGGCTCGTGAATTGGCGGCAGTGAAGGGTGCATTCTATGCCCTTGGCAGAATCCCACACGTCGTTGGAGCCATTGACTGCACACATGTTGGCCTTGTTCCACCACAGGCCACTGAGCACCTGTACCGCAACAGGAAGCACACGCACTCCCTGAATGTGCAAGTGGTGTGCCTTGCGGACATGGTGATCACCCACGTGTGTGCAAAGTTCCCAGGCTCGGCCCATGACACACACATAATGCGCAACAGCATCTTGCCACGACTGATGGCCAATCTGCAACAGGATCGTGGCTGTATTGTCGGTGAGTATGTGGAGTGGTGTAGCGTGCTGGTTGTGCGATGCTGTCCCCTGTCCAGTTGGAATAGCAACGGTTCTCTGTGTCCCTCACACCCAGGTGACTCTGCGTACCCGAATGGGGCATGGCTGCTCAGTCCATTGAGGAATCCTCACACCCCAGCAGACGATCGATACAATGAGGCACATGGGAGGACCAGACGTGTGGTCGAGCGTACCTTTGGCCTCCTCAAGTCCAGGTTCAGGTGCCTGGACCGCACCGGGGGTGCACTGGCGTACTCCCCACAGAAGGTGTGCCAGATAGTGGTGGCGTGCTGCATGCTGCACAATCTGGCCATTCGGAAGCAGATCCCCCTCATTGTGGATGACGGAGATCAACCAGGGCCCCAGCCCGCAGACCAGGACAGCTCGAGTGAGGAGGACAGCGGAGAGGAGGAAGCTGGGAATGTGCGGCAGCAGCTCATCGCCCGCTACTTCACTTGACGGTGAGTGTCCATGTACGACGGCTGATGTGGCTGTATCTGTGCAGGTGTGTGTGTGCTGTGTCAGGGTGGCCGTTTGTTCACTACGTGCTGTGTGTCAACGCTCCATGGCCAGGGTAGTATGCCACTGTTGGTGACTGTGGCATTGTGCCCTATTGCTCTGTGCGATGTGTGTACATTGCTTGTAGTTGTTGACATGTACTGTGTGATGGGTGTGTGACACACTCATTGAATGTGCTCCTGTTCTGTCTCCCACCCCTAGGTCCCTACAGGCCCTCCGGATTCCATTGCCATGCCACGCATCAGGTGCCTTTCCGCCCAAGGTGGCCGTTGTATTCCGTACAAATAAAACACAGGGCACAAACAGCAGTTAGTGAAAAAGGTGCATTTATTACAAACTGTGACATGTGATTGTGTGTAAGGTGATGACAAAAGTGGTGCGTGCAGTGACAATGAGCTGTCGGTCATGGCTGCGTGATGCTCAGGGTGTACCCACTGGTTCTATGTCCATAGTCCAACACACACATGCCATCCAGATGGCTGTGTGGAGTGGGATCGTAGTCCAAGTCAATGCAGTGGCTGGTCAAGGAAGGCTGGCGGAAGGCTGGCTGGCTGCCTCACTTGCGACTGGAGCGTGCGAAGTCCTCCCGGGAGATCTGTTTCCTCTTCGGACGGCCCCTTCCACGTTTGCGAGGGGGTGCCTGCTTGCGACATGCTGGTGGTTGAGGTGTGCTCACTGGCTGTGGACGCAGGGGAACTGGACACTGCTGCTCGACCCTGCGCCCCGGCAGGTGGTGGCGGAGGGGAGCTGCTATCCCTGGCCGTGTCCTCACCGCCACCACCAGCTGGCCCATGAGGTCCACGAGTTGACCTATACGGGCGTCCATGGACCTCAGCACCCCCAGCACCTCCCGCGTGTCTGAAGCAGACCTGACCCATTGTTCTTGGGCCTCTTCATAGGCCCCAAGGACTCTGGCCATTTGAGGCAGGGCATGGCTCCCAGGGAGGCTGGCGTTTCCCTGACCCTGCTCCTCCTACCAGTCCTGCTGCCACCGGCCCTGCCCACTAGCCACATTGCTCACCACGGTCCTCGCTGTGGCTCCCAGGGTGGATCCAGTCGGCCGGGCCACCACCTGCGCTGGGGCTGGTGCCAGCGAAGACGTGGTGGTGGTGGCGGCGGTGGTGGTCGGTGCGGCGATGGTGGCGGTTGCGGCACTGGTAGTGGCCGCAATGACCGTGGGTGTGGCCGCAATGACCGTGGGTGTGGCCGCAACGACAGTGGCAGCAGGGGGCTGGGACTGTTCAGCAGCCCTGGATGATGGGTTGGTGGGTAGGAGGGGTCCTGGGGAGCGGCTGGGCCCTGCCACACCAGATGGGCCTGCTTGGTGGTCCGTGTCCGAAGAGGAGGTGAGATCCTCCACATCCGTGTGTCCTCGTTGGGGGCTTGTGGGCTGGCTGTGCTGGCTGCTGTCTCCATCCCCAGCATCCGGCAGTTCGTCACCTGTGGAGAGAATGAGATTTGTTATTGTGTTGCACCTGGCGAAGTATGTATTTGTTGTCTGACATTGACAGTTCGTGCAATCTCGTACATGGGTTTCCCGGAGGAGTGTGTGTGGCTGTGGCATTTGTAGTTGTGTGTGCTTGGCAATGGGACTGTGTGCTGTGCACATGTGGCATGGGACGGATTGGCCATGCCGATGGGTGTGTTGCTGTGCCCCTACTCATTGTGACTCTGGTGTATGCGGGCTCCTGGCCCATCCTGGGTCTGGTTTGTACTTTGCTTTTGGTGTTCAGATGGGACGCTTAGGAACGCATATGGCAACATGGGGGCCATGCCCCAGATTCGCATTTGGGAGGGAATATGCTTTTGGGGTTCAAATGGAACGCTTAGGAACGCATATGGCAACATGGGGGCCATGCCCCAGATTCGCATTTGGGAGGGAATATGCTTTTGGGGTTCAAATGGAACGCTTAGGAACGCATATGGCAACATGGGGGCCATGCCCCAGATTCGCATTTGGGAGGGAATATGCTTTTGGGGTTCAAATGGAACGCTTAGGAACGCATATGGCAACATGGGGGCCATGCCCCAGATTCGCATTTGGGAGGGAATATGCTTTTGGGGTACATGCTGTGAGCCATGGGTGCCGAACGTGACATGTGTTGTGGCAGCATGACAGTGCATGGTTTGAGGTGTGTGCATGCTTGACATGGCCTGCATATTTGCTGTCTGTTGTGATTACTGGACATGGCATTGGACGCATCGTTATGAGTGAGTGATGGTTGTGTGCCAGCCAACGTATTGCAGTTGTCCCATCTCCTTGGTGTGCGTGCTGCCCTGTGCCATGTGCATCACTGCAGTGCTCGTGGGGGTGTGGCCCATGTTGTGTGTTGTTGCTCACAGTGTGTCGTGCGCTTCATTGACTTCTGGCACATGGTTGGTCATGGGCATGTATCTTAGCGTGACTGCTGTATGTGTGGCAGCTGTGCGGATGACATGCCTTTCATGAGACTGGGGCTGACGGATGGGATGGATGGTATGTTGTATGTGCATGGTGTGTCTGTGTGTTTGATGGGTTCAGTGGTGTTCGTGTACATTTCTGTTGTTCCGCTCTGTTGCGTCTAGTGTTGTTTGTCTTACATAGGCGTAGTTGTGGGGTGTGTGGTTGACAGGCAGTAGGGGCTACATGGACATGACTTCAATGGTGTTTCGGTTGTGTGTGATGAGTTGCACAGTGGCTGCCGTGTGGTACTATTTTCAGTGTGGCTTGTGTATGCAGACGTGGCTCCTTGGGTGTTGCTATGTCTGTGATGGGTCATGTGGGGTGTGAGTCTATTGTTCATGTCCGTGTGCACATTGTTCACTTGTTCGTGACGGTGGGCGGTGCTGCGTTTTCGTCTGCTACGTGACATGTCCCATGTGTTGGTCGTGTGCCGGTCCTCATGCCTCCAGTAATCCAGCCCTGTCCAGTTTCCCACCTGCAGGTTGTTCGTGCGTGCACTGTACTGGATGCCACATGGCTCTAAGCGGGGGGTGCTCCATGTTGCAGGTCTGTGGGGGTGGGGGGTGTTGTGGGTCGTGGGGGTGGCTGGACACCCACTGACACCGATTGCTGTGGACCGTGATGTCTGCCTTTCGGCTGTCGTTGTGCACTGCGGTGGCTGACACGTGGCTGTGGGGTTTGGGGGATGCTCCTCCTTGCTGTGCTGTGGGACTAGGGGCCTGGTGTGTGTTGTACTTGGGCTGTCCACCGTCCCACCCACTGCACTTTGTGTTCCTGCCACTTACCTGTTACTTGTCGGTTTGTGCAGCTGTGGCGGACACATGGGTGTGGTGGGTGCTCGTTGTGGCGCTTCTGGCATATTTGGGGACCTGTTGGTGGTTACGTGGCTGGCTGAATGTACACATGTCACCACGCATCTTACAGTTGTTCTGTTTGGGCTGTGTGTGGTGGTGTCTGTTGCATGTGTGTGTCGTGTATTGTGTGCTGGACATGGGGGTGTTTGTCCCTGGGAGCTGTGGCATGGTGGTAGTGCATGTGAGTACATAGCGGTGTGCTGGTATACATTAGTTTGTACTTACCAGCCTCCACTCCCCCTGCTAATCCGGCGAGGATCTCGGGATGTATGATGACTCGCACCTTCTCCTCCCACGCTTTGAAGGTCTTGAAGAGCGCGGAATTCCCTCCGCCACAGTCGGCAGCAAGCTCTCTGTTTTTGCCCTCCTTCTTCTTGACCAGGCTCTTGACGTCATTCCACCGTTTGTTAATTTCGACTCTGTTCCTGGGCAGGGTCCCGACTGCAGTGACCTGGTCTACGATCCGGTTCCACATTCTGTTTCTGGTGGCTAGTGGTGTGTGCTGGACCATGTTCCCATAGATTTGTGGGTGCACCTTGATGATCTCGTCGACCATGACCGTCAGCTCAATGGGCGTGAACTTGGGCATTCTTTGTGGTGCCATGGTGTTTGTGGTGCTGGTGCGGTGTGTGTTGTGTAATGTGCAGGGGGTTTGTGGTGCCGGTGTTTGGTGGTGGTGGTGGTTGTGATGTGTGCGTTTCTGTGGTGTGCTGCTGTCCTTGCTGTGTCACTGTGTCCTCTCCTCTCTGGTTTGCAATGTTGCAAGGGGTTGTGGTCTGTGGGAGTGCTGCTTTTGTACTTACCTATGTGGGTGTGTCCTCATGGTCTGTTGTTTTCAGGTGTGTTGTGTCTGGGGTTCTGGCCTTTGTAGTTTTTGTTTGTCCAGGGGGGGTGTTTTCGGGATGTGTACTGTGCTTGTGTATTTGTGCGTGCCTTGCTGTGTGGACTTGTTGGCCATGTTGTGTGCGATTGTTTTTGTCAGCGGATGGTTTCTGTGCAGGGACGTGGGCGCCATGGCTTCTGCCGTGTCGATTCTCATCGGCGTAGTTTGCGCTGGCGGGCGGTATATTTGTAGTTTTCCCGCGCTCATGGCGGTGCGATCGTAATTTCACGTGCGGTGTGTCGGCCGTGAGGGCGGGCGGTTTTGTGTTGTCGTGCGTGTTTCCGTCCGTGGCGGGCGGTTTGACTCCGACTCGGACGATGGCGGGCGGTATTTTGTGTGATTTTTCCGCCGATGGCGGTTTTCGGTTTGTGTAATCGTAATGGCGTGGTCGGTGTTCAGACGGTGTGTGCGGGCGGATTTTTGCCGCTTCCATGCCTGGCGGATTTATTTACGCCGGGTATCGTAATGGGCCCCTAAAAGTGCAAAATTCAAATAAAAAAAATTAATAACTACTAAAAATTTAACACATATATTAAAAATACAAACAACTCTTATACAAAAAAACATACATCACATATGTATAAAATATATACTAAAATACATAACAATCATAAAAACCGATATTTTTAACAACTATATTTTTGCAAACGATATTAAACACTTCGATATTTTTAAAATCGATATTACTTACCCTAAGTCGCTATTCTTGACCACGATATTCTTGCTGTCGATATTTCTGACCGAAGATATTAATGACTTGATATTTGTGCAACTCGATATTTTGTACTCAATATTCTGTCTCTGCACCATCTTTTCTCTTACCCACACAAAAGAGATCCAGTGTGCAGTGATGCATATGTAATCAGTGGCTTGGCAACCAGTCCATGTGTCTGTCGTCAGGTGGATAGTGTGAACAGCACCCTCCTGCAAAGCTTGTTCAAGCAATTCCAGCATATCGTGATGTAGCGCTGGAACAGCTAACATTTTAGCCAGCTTCGTGTTATACAAACGTGTCATTTTGTGGTTGCCTTCGTACTGCCCCTCCTGCTTAAAAATGCCAGGAATAGTAGCCTGGATTTTTTTTTCTGGTGCCACTGATGCAGTCGACTTCTTGAGAGCAGACGTGGGTAGGCTCAATGTGCGTTTCAGCGGGGCAGTGACTGTACTCTCTTGCCTTGGTGTCTCGACCTGGGTCTTGTGTTATTGTAGTGTAGCTGATGTGGGCGATCCTACTGCACTGCTGGGGACAGGGCTGCTTTGTGTAATGAAAATGTCTTCCTCTTCTTCACCTTCCACCGTGATCGGATTCCCTGCTCAGCCTTTCACTCCCTTCACCAACAACACTTACAATTTTTTGGCAGCTTAGGTGCGTCTTCCACTGGACCATATGGTGCTTTCTCAAATGGGTTGTTTTGCCCCTGGTACCATAGTTTGTACCATGCTTACCCTGACTAACACTTGGTCTGCAAATGGAGCATACAGCAATGTTCACCTCCTTCTTGCTAACCATAAAGAAGTGCCAAACTGGGGATGTCAACTTTTTTACGCTGGTGCCACTGCCAAAAAATGAATGAACTGGCGGTAGGTGGATGTTTGACTCTCTTCAGTACTTACTTCTACTGAGGTGGTTGTGGATGTAGGCCGCTGCCGGGACTTTGCAAATATGGTAGCTGGCGCTGGTGGTATTTGTGGTGCCACCTCCCTCCCAGCAAGTTGGAAATGGGTAACATCGGTGTCCACTGGGACTGAGCTAACATCCACGATGACTGGCTCATCGTCATCCTCCTCTTCTACATCTGCATCCATAACTCTGAGGCTTTCAGAAACCTTCCTTTTCCCTAGCCTTTCGTAGCGTGTCTCACTTTCAGACTGAGGCGGGATCCAAGTGGTGTCTAGATCATCAGAAGAGGGGTTTGGAGAAGAAGCTGATGCACTAACCCTCCTTTTTCTTGCTGGAGTTCTTGAAGACAATGGATCTTCTGAAAGAGTGGCTTCTTCTACTTCCTCAGCATAAAGCTCAATTTCCTGAACTGCTCCTACTTCAGGAGGAACTACTAATGGTGGTTGTAGCTGTTGTTGTTGTTGTCCATTTCTCTGAGTTTCGTGCAATGATTGGGTACTATTTTGCGATAGAGATAAGTCAAGTTCACATTACTGCTTGTCGGCGTTGCCGTGATTAGACTGGCTGCCTCTGTGATAGACATGGACTTGGGCTGAGGTTGGGATGAGCCCACTGATGTAGGGGTGCTGCTTCCAGCTTGCTCCCTGAGGCGGGTGACGCAGCACAGTTTTTTTTTCCCTGAAAAAGGTCTGAGTCGACATACCAGTGGTGCTAAGCTCCTTCTTCTTCTCACTGGCCACTTTCTTGGTAGCACCTGTCTTTGGGGCTATCTTGAAGCTGTCAATTAGCAGGGCACTTAGCTTCACAAGTTTAAGAGATATCTGTGATGTGTGGTCCCGTGTCACGTCTTGTGCACCTAAAAGCAAGAAGAACATCAGTGAAACCTGGCATTGTTGCAGTTCAATAGTAGTACAAACAAACAAAATCATTTTGTGTGGTCACTGGTTACTTAAGTTATTATAAATAATTAACAATACAGTATCTATTTGTAAAATGGAAAACCACACCAACATATAAACTTTCATGGTGTACACTCAGGAAGGATAAGAAAGAGCAACAACAACAACATACAGATGTAACTGTTTTCTTTATGTGCATCACATGGGATGTGGCACTCAGGGAGGTGCAGCTGACAAATGACAGCAATGGAATAATCCTTGGACAATGAATGCTGTTGTGCACCTATAGCAGCCATGGAGTTGATGTATTGATGCCAGATATTATGAAAATGGCTAAAAGAAATCTAAAAAAACTTCTTTAAAAAACAATTAAAAATAATAAAAATAAAAATAAAATACAAGAATGAAAATGAAGAGACAAAAAAATTAACGAATTACAAAATTAAAAATAAAAACAATTACAATTTAAATTACAAAAACTAAAATAGTTTTTTTTTAATTATAAAAAAGTGAAATTATCCTCAAAGATATAATAATAATGTAAACTGCTATCTCATTGCTCATTCATCCATGCAAGGATATGGCAAAGGGCCACACTGGCTGGATGTACAAAATGGCTGCCTGCCATTGCCACATGGTCATCAACAACAACAACAATGAGCAAGAAGGCATTGGGAACAAAGAGAAGACATACAAGCCTATGGCAAAAGCATACTGGCTGGCTGGCCACCAGCCACATGGTCACAACAACAAGCAAGAAGGCATGGGGAACAAACTAAGAAGAACACATGCAGGCCTATGGCAAAAGCACACTGAATGCCTACGCAAAATGGCCTGCAGTCACATGGCAACAAGAAGCAGGAGGCCTGGAAAACAAAGAACACATGCAGGCCTATGACACTGACTATATAATATTGCCCTGGCCACATGGCATGAAGAACAAAGGCAAATGGTGGCCTATGGCAAACACACACAGGAGGCATGGTAAGACAGAGAGAACACAACATTGATTAATTCAGCAATGCCAAAAACGAAAATCAACAGTGCATAAAACTTTTACAACAACACACATCCTCCAAAGGCATTATTTCACCTATACATTGTTTGCAGGAAAAAAATTAGAAATACCACAAAAAAACACTAGTATTTTAATCCAATGCAGACATGGCCTAGAAGATGTTTCAATTTAAAAGACACCACAGAAACAGTTGTTTTTCATGCACCCAGGGCTAGCACTGGGCCTACTGGCTGGAAGCCCCATTCTAGTGGCAGACTAGGCTACCAGGTGAATTAAAAAAATATAGCAAATGTATTAAAAAAACATAGAGAAAATGTACTAAACTGTGCAACATTTTTCCTTTACAAAGGAAGAAAAATTGCATGCAAAAAGACACCAACAACCAGCAACAAGGCATGGCCACAAACAAAGAACACATGCAGGCCTATGGCAAAAGCATACTGACTGCCTACGCAAAATGGCCGACAGCCACATGGTCAGAACAACAACAACCAGCAAGAAGGCCCGGTCACAACAAAGAAGACATGTAGGCCTATAACAAAAGCACACTGTCTGACTACACAAAATGGCCGCCAGCCACATGGTCACAACAACAAGCAGGAGGCCTGGAAAACAAAGAACACATGCAGGCTTATGGCAGAAGAACACTGGCTGCCTACACAAAATGGCCACCGACCACATGGTTGAACAGCAAGCAAGGAGGCATGGCCACAGCAAAGAAGACATGCAGGCCTATGGCAAAAGCACACTGGCTGGCTGCAAAAAATGGCCGACAGCCACATGGTCACAACAACAAGCAGGAGGCCTGGAAAACAAATAACACATGCAGGCTTATGGCAGAAGCACACTGGCTGCCTACACAAAATGGCTGCCAGCCACATAGTCACAACAACAAGTAGGAGGCCTGGAAACCAAAGAACACATGCTGGCCTGTGGGCACTGACTATACAAAATGGCCCCTGGCCACATGGGAAACAAAGACAAATGGTGGCCTATGGCAAACACACTCACCCACTGGCCCGACAAAGGAGGTATGGTTGGTAATACAAAGAGCACAGCATTAATTCCGCAATACAAAAACCGAAAATTAACAGGGCTAAAAATGTTTACAACAAAACACATCCTCCAAAGGCATTACCCCACCTAAACACAGTTTGCGGAAAGAAAGAAAAATGTGAAATACCACAAAAAACACATTTTGTATTTTAATCCAAAGCCATCCATGGCCTAAATGATGTTTCAATTCAACAGACATTGTACATTTAGGGTGGTGAGATGCACACCTGTGTACTCCTTCTTTACTTAATTCTTCTGACATGTTGTGGCGTGCAATGCTCGATACGCGCTCCGCCTAATTGCACTTTGCAATATTAAACAAACACACGGGGACCTTGTCCGATCCCTTTTCAAGCAGCACAGCCTTGTACGTTGCTCAATGAATCCAATAAATCAAATTTCTCTATATATACTTTTCAATTTATCCACTTTTTAACTCCATTCCTTTTCATCTTTTTTCACTTTTCATCGATTTATTTTACTCATTCCCAAACGTTGTTCAAGCATATTCATAGACAGGAGATGTTTCCATATGTCACGACTTTATTTAAAATTCACCCAATGCATTTCGGGAAAGATTTCCCTTCGTCAGGGGTATCTATAAAAAATCCATTAACACGAAACCGTTAGCTTAAATTGTTACAATACTCATTCCATGCTCAAACGTAATGCTTCTGTAGAGCTTTAGGAACGATGTTTGTCTCTCAGAAAACACTTCGTACACACCAAAATAATCCCCGTCTTAACTACCATAGTATTTCTTTAGTCATTTGTTAGTTGGAACCGTAGTCCCTGTCAAACATCCCCGCTTCTTTTTAAAAACATCACATATTTATTAATAGAAACTCCGTTTTTTAAATACTGCCATTAACCCCGTATCAATCCTGAGACATTTTACAACTTTCTCACAATCATTATGAACGCGCTTACCGTGACAAGTGTTGCTCTAAAAACATGGATCGAAACCCCAAACTTGCTCAATTCCCACTGGTTACAACAGAACCGTGCACAACTGTCTGGTTTCATTCATTTTTCATCGAGTGCCCCGGCACGTCTTTCCATGTTGTAGCTGTATCAACTGTTTCTGACCCACGCCAACGTTTATAACTCCTCCCACTACACTCAGGTGTACAATCATTTGTCAAAGTGTGATCACCAAGCTCAGCACTGGATTCAATGAACCCCACACTCACCCTCGAGTCTTAACTGCACTGTGCAAACTACATTTCCCAGAATGCTATATGGCTGTATTCTAAACGGCACATTACGCTCCTGAACTCACCAATTCACTTTGGGGAAATTCAACGTTACAAATACTAACATAAATTAACTTGCTAAACTTTTTCCTGACAACAATCAAAACATGCAGGTTTAATTGATGTTTCCGTTTGTCATGTTCAAACCGTTCGTAATCGTATCAATTGTCGCAACATGACAATCCATTTGGTGCTTCTGTTGTTTCCGTGCTCATAATAGTCGCGCATACCTGGCAACAAAACTCCTGTATAGGTGGTCCATGTTATATTTTAAATGTATGTGATGTATGTTTTTTTGTATAAGTATTGTTTGTTTTTTAATATATGTGTTAAATTTTTAGTAGTTATCAATTTTATTTTAATTAAATTTGGCATACCTGTTACTGAGTAGTAATCTAAGTAGACATTAGGATAGACGTGATTTTAACTTGAATGAACCTGTATTTAGAAATTTGTTTTTAACCATATTTGAATTAGCACTTTTGTTTTTCTTCTTTTAGGAGGAAAGGAAGGGACCTTATCCAGGAAGGGTTAGAGGATCTTGGTTCCCTACCCTTTTCTTCGTGACATCTCGTCATCTTGAAGGGATTACAGCATGAGAAAAGACTGTTGTTTTTCGTTATTGGTTTATGTGAATTTTCGGAGCCAGTCGGCTTAGCTTTATTGTGTACTTTACTAGCACTTTTTTTTCTTGCAAACACTATTGATAGGGTTACACTCAAGGGTAGAAGGGTGAGTTTCAGCGCTAATCTGCACACAGTCAAATAGGATTTTTATCTTTCCGTATTTTAGAAGAGACTGCCTAACTTTGGTGTTCCTCCTCACATTAAGCCACTTGGCAAAAGAAATGACATGAGATTGTATACTCCTTACCGAGGGGTACTCGCGCTCCTAGGATATTCCCAATGGAGCACTCAGTGCAAAACAGGAGCCCGTGCAATCAGCCACTAGGACATGGATTTGGTTTTTGGTTTTTCATTTGAATAACTTTATCAGTACTCGATTCATGTACACACTATGTGAACACTTGCCTGGTCCTCCGTTCCATGCCTTACTGCAAGGACGTTGGCATGGTCTCACTATTTATGATCACCTAGCCACTCTTACACCTGACAGGACGAGAAGCAATTCATAGAGGAGAACTCTCACAGAAGGGGGACAGCACTATACTCAGTAAGGGCGCAGAGTTAATTTAGGATTTTTCCCCCTAATGCACCCCCTCCCCGATCTTTCGATTTTTTTACTCATTATTATCATGAGAAACAATCATGAATGTATGTATAGTAATGTGTATAGGAGAGCAATGTCCAGTATGCACTAATATTGTATATATGCAGCATATCCTTTCCATTACAAAATGGATGCCATTTTGACACGACTTGGTTTTACATGTATCGGACTGTCCTTTGTTGATTTTCATGACTGTGTATGTAAAACAGGCGCTGTTCCGACACGCCAGTGTGTGAGCAAGTCTGCTTTGACAGAGGAAACGCGTTACTGGCAATAAATCTATGATATTGCAACAATCCTGAGAGTGCGTTTACTTGGTGTTGGAGAATCGTATTCATATGTCCAGTGGGCTTCGCTGGCAATTCGCACCACCTATCTACGGGTTGAGGAGGCAGGAAGAAGCAAATCGAGAAATCGAACAAGTTGGTAATTGGAATAGATGACTCCAACGAGCAACCGGCCACTCAGAAGGTGAAATCCAGACAACAAGAAGGAGAGGCACGAAACGAGGAATCTGAGCATCGGCGTAAGGAGAGGTTCGGGATGCAGCCCACAGCCCAGAGGTGAGTGGACCGAGTCCTGTGGACGGGAGGGGGGGATTGAGACGGGTCGGAGGGCACGTACAGTCCTCCTTGACACCTGGTTCACCTGACAGAGTCCATTCACGGCTCTGGCAGGGTGAGAGAAACTAACAGCCATATCTCGGCCGCAACGCTCAGAGAACTTTTGATCTTGGTTACACTCACAGTAATATTATCACCCCTGTCGTGATGTCACCCCCGGCTATCATACAGTATATATCGGCATTAATTTACAACCAGGCACTACCCAGTGAAGTGTAACATACTCACAACGGGAACTACAACGTGCACGTCGATCATCCATACGAAAGTGAAAACGACGAACTGTAAACAAATACGGACTCTCTTTTGTCTGGTTTTATGCCCCTCAGGTGTATGAACTGTCAATACACGCGGATATCCTTTCTCAGAGTGGCAATAGGAACTCCTTATATAAGGAGGGGATTTTTGCAATATTTACCCAGTCACCGCAACTATCACAATGGGTTTTCCCTGCACTCCAACCTCGGTGGAAGTTAGATACAGGTTCCAAAACTCACGTCAACAGCAATGGACGAAGAAACAGAGAGACGGGCAGCTGCCCAGAGTCTATTCGCCAGAGCACCGAATAAGAGTCAAACGGTTAAAGAAACTACCACCAAATACATTACCCTGCACGATAATCTTAAGAAATTAGAGAAACTCAAACGCTCCGAAATCTCTAAATGGTGGGAAGCAATATCTTTGCAAGATTATCTGGACAAAGGTATGGTCCCTAGAGGGCTACGCATATATACAATCCCGTCTTATGAGTCTCCTAACCCCAGGATGCTCAAAGAATGGGTGGAAAACTCAGCCCAAAGCTCCAGAAACATGCTTACTATCTTAGTCAAATATGCATGCGACGATAGGGAACAGATCAAAAAGAATCTAAAAACCTTGGAAGAAGACTTAAAGGGACACAAGGAACAGGAGACGATAAAGAAATTCCTCACAGACCTTAAAGGAAGACTGAGAGCATACGAAGACGACATAAAAGCACGGAAACAAAGAAAACTTCACCGGGACTGTACGGATTATGAAAGTGGCAGGATCTTAACCTACAGCCACAAATATGACCATATATATGAGAAACTACAGGCAGGAGAAGAGATTGAGAACACTACAGTCATAAACAGTGAGAATGAATCAGTGACCAGCAATGACACTGAGACCCTATCAACGGAGGGAGCTGAACAACAATCCTCAAGAAGAGCAACAATGAAGGGTCCGACCACTTTTTTAGACGAATATCGCCTCTTAAGAACGGGGCGACAAACACAGAGAACGACACCAATACCAAAGACACATGGCAGAGGACGAGGCCAGAGAGGGAGAGGCAGAGGAAGAGGACAAGACGAAACAAGCGGAGAAGAAAACGAGACCTACAGAGATACCAGAAGAGGCAGAGGACGAGGAAGAGGACCAGTGGGAAGCAGGTCGACGGCAAAGAAACAACAATAATGGATGACGAAACGGTACAAAAAAAACATTGTGAATTTATCCAATAGACCACTCACAATGCTAGAGAAGAGAACACTCTGACTAGGACTCTCCTTTTGTCCTACAGGCCACTTCAGTTACCCAGAAACCAGGATAGATGTCTTTAAATTCATCAGAAAATTAAAATTAAAGAAATGGCACTATCTTAGGAACTCTAGAACCCCCAATGACACTGAGAGAGGAGACAATCTAGAAGAAGAATCTAACAATACTGAACTTAGGGTCAAAGACCTCCCTACCCTGCTAGCTCTACAAGAACTATTGGTTTAAACCGGAGTAGAGAATAACATCTCATTAGAAAACCTAGATCTCAAACTGGACCACCCAGCAGCTACGAAGTTTAAACCCAAATCTAT
Organism: Calotriton arnoldi; assembly: GCA_963921515.1. Lineage (NCBI taxonomy): Eukaryota > Metazoa > Chordata > Amphibia > Caudata > Salamandridae > Calotriton > Calotriton arnoldi. The sequence goes on along the minus strand of CAWUFW010006371.1, from coordinate 613,481 downwards.
CTTTATGCCTAATACTGCACATGACAATATCGACACTTTCCACGAAACAGTCACACACGATCTGATCTAAGCTAAAAAACAAAAAAACAGTAATGGCACACACAATAACTTATCCTTTTCCCAGAGACAAATCATCAAATCACTGGCAGACGATGAGACTCTTGTCATACGCCCAGCAGACAAGGGCGGCAACATTGTGCTGTGGGACAAAGAGATGTATAGAAAGGAAGCAGCTCGACAACTTGAGGATGAAAGATTCTATACTAAAATAGGCATTCAAGATTATAATGATAGTATTCTGAGTCTTTGGAACAGCTTAGAACAATGGAAAGACAAAGGTATCCTTCTCTGGGAAGAATATTGCTATCTGAAACAAGACTATCCAAAACTTCCCATTTTTTATCTTCTACCTAAGATCCACAAAAATGCCCTCACACCTCCAGGAAGACCCATTATGTCATCGATTGGGAGTGTGTCAGAGAGAATCTCTAAATATGTGGATCATTTCCTGAGACAGTATGTTGAAACACTCCTGTCATACATTAAGGACACAAAAGACTTCCTGTGCAAACTGAGTAACATCGTGTGGGAGGATGACTTCCTATTGATCACAATGGACGTCAATTCATTCTACACTATTATTGACCACAATTTAGGAATCAGCGCATGCATGCACTTCTTGGAAAACAGACCCATGAAATACCTGGAACATACAAATGTCCTTGTGGAAATGATGAGATTCTGTCTCAGCAATAATATTTTCATGTTCGACGGTACCCTGTATAAACAAAGACTAGGGACAGCAATGGGTACATGTTTTGCTCCCAGTTTTGTTAATCTGTTTCTGGGAGCATGGGAGGAAGAAATTAGGAGAGATGAAACATTGACACACATGTTCGATCAAGTTACAGTCTGGCTCCGGTATACAGATGACCTTTTTATCATCTGGAAAGGTAGTGAGGAGAGTGCTAGGGAATTTATTAACAAACTGAATGACAATAGATGCAACCTCACATTGACACACACCTTGCACAGAAGGTCCATTGAATTTCTAGACGTGATGGTAGAGGTTGACAAGGATACCAAGAAGTTGCAGACTAAACTACACCGCAAAAATACTGCAGGCAACAGTTTGCTCCATGCCCTCAGCAGTCACCCTGAGACTCTCAAGTGGAGTATCCCCTTTGAGGAGCTGCTGCGGGCAAGAAGAAATTGTAGCACTGAAAGCCTGTACGAGAATGAGAAAAAGTGCATGATTGAGAGATTCAAAGAAAGAGGACATCCGATGTGGGTTCTTAATAAAGCAATGAGGAGAGTAAAAAGAATCCAGAGAGAGGACACCCTACAAGAAAGAATAACCAATAGCGCCTCTAATGAGGAACAAGACACCATGAGAGTTATCCTCACATATAATTCAGAATCCAGCAAAATTCACAGAATTCTAGCAAAAAACTGGAATATTTTGGAGAGTGACCCCATCATAGGAAGGGACTTAACTAAAAGACCCATGATCACTTACAAGCGAGGGAGAAATCTTAGAGACCTCCTGGTGAAAGGGGACATAACCAAGAAACCACAGAGTCTACAACACACTTCGCAGGGATTTTTCCCGTGTGGACACTGTAAGGCTTGCAACAACAGTCACATGAGGAAAACGTACCCGACCCCTAGCGGGGAAAAAAGCGTAAAACAATTCCTCACATGCAGCTCTAACTTTGTTGTTTACGCTCTTGAGTGTCCCTGTAATCTAAGATATATAGGCAGCACCACCTTTGCAGCTAAAAAAAGAATATTAGAACACCTAAGAGCAATAAAAAACAAAGATAGTCACTACCCAGTCGCTAGGCATTTCGAGGAATACCATCTCTCAAATAGCTCACTCCTGCAATACTACATAGTAGAACAGGTCAAACCGAACCCTAGAGGAGGGAACAGAACACTGCAACTCAGACAACGCGAATCATGGTACATACTTGACTTACAAACTAAGAATCCTATGGGCCGTAATCAAGATGTAGAATTGGGGATCCATCTTCATGAACAATAATTTGTTTAAAACTACAAATAATTTGGTTTGTCTTGCCTGCTGTCTCTTTATCTTCCACCATGGTCTTAACCTATCAGAACTCTTTTTCTAGTTAGCAATTTTCTGTTATTCTTCCATTGCTGGCATACCTGTTACTGAGTAGTAATCTAAGTAGACATTAGGATAGACGTGATTTTAACTTGAATGAACCTGTATTTAGAAATTTGTTTTTAACCATATTTTAATTAGCACCTTTGTTTTTCTTCTTTTAGGAGGAAAGGAAGGGACCTTATCCAGGGAGGGTTAGAGGATCTTGGTTCCCTACCCTTGTCTTCGTGACATCTCGTCATCTTGAAGGTAACCAGATTTGTGTGCTATCCGGACCACATTTCCCAAAATGCACAGTCTCATTCGAGCTTCCCATTGGTGGGTGTGCAATATGAAAATGGCGAAGTGGGTTCAGCGTTTGCACACACTGTCTCCGTTCAAGCCTCTGAAGAGAAGCATATGGAGCTTCGAAACGCGTCAGGCATTTCCATTACGGAGCAGCTTCTACAAGCGGATCCTCGTCCCTGCCTTTCATAAACAAAGCTGCTGATCTAGTGCTACTCACCAGGTGGACAACCTTTGGAGCAGAATGTAATACGCGGCCGTCCTGCCGCGGAGTGTGCACCACCCCGTAATGTTATGGGGGCTACGTGGGTCAGCAGCCGCAAACAGGATTGAGGACGAGTCCACTTGCAGGGTCCATACAGGACCAGATTTGTGTGCTATCCGGACCACATTTCCCACAATGCACAGTCTCATTCGAGCTTCCCATTGGTGGGTGTGCAATATGAAAATGGCGAAGTGGGTTCAGCGTTTGCACACACTGTCTCCGTTCAAGCCTCTGAAGAGAAGCATATGGAGCTTCGAAACGCGTCAGGCATTTCCATTACGGAGCAGCTTCTACAAGCGGATCCTCGTCCCTGCCTTTCATAAACAAAGCTGCTGATCGAGTGCTACTCACCAGGTGGACAACCTTTGGAGCAGAATGTAATACGCGGCCGTCCTGCCGCGGAGTGTGCACCACCCCGTAATGTTATGGGGGCTACGTGGGTCAGCAGCCGCAAACAGGATTGAGGACGAGTCCACTTGCAGGGTCCATACAGGATCAGATTTGTGTGCTATCCGGACCACATTTCCCACAATGCACAGTCTCATTCGAGCTTCCCATTGGTGGGTGTGCAATATGAAAATGGAAAAGTGGGTTCAGCATTTGCACACACTGTCTCCATTCAAGCCTCTGAAGAGAAGCATATGGAGCTTCGAAACGCGTCAGGCATTTCCATTATGGAGCAGCTTCTACAAGCGGATCCTCGTCCCTGCCTTTCATAAACAAAGCTGCTGATCGAGTGCTACTCACCAGGTGGACAACCTTTGGAGCAGAATGTAATACGCGGCCGTCCTGCCGCGGAGTGTGCACCACCCCGTAATGTTATGGGGGCTACGTGGGTCAGCAGCCGCAAACAGGATTGAGGACGAGTCCACTTGCAGGGTCCATACAGGACCAGATTTGTGTGCTATCCGGACCACATTTCCCACAATGCACAGTCTCATTCGAGCTTCCCATTGGTGGGTGTGCAATATGAAAATGGCGAAGTGGGTTCAGCGTTTGCACACACTGTCTCCGTTCAAGCCTCTGAAGAGAAGCATATGGAGCTTCGAAACGCGTCAGGCATTTCCATTACGGAGCAGCTTCTACAAGCGGATCCTCGTCCCTGCCTTTCATAAACAAAGCTGCTGATCGAGTGCTACTCACCAGGTGGACAACCTTTGGAGCAGAATGTAATACGCGGCCGTCCTGCCGCGGAGTGTGCACCACCCCGTAATGTTATGGGGGCTACGTGGGTCAGCAGCCGCAAAGCAGGATTGAGGACGAGTCCACTTGCAGGGTCCATACAGGAGCAGATTTGTGTGCTATCCGGACCACATTTCCCACAATGCACAGTCTCATTCGAGCTTCCCATTGGTGGGTGTGCAATATGAAAATGGCGAAGTGGGTTCAGCGTTTGCACACACTGTCTCCGTTCAAGCCTCTGAAGAGAAGCATATGGAGCTTCGAAACGCGTCAGGCATTTCCATTACGGAGCAGCTTCTACAAGCGGATCCTCGTCCCTGCCTTTCATAAACAAAGCTGCTGATCTAGTGCTACTCACCAGGTGGACAACCTTTGGAGCAGAATGTAATACGCGGCCGTCCTGCCGCGGAGTGTGCACCACCCCGTAATGTTATGGGGGCTACGTGGGTCAGCAGCCGCAAACAGGATTGAGGACGAGTCCACTTGCAGGGTCCATACAGGACCAGATTTGTGTGCTATCCGGACCACATTTCCCACAATGCACAGTCTCATTCGAGCTTCCCATTGGTGGGTGTGCAATATGAAAATGGCGAAGTGGGTTCAGCGTTTGCACACACTGTCTCCGTTCAAGACTCTGAAGAGAAGCATATGGAGCTTCGAAACGCGTCAGGCATTTCCATTACGGAGCAGCTTCTACAAGCGGATCCTCGTCCCTGCCTTTCATAAACAAAGCTGCTGATCGAGTGCTACTCACCAGGTGGACAACCTTTGGAGCAGAATGTAATACGCAGCCGTCCTGCCGCGGAGTGTGCACCACCCCGTAATGTTATGGGGGCTACGTGGGTCAGCAGCCGCAAACAGGATTGAGGACGAGTCCACTTGCAGGGTCCATACAGGATCAGATTTGTGTGCTATCCGGACCACATTTCCCACAATGCACAGTCTCATTCGAGCTTCCCATTGGTGGGTGTGCAATATGAAAATGGAAAAGTGGGTTCAGCGTTTGCACACACTGTCTCCATTCAAGCCTCTGAAGAGAAGCATATGGAGCTTCGAAACGCATCAGGCATTTCCATTACGGAGCAGCTTCTACAAGCGGATCCTCGTCCCTGCCTTTCATAAACAAAGCTGCTGATCGAGTGCTACTCACCAGGTGGACAACCTTTGGAGCAGAATGTAATACGCGGCCGTCCTGCCGCGAAGTGTGCACCACCCCGTAATGTTATGGGGGCTACGTGGGTCAGCAGCCGCAAACAGGATTGAGGACGAGTCCACTTTTGGGGTTCCATACAGGACCAGATTTGTGTGCTATCCGGACCACATTTCCCACAATGCACAGTCTCATTCGAGCTTCCCATTGGTGGGTGTGCAATATGAAAATGGCGAAGTGGGTTCAGCATTTGCACACACTGTCTCCGTTCAAGCCTCTGAAGAGAAGCATATGGAGCTTCGAAACGTGTCAGGCATTTCCATTACGGAGCAGCTTCTACAAGCGGATCCTCGTCCCTGCCTTTCATAAACAAAGCTGCTGATCGAGTGCTACTCACCAGGTGGACAACCTTTGGAGCAGAATGTAATACGCAGCCATCCTGCCGCGGAGTGTGCACCACCCCGTAATGTTATGGGGGCTACGTGGGTCAGCAGCCGCAAACAGGATTGAGGACGAGTCCACTTGCAGGGTCCATACAGGACCAGATTTGTGTGCTATCCGGACCACATTTCCCACAATGCACAGTCTCATTCGAGCTTCCCATTGGTGGGTGTGCAATATGAAAATGGCGAAGTGGGTTCAGCGTTTGCACACACTGTCTCCGTTCAAGCCTCTGAAGAGAAGCATATGGAGCTTCGAAACGCGTCAGACATTTCCATTACGGAGCAGCTTCTACAAGCGGATCCTCGTCCCTGCCTTTCATAAACAAAGCTGCTGATCGAGTGCTACTCACCAGGTGGACAACCTTTGGAGCAGAATATATATATATATATATTCACTTAAAAACCATAGGTTTCAGGCACGTTATAGTTAGAAATTAGCATTTAAAAAACCTTTGAAATTTACTGAAAAAACCATAGGTTTCAGACACGTTATAGTTAGAAATTAGCATTTAAAAAACCTTTGAAATTCACTGAAAATACCATAGGTTTTAGGGACAGTTATAGTTAATTGGACATTTCACTCGTACAAAACCATAGAAATTCCCCCGTTATAGTTAGTTCAGCTAACTATAACTCGCGCCCACAATGCACTGCTGATGACGTCACATATTACATCACTCATGACATGGTCAGTGACATCACAGATGACATCACTGATGACATCTCAAATGACATCACTGATGACATCATCCAGTGACTGTGTGTTTCTGTAAAGTTTAAATATTTTTAATATATAGGGAAAGGTGTATTGAAGAATGAGTGGGTGTATAAGTGTGTGGATGAAGGATTTAGTAGGTGCGTGACTGACTCTATAAGTGAGTGATTAAACGTATCTTACTGAATGCAAGGGTTAGTGACTAAACTGGGTGAATGTCTGTATCCGTCTGTCTGTTGCTGTGTAAGTGGCTGCATGGGTTTGTGAATAGCTACATGAGTGTCTATATGAGTTATTGATTGGTTGTCTGAGTATCTGTATGGGTGCCTGAGTGTTTGTGTGGGTGGGCTGTGTGCGACTCTGTGCATAGATGTGTGAGTGGGTGATTCACTGGGTGGATGGTTTCAAGAGTGCATCTGTGATAGACTGTATGGGTGGGTAAGTGTGTGTAAGAGTGTGTTAGTGAGTGAATGTATGTCCCAGTGGTACATGTGTGAGTAACTACATATGTGAAAGGCAGTATATATGTGTGTTGGAGTATATAAATAGCTATAAGCGAGAGTGTGTGATTGTGAGAGTGACTGTATGGATGAGTGTGTGCTTGTATCAGTGATTGTATAAGAGCGTAAGAATGTGCTAGTATTTGTATGAGTAAGTGAGATGGTGTGTGTATAACTGTATAGGTGAGTAAATGGCAGTGTGTTTAATTATTTGCATGACTGACTAGGTGTGTGAGTACCTCTATGGATGAGTGGCGGTGTTTGAGTGTCTATATAGGAGTATGAGTGCATATGATAGTCCTGTACTGAGTGACCGTAAGTATGAGTGACTGTACGGGTGAGTGAGTGGATGTATGTGTAGACCTAAGAATCAGTGAGTGGGTATGTAGTTATTGGTGTTGGAGTGTCTATGGTTTTGCGAATGGCAGTCTGTAATTTAGAGTGGGTGTATCAAAGGTTATATTAGGGTGTGAGGAGGTGCATCAGATTATCACATGGATGATGTCATCAGTGATGTCATCAGTGATGTCATTTGCGATGTCATGAGTGATGTCACTGACCATGTCATGAGTGATGTAATATGTGACGTCATCAGCAGTGCATTGCGGGGGCGCGAGTTATAGTTAGCTGAACTAACTATAACGGGGAATTTCTATGGTTTTGTACGAGTGAAATGTCCAACTAACTATAACTGTCCCTAAAACCTATGGTTTTTTCAGTGAATTTCAAAGGTTTTTTAAATGCTAATTTCTAACTATATCGTGTCTGAAACCTATGGTTTTTTTCAGTGAATTTCAAAGGTTTTTAAATGCTAATTTCTAACTATAACGTGCCTGAAACCTATGGTTTTTTCAGTGAATTTCAAAGGTTTTTTAAATGCTAATTTCTAACTATAACGCCCCTAAAACCTATGGTTTTTTCAGTGAATTTCAAAGGTTTTGTAAATGACAATTTTTAAATGTATTAATTGTTATATTTATTTTTTTGATACTGATTTACTACATTTTTTAAAACTATTTATTTTTAGATATTTTATTTATTAAATTACATTGTAATTACATTATACATTACATTACAAAATATACTTTCTCAGAATGAATTACTTTAGTTTAAATACTTTGCAAATAGGCAATAGAGTTTTAAGTACAGTAGTTACAGTTGTTGCAATGGGCAACACAATTTCAAACACAATGCAACATTGAGCTCAATGTGAATTTCTAGTTAAATGCAATTAGTTACTTTATGGATTACTTTTCTAACCACAGGACTGGATCCTAGATTCAGTCCTGGGACATCTCCTGTAAACAGTTGAGTAAAAGCGTTTTGGTTACAGTAGTGATTTTTAAGGAATATTATTGTATTTTAAAACTTGACACTTGAAACTTTTTCACATAGAATCACCAATGTTATCCTATGGGAGGAAATTCACTTAGCAGGTAAGTAGTGTTATCTTTACTTTTTCTTACTCAGTGGTGGATCCTGGATTCAGCACTGGTGCATCTCCTGTAAACAGTTGAAAGAATGCGTTTAAGTCATACAGGCGATTTTTAAGGAATATTTGGAGTTTGTGAAAAACGACACTTTGAAACTTTTCTGCGGAAAACCAGACAATGGATTCCAATGGAAGGAAATACAAGTTACTGGTAAGTACGGTTAGAATTACTTATCAGGGTCAGTGCTGGGCTAAAAGATGCAGCACTGGGTTCTCTCCTGATAACAGGTGAGTAAATCGGAATTCGTAGTTCGGCTGATTTTAGAGGAATATTATAAAGTTCTAAAATTCCACACTTAGAAGAATTTCCAAATGAAACCAGTCAATGTTAGCCTATGGAAGGAAATTCAAGTTACTGGTAAGTACGGTTAAAATTACTTTTCAGGATCAGTACTGGGCTCAAAGATGCAGCACTGAGGTCTCTCCTGATAACAGGTGAGTAAATCGGAATTCGTAGTTCTGCTGATTTTAGAGGAATATTTGTATGTTTCAAAAATCGACACTTAGAAACATTTTCAGCAAAAATCAGGCAATGATATTCTATGGAAGGAAATTCAAGTTACTGGTAAGTACGGTTAAAACTACTTTTCAGGATCAGTACTGGGCTCAAAGATGCAGCACTGAGGTATCTCCTGATAACAGGTGAGTAAATCGGAATTCGTAGTTCTGCTGATTTTAGAGGAATATTTGTATGTTTCAAAATCGACACTTAGAAACATTTTCAGCAAAAAGCAGGCAATGATATCCTATGGAAGGAAATCCAAGTTACTGGTAAGTACGGTTAAAATTACTTTTCAGGATCAGTACTGGGCTCAAAGATGCAGCACTGAGGTCTCTCCTGATAACAGGTGAGTAAATCGGAATTCGTAGTTCGGCTGATTTTAGAGGAATATTTGCACAATGGTGAAGGAAGGGGTGGGGCCTGAGGTGACATGTCTGCAAACACGCCCTGTGGCGCGTTTTAAGTTGGAGAATTAATTCCTCCTCAATCCCGAGGCCAGGGCGCGTTTGCAGAGTGGTAAAGGAAGGGGTGGGGCCTGCGGCAGAATCGTTTTTTTTTTCCTCGAAGGGGGCTGTGTGGCCCCCTTCCTTTTCCTCTTTTTGGGCCCTGGGGACCCCATCCCCCAGGGCCTTACCCCTTTTTTTTTTTTTTTTAAACGGGAAGGGGCCGCGTGGCCCCCTCCCGTGGCCGATTCCGGCCCCGGGGACCCCATCCCCGGGGCATGGCCACTCTTTTTATTATTTTTTAAGGAGGGGGCTGCGTGGCCCCCCTCCTCAGGCCTCCTTTTGCCCCGGGGACCCCATCCCCCGGGGCAGGCCTTTATTTTTCTATTTTTTTATTATTATTTTTTTTTTTGGGGAGGGGGCCGCGTGGCTCCTCCCGGGCCCTACTTGCCCTGGGGACCCCATCCCCCGGGGCTGGCCCTCTCCATTGGGGACCGTGGGGGGGTCCCCAATCCCCCCACTGTCCCGGCATTGCTTTTCCACATGGGGAGCTGCTGACATGTACGGGAGGGTACGCGGACCCTAAGCGGCCATAGATATATATGTGATTTTACTTTTGATTTTCTCAGCAACTACTGAACGGATTTACACCATTTAACAAAAAGGGTTCTTTCTGAACCAAGAACTACCTCTTTGCCAAATTTGGTGTAATTCCGTTCAGCAGTTCGGGCTGTAGCCGTGGCTAAAGTTTCCTATGGGAAAATGAATGGGGAAAACACATTTTGGGACCCCCCTTTTTTCTCAGCCCCCGCTTGATGAATCACCCCGAGACTTTCAGGATAGGAGCGGACCGGAGGGGGCCATAAAGTTTGAAAATTTAGCGAAGATTCGTCAACCGACGCAAGAGTTATTTCAAATAGAATATCGCGGAATTCCTATGGAAAATAGGTCCTAACTATAACTATCTACTGGCGACCGCCAGTAGATAATATATATATATATATATATATATATATATATATATATATATATATATATATATATATATATATATATCGATATTTTGTATAACTATATTTTAACATCATTATTTTTTTTATTTTTTTTGTACTTACCTGTTTAAGTATAGGGAGTCGATATTTTTGCATTTTACCGATTCCTGCAAAAACAAAAAAACTTTTTGTTTCAGAAACTTTTTTGTAAAAGAATTTTCCTACTAAAAGTGAGTTTTTGTTGAGAATTTGTTACGCAAAACCTAGTTTTGCAAGATTTTTCTCTTGCTGTCCAACTTTTGCAAACTTGCAAAGTTTACAAAATTTTGAAGAGAACATCACATACTTTTGTGGGAAAAGTTGCTGCTTGTCGCAACCATAATTATGCCTCAATAGCCTTACCGCCAACTAAGGTTTAGGCATGACTGCTGCTGGATTTAAATCCAACTTATTTGTCTTCCCAGACTGCTGCTGGATTTAAATCCAACTTATTTGTCTTCCCAAACGTTTTTCTTTCCTCTCTCTTACATTTATGGAGTATCTGGGTACAATTATTGTGCATTACGTTTTCCTTTTATAGGCTATACATCATCACATTGTTCTGCTTTCTTTGTAAATTCTACTTTTTTGATTTCCATCCCCTTATGTAGCATTAATAAGCAGGCACAAAAAAAGTGCAATTGCATTGCTTTCTTTGTGTATCATGTCATATTATTTTAGTCTAAAATCTCTTTTTATGTTTGAATTATTTTTCTTTTGTATTTTTAGTCTGTTCCCTTCTCTTTGGATTGCGATATGCTCCTCATGAAATTAGAAAAAAAATGCCCTGGTACCTTCAAAGGTTTCAATCTTGGCCTAATACATTACTTTTATTAAAAAAGAGATTGGCTGCATTAAATATTGTTGGACTTGGCCCTTTTTGCAGGGTCATCCCTGAACTTTTTGCCTTCCTCCTGTATTTTTTCTGACCTGTTTTTATTGGTTTTATGACTCTGGGCACTTTACCACTGCTGATCAGAGCTAAAGTGCATATGCTCTCTTTTGTAAATTGTGCTATGGATTAGTGTCTCCATGATTCGCTTATTTGATTTACTTGTCAGACCCTAGTACAGTGCACCATGGGTGCCCAGGGCCTGTAAATCAAATGCTGCTGGTGGGCTTGCAGCACTGATTGTGCCACCCACAGAAGCAGCTTGTAAAATATGGCTCAGGCCTGCCATTGCAGAGCCTGTGTGCAGTCTGGGATAACTCACACTAACAACAGTCACCCGCCCCTAAGGAAGATTTACACAAAGGCCCAACAAGGGGTCCTAGTATTGCAAAACAACACCCAAGGCTGTCAATGGCAAAAATTCAAAAAATTCAATAAACAGATTGCTTAACAAAATTAATTTTTTCTTTTTATTTTCATAATATCATAAGATAATTAACACATTCCGAAAAATTCATAGATAATTACATATATAATATCTAAGGATATGTCCCACACAAAACAATCATACCATCAATCATACTTGCACTTACTCAAAGTGACATACACATTTATTCCTCAAGACAAACATATAAAACATCACAAATCACTCCAGATGGTAAGGCTGCCACTCGAAGTTGAGATGGAACATTCTCGTGTATTCTCCCGGTAGTGGATGGAAACAAAGTCCAAGAGCACGAGAAGAATAAAACGCCAACGCGCGTTTCGGTGTGAAGCCTTCGAAGAGGGCAACACCTTCGTCAGGGCGGAGGTAGATAAATAGTGTGGGACACACAAACACACCTAAAATCACATAAAAATACATTAACACTTTATACATTTATATATTCTTATTTTTATGGACAGAATGAACTTGATTTTAGATATCATAATATATACAAGAATTTTGCCAAAAAACAACCAAAGGGTAGAACTCAATTCATTTTTGATAACTTTATAATTAAGGGGACATAATAGTCTGAACACGAGATGAAGTGCACAAGAAGGAGATGAATACAAAATAGGATACCAAAAGAAAGGGAAAAGAAAGACCCATGAGATTCACAATATAATGCATAAAATGTGACTAGTTCAGAAAGCCAGATTCCAAAGCGTGTAATGAAAATTAAACATGCGTGTGAAAGAAAACCCTACCATACATATCGTGCATAAAAAACTACTCACACACCAAATCAATCTTGATGAATGAAAATGATCGCTAAGATTCTTTTTGTGAGGTCCTCAGGAGACCACACCACACAATAAAGATGATATCTGAAAACAGAGGCCCAGACAAAGGTATAGGTATAAATATATAGCCATGAGTCAGACATATCAAGTATCAGTTGTCCTGTTCACACATATAAAGACAAAAAAAGGGAAAGAAAGAAGTACCCATATGCCCAGAAATGCATACCAAAGGTCCGGAGTACTTCATATAGGTCGATCAAGTATTTAGTCCAGGGATTATGACCGCTGCCAGCAGCACCGCAGGAGAATCGGTAATAAATCGATTGGAAGAGCCCCTCCAAAAACATCAACGAGGGCTAAGGATACATCCGACCCAGAAACGAAAAAAATGATATTAATTCAAACGGTAATTCCAGCACGTGAGGTTATTTAAACATCTTAGGAGCATCTAAACTTATGAGCACCCCCAGTGACCTGACCAAGTGTCTAATCCATAATAGTTGACTGTTACGGGGGCATTTTAAAATTTTCAAAGGTCACCCCACGGATCGCAGTAAAGATAACCAAATGTCAAATACACCCTCATAAGGGGTACGGAACCCGTCGGTTAATAAAGAAAATGAGATAACCAAGGATTTCTAATAAACAAATAAGCACAGGCCCACCGGGAGATATAAACGGGAGTAGCCATTCCAGGACTGCAACAGAACAGACTGAACAAGAAACAACGAAGATTCGGCCGGATGATAGCCTAAATTTTGGACAGTTCGTGTAGGCCCCGCATGGACAGCAGTACTCACCAGATAACGATAAAAACTCTGTCCTGCGCGGTATTCCTTCTGTCAGGCGGCGGGGTGGAAATTCCTCCGACCGAGACAGAATGGAAAAGCTGAACAGTTTAAATATCTGCCGGCACCTCCCAGCCTCCAATAAGAGTGAAGAATACGTAAACATCCGGAGATAAAAAACGGACAAGAGAAACCCTTGTCCTAAGAAGTAAACAAGGCGGCCATCTTTAAAGGAGGGATTTGTAAAAAAGTTACAATAAAATATCCCTCAAAGACTATTCTAAGGGATAGAATCAAGGTCATTGAAATTGCAATACATAACAAAAATGCAGAATTTTTAAGAACTAGAACAAAATTCAAGAAAAAACTTTATAAGGACTCCAAAACGAAACAGAGGCCAATTTGAGTCCAAACTACATGGATGGCCGG